>JALDNG010000005.1:4815000-5112500 GCA_024349245.1 Neodontobutis hainanensis
ATGCTCTTCCCATTAATATAATTGCAAAGAAAGGGAATGAACATAATATGTGAGAGCACACCCTGTGAAATGGGCCTCTCACTGGCCTCCTGGGGTAGAGCTGTTTTATGTCCAAACTAATCCCCCCATCGCCACCGCCTTTTGTGCCAACACATTTCAAAACCAAACCTGAACATCAATAGTTATTTCAGCAACAGACAGTGAAAAGAAGAAGAAGAAGAAGTGGGGAGGGGCTCCTTTACCATGACGGACATGAGGGGCAACACCGCCTTTTGTGCCAACACATGAAGAATGCCACGAGCACTATCAAAGACGTTGATGGGAGGAGATTTGAACGGCATGTGGCTTGAGATGTTGATTATAATTCGTGTCAGTTGTTGAGACAATGATTGCTCTGGGGCATCTGTCTCACTTTTTTAGCTTGTTTTTGTCTGTTATTTCCAGGACGTTCAAGGTAGTGAACGCCTTTCATGCTGTTGTCTGATAGAACTGAGTAATGGCTTACTTCAGAGCAACTGCTGCAACACATCTTCCTGGTCTGTCCTAGTGCCGCAACATAACTTTCAGTTTAGGTTTCTTAATGCATTTTTTTTTTTTTTTTTTTTCTCTAAGTTTTATTGTTTTTTATTGCACTTTGTAAAGCACTTTGTGATTTATATCTGTGAAAGGTGCTATATAAATAAAATTTACTTACTTACTTACTTACATTTGTTTATCACGGATAAACAAACTCTAGTGAAAGTTATATTAGTTCCTGATTCTTTTGCCCAAAGCAAACAAACAATGCTCTGCAGGAAGGACGTTCAGTCATGTTTCTTTGATCATTCTTGCATTCAGGTTTAGGGCTTTCATTAAATAAATGTATTATGTTTAAAATGATTTAAGTGAAATCTAATCCCAGCCCATCATTATTTATAATTGTTCCTTTAAAACAGGTTTATGTGATGACTCGTGAAGAAGAGGAACTAGTCTTCTTTAGATTATAACATAAAACCTGTTAGTAAATAGTACAAAATTTGCTTCCACATAGTAAAATTTGTTGTCCTTTGAGATTTTAAACAGTATGGTTGTATTTCTTCCTTCTCTTTATACTACCAATCGATCTGAGCAAACAGTGGCCACCACCTTTTACTTCTTTATTGCCCCCTTTTGACTTTCAGCAGTTGTTTGTCCTTCAACATTAGAGTTTCCTGTCTGGTTCTGTATCTGTATCTACAGTACTAGTCCCATTTACTGGACAACATATAGAGAGTTTGGGGCATTTTCACTTCACAGGTGCCTGCTGAGAATAAAATTATGCTAATTACAACCGTGAGGATTAATGAAACCTGAAAACTAAAACAATGATCTCAGCTTAGGCGACCTGTGGGGAGGTGGATAATAATTCACAGTGGGCTGTACATATTACCTAATTCACATTATAGTGGACACTCATCCATGTATAAAGTCAGTTTAAAGTGAGGTTAGGACACACTCAGTTGTAACTTCAGAGCTCTCAAACTAAAACCAATCTGGCTAATGAGATGGACAAGCGGAGAAATACTGATTCAAAATAAACAAGCATGTTAAGGAAAAGACAAGAACATAAGCTGACAGGCAGAGAAACATGACGAAAAAAAGCATGCACCACCACACGAACCAGTGAAAGAAATACGGACAGTTGGACAGTGATGTGACTGGTAGAACAACTCATACACATACACATGGCGGATGTGGACAGGGAAACAGTCGGCCAGATAGTGAGACAGCCAAGCATGTACAGTAAGATGACAAGCAGAAAGCCACAAAGATAGACAGTGATAGGGGGAAGACATACATGTGGGTAGACAAGCCTAAAGATAGACAGCCATGGAGGACAGGCATGCACATTGAAGAAAATCATGGACAGGTGCACTTTGAAACAATATTCTGCTGGGTGACCCGGTCAGGACTAGAAATAGTAGAAATAGTCCATTAACGGATCAGATGACTCTTGGATTTGCTTGTCTCCCATCAACTCACATTCAGAACAAAATCATTTGAAGTTGTGACTCTTTTTTACTGTTACTAGAGTTACATCTACAGTTATTACTTCATTCACAATAACTTGAAATAAACAATATCTTGGCAGCTAGTGATGATAAATGTTGTTTGCATCAGTTCACAAACAGGACTGTTAGCATTACTAGCAACACACGCTTTAGCAATGTCTCACTTTAGACTTCCATACATAAATCTTTATGAACTTTTACAGTTAATAAAATATAACAATGACTTCTAGCTCCACAGATTGACTCTAATGATGTGCAAGGTTGGTCCAATGCAGGTTTATTTGGTTAAGTCCATTATGGGATTGTCAGGGCACTGCTGTGCTGTGATAGGACAGACTTTTTGAAGGACAGAAAAAACAGACAGACATAAAAACTAAGAAAAATAAGTTTGGATGGAACGAGCAGGTGCACATACACATACACACAGACACTTACAAAGTCGGGCAGTACTTAGCAGCAGACAGACAGGCAGGAACAGGAATGAGCCTGTGCAGGAGATAAGATTCCTGGGTGGCTTTGCCATGGGCAGCAGTCTGCAGAGCACAGCAGCCATGGGGCACAGGGAGGAAAGAGGAGGGGGGCTGGCAGGGGGAGAAGGAGGACCATGTTATCATGCTGCTGCAGGGTCCAGCTTGGGTGAATGGGCAGTCTGGGACTCCCACTCCTGCCTCTATACCGCCCCTTCCTCCAGTGTGATCCATGGTAGACGAGTGACTTCACTATAAGAGAAACAAGATGGAAATGCACTTTATCCATATAAGCACTTAGACACATATTAATATATACATTGAACTATTTCACAAATTCCCATGGCCTTTGCCCTGCCCTCTGTGTAAAACATACATGACATGGTTCCATCTCTTAAAACACTGTTCTCTGTCCTAAATAGGTCAGACACTCTCTATTAACAAATACCTATGTAAATCCTGTTGTCTTTTTCTATGCTAAAAAATACAAACATGCATGTTCTGTATGTATCTTTCATAGCTTTGTTTCTCTGCCTACAAATATTTACAAAATAATATCCATGCAGACAGTTGCAAAAGCATTTGATTGTAAAAAGATGTTTGAAAGTAAATGTATGTATATCCTGTACGTATTGCTTTCTTAACTTTCCTGTGTGAGCACTTGTGTATGCCTTTGAACAATCATGCCTTAACAACTCAGTAAGTACTGCTTAGGCATGCAGACAGTGCATGTGTGTGTGTATATGTCTGCGTTCACAGCAGGCCATTGCCTACTCACTATATGTAAGGGTCTAAATAACATACCACATGCTGCTATGTTTCACACAAGCAGTTCTCAGTTACTGAAGCTGACACGTTTTCTGTTTAGTGTGAAGCTATAAACAACTTTACAAGAAGCAAAGTAGCAGTAAATAGATGTATATTGGTGAGTTTAGAAAAAGTAAGAGGCAAAACAGTTGTAGAGAGAATATTGTATTTAACGTGTCAGTCACTGTATGAATGTCTCAAACACAATGCTTTTTTTCTTCTGGGGAGATCTAAGATTGTTTCTTAATAAAATCATATTTGTATTTTTGTTTTGTGTTTTTTTTTTTTTGTAACTCTTCTTCATAGTGACTATTAACTTACTTGGAAGGGGGCGGAGCTTCACCAATCTGCACTAAAAGGTAGAGAACTTTTTTTGTGTTAAAATGTTAAAATGCATTAATTTTGTCACTCAAGTTAAGAAACAAACACGTTTTGTTGTCAAATCTAATCCTAACCAAGGCAGGGGCACGTCTATCTCTTCTTTACCCATGTCTCAATCTAGCTGTGATAAAGCAGTGCCTGCATTGCCAGACACATAGCCAATTACAAATTAGCCAGTTTGTTGGAGGGAAATCGTAATCAGGCTTTAAGAGGTGGAGGCCCTTGAAGATTAATTGGAAATGGGCCCCTGGTAAATGTCAATGGCAATCAAGGGTTTGTACAGCTCTGATTGACTCCATACACAGACCCTCTACCCAGGATAAGCTTTCTCCAGTGAGACATTGCTGGCACCGTTCCCTCGCCCTCTCCATCTCCACTGAAAGCAAGAAAGGACGGACACAAAAGAGGCAAGAAAAATGTTGTGAGACAGCCGCAGAATACCAAAGGCCAAAAGAAAAGACAACATTTCTAACCTTCTCCATGTGTTCATGTTTTGAAACAGTCAAATTCCACTTTCTATGGTCTATTCAAGCACACGGAAATTGATCAAACACAAGCTGTTTCTGTGCTTACAACAGTGTTACATTTATGCACATCAACTTGATCTAATGTGGATTATTCTGCAGCAAATTCAAAACCCAGATATTATTCATGAAAAACTACATTACAAACCAACCCAGGCTCGAGGAGGGTAATCTGTCTGGAGCGGTTTGGTAGCTTGGGCAGATAGACCCATTCACAAAGTAAAAAGTAATAAATATTGTCAGACCATTTGTAACACTAAATTAAAAAGAGGCAGGCTTTTTGCGACGCGTCCATTGCTCTCTGTTTTTCTGTTGTATGTCTCTTTTAGTTCAACTGTAAAATCAATTGTTGGGATTATTATCTCTTGTTATGACTGACCAGTAATAGTTATAATATGTAGGATATCTGAACAATTTTTTACAAATTAACCAATCCCTGTACCCTTCCCGGCCTCTCTATAAGCGCTCACCACAAGGTTTCAAGACCCCCTCCTGTGTAAAGAAAAGAATTATTAAAACTCAGTACAAATTGGTAAAATTGGATTTTTGCATTTATTTTCATAAAATAAAAAAAAAGTTTGACAGTAAACAGGATGAGAGAGAGAGAGTGGAAGGACACCAGGCAAATGACCGGAGCTGGAGTCAAACCCAGGTCTCCTGAGTATACGGCATGCACACAACCAGGTGAGCCACAGAGGTGCCCCATTAAAATGTATTTTCAAAACAATAGTTTAAGAACTATCATTTTTTTATTTAGGATTTTTCCACAAACATCCAAACTTTTTGAGATGCAGTCGCCTTGCCTGGAGAAATGGTTAGTTTTGCATTCTATCGAACATTTGTCTTCACTGTCAGAGATTCTGTGTGCCGTGCTTTAGGCAGATTTTTACCTGTAAAAAGTCACAGAGAATCGAAGCATGACAGGTCAGCCTGGGTCGGGTGGCATCGCTCTACTCCCACCAAAGCTACACTGTAGTGACAAACACTGTCAATATATTGACTCCATGTCAAAAAGTTGGAAACCAGATTTTCTTCAACACCTCAACACAACCTTGTCACACACAAAGTGTCCCTCTACAGTACATTTAATTTCACCCCTCCTTCCTATCTACTTATGCCCTTGCAAATTTCTGAGGCAGAAAATACCGCTTTAGTCGATTAGACGCCTCCGCTGACACGAAAAGCAAAAGCAACTGAGCATTAAGGCGAATGACTAATGAGTGGGGAGTGACTGAGGAGGGGACTGAGTGTAATGTCAATTATTTGATCAATACTTGCAGTTTATCTATCAGAGAGAAACATTACTTTTAGCTAAAGATTTGGGGTTTAAATGTGCGAGGAGGTGGTTTTGGGAAACTGGTAAAAAAAAAATAAAGAAATAAATCTTTTAGAGAAAGGGATCTGCCTTAGTCTGACCTATTTTTAGTAGAATATAAAATAAATATGAAAGAATAATTGAAATATTTTTGCAGTATTGAAAGACAAGAAACTGTTGTATATTCGTTTTTATAAGTAACAGTTCCTTCCATTTGATGATTTTAGAAACTTAAGAAATAGATCAAAGATATAAAATAATAGACCGTGTTGGCCCAGCCTTCTACCAGAGTCCCATGGTCTGATGTGGGGGAACATAATTGCAGACCCCTGGTCTAATATAAAGCAATAATAAGCTTTAAATACCAGAGTTAGAGCTGTAGTTGCTAGCAAGGCATCCTTGTTGCTAAGCAATTACATAATTACATAATATTTTGTGAATGGGGTTAAAATCATAGACATTATAAATGTAGACGCCGCATTGGCTGCTTTGGCCTGTTGCCACGTCGCCATTTTCGATCGGGTGGGCAAGATCAAGGCTCTTGTTTTTATGGAGAAAAAGAACAATGACACAACTATAATGTTGTGACGATCAAACTTAAGTAAAACCAAACAGCAGATGTTTGTAAAATGTAATTTCCCCAGATCTGGTTTGGCTTGTGAGCCGGTTGAAGCAGCCTCACGTTACACAGGACATCTTCTTTTCGAGAGACAGCAAGCGCAAACTTCAGCTCTGAACTACTTGTTTACTTTTTTAGTTAGCTCGGTGGCTCGGTCCAATATGGCAGTGACAATGTACCCTTCAACAGTCAATGTGGCGTCAAGCTAACATCTTTAGTTAAAATGACTCCCTTGCGATTTTATTTTTTTCTTCTGCTAAATCTTTATTCTGTAAAGCTCAGACACGGGATGTTATAGTTTTATATGAACAAAGTTACACCACTTAAAAATGCAGAGTTTACCCTTTGGCAGTTGAAACAGCAAAGCATTCATAATTAAAGTATAGGTTTATTACCACCAATACATGCAACATTAATAATCTGCTTTCCATTTAAACTGCAGAACAATATGTGGCCAAAGCCTCTGGCCTCATTTTATTGTACTAATGCTGCCCCCAGACATATCTTAAATCCACTGCATCATTATGTACAAGCCCTTTCTCAACTTCATGATATATGTAATGAAAAAGTCAAAGCATGCAAAGGAATAAAATGAGTAGTAGGTACTTCAAAAAACAGTTAAAGTACTGGTCATACTGTGTCACTAACTTAGAGAACAGACTTTTCTGTGAATGTAAATGTGCTTTAAGAGGCTGCTGTGTGAAGTTTTTTTGCCAGCAGAAGTAGAGTGCTCTGTTTGGGTGTCAACTTTAGCACATTTTTTGTTGAAAACCTTAGATGAAAAAAATAATTCCTGGTCTTTTGCACCTCTTAAAACCTCGAGCCAACCTCATCACTGTGATTTCACTGGGAAGTCATCCAAACACAGATGGTAAATAAATATCTTGAAAGGCTGTTTCTTTTAATATTCCGGATGGGGCTTCACCGTCTGATTTGTAAGCCAGTGCCAGCAACAACTGCATTTTAGAAACGCTGCCAGATATATTACAAGGAGGAAGTGGAGCAGAACAGCTTTTTGGCGATGCACCATGGACATTATGCAAATACCATAAGAGAACATATTAGCTAGTCTATTGGTTCCCCTCAGAGATGCCTCCACCAAATTGTCTCAGAAGTCACAGTGAGCTCCCACTGAGCCGAGGAATGGCTGAATTTAAATCAGGATGACAGAGTAGCCCATCCGACATTTCACATCATTCTTCCCACTTTCCAAACATTCAGGGCTCCTTTTCTAAAAAACATACAGCAACACATAATTGGCGTGCCATGCAGCTGTGCTTGTCAGACAGTCCACATTTTGTCGTTACAAGCCTTGATGAAGATTCATGCCTTGTGAAAAACCCATAGTTGTTCACTGAGACATATTTGGTGTAATGCCCCATAACACTTGAAGTGCACATCTCCAGCAGAGCAGTGGAGCACAAGTCAGAACGGATGGAGCCACATAGTTGACAGTTGCGTATTTCCACTAATAGCCTTGATGTTTGTTTTAAAAGAGGCTGTGGCAACGCACGCCATTATCGCTCTAATGATGTACGATTGTCATCTTGCACACTGCACAGTTAATTGAGCCTCTGTGATCTTGCCTAATGGCTTTACCAGGAAATTATTGACACAATGATGTGGGCCGACGTGCTACAGGTAGGTGAATAAATAAATAAGCAAGGCCCCTCTACCCCCACCCTGCTCTCCCCAGACACAAAGCTCGTCAATCTTAGCAACTGCCTCTGGAGCACCCCAGTCAGTTAACATTTTAGAAAATGGCTGCCCATTAATAATAAAGGCATATTAACATAAGTGAATTCTGCTGCAGAGTGGGATTCAGTAGAACAGTTATTAAAGTCCAATTTGGCCTCATTAATAATGTATCCACCTTTGACTTTCTGATATCCAGATTATGTGGTATTACTGTGGCCATACATTATTTATTAACCACTTTCAATTGGGGACCTTGATGACTTCTAATTGGTAGGTGGTGGTGCCATTAAGTTATCCCTGATGAGACTTGTCAGTCAAGATGCATTTTTCCGACCTCTGTGTCCAAGCACACACATGCACAGAGCAGTCGAAGCCAGGTGCCAGCAGAGCCAACAGTGCCACTGTATGGGACAGGGGCATAGGGCTGTACCCCACAACCCTGACGAGACATAGAGGTCTGACTCCTGTCCATCATGGCCATTTGAAGTGTTGCAGAGGGCAGGCTAAGCAACATGGGCCCACAGTTACAGAGGCTCAGCTTTAAAACTTAATGGTTGCTCTGTTATGCTGAATGACAGTGGAGGGGTGAGCGATTGTCATGCCTGCATTCTCCGGAGGCTTTTTGTCACTCAGTCACTTAGAGACAGACAATGACATATGCACAGCTGCTGAGTTACGCCCAAGCACATACTGTCCCCTATACACTAAATAGAGGGAAAGCACATACATACCGTATATATATATATATATATATATATATATATATATATATATATATATATATATATATATATATATATATATATATATATATATTGCATTATTAATTCTTGTGCATCTGCAAACTTGTCATATTAAAAATAAGCATCAGCTTGACTTTTCTGATGACAAATAATATGTTGTAGAGGCAGCAAGACAATGACAACACATCCCACTCAAGGCTCTTCAGGTTATTACAATCATGCTGAATAGCATGTCATTCTGTCCAGCATGTTGAGATTTTATTGCATGGTAGATCAGCCCAAACTAATTTGAAACTGAATGGCAATCACTTGGGGAGGAACGTTCCCGCCGCACAGAAATGCCTGAGTAACAATTTGTGCACAGCAGAGTAAAGAGAAGACGGAAAAAGGGAAAAGCGAGTGCGAATGAATTCTGCTCCCCTGAGTGCTGGCAAGAAATGGAATCAAGATAAAAAAGAAGGAAGTGAGATATCTCGTTAAATACACTGGAATTGGATACACACAGCCGCTCAGCACAAAAGCACCCCTTGTGTACTCACACCTACTGTCAGACACAGATACACACACATGCCGGTAAGTCACAGCATTACCAAGACAGAGAATCAGCTGAGCACCTGCTTTAAGATGCACACTCGGACTGTTCCTGATAAAGCACACATTCAACCCTACCTGAGTCCTACCTGGCTTTTTTAATTGCTATTTAATCTAAGCTCCATGGGGGAGATTCTCTGGCAAATAAACGGGACCTCATGTTGAATCTGGCAAGCACCACATCCCACAAGCGGAGGTAGCACCAGCTGTGTGCCACTCACACACATATAGCACTTCTGTTAACAAGGATGGATAGGCTGCAGAGTAGAGCTGATCTTCAGAAGTTTAGAATCACCAGAAGGCTACCCCACTTTGTATACCGGTCTATTGCAATCATTAAGCCGTTGTTAGAATGATAGAAAAATAACATGTAATAATATTAAACTGAACAGTAAAATTGTCAAAGTAACACTGTAAATAATTGCCTTATAGACACAGACGTGGTACAACTTGCACCCTAATGAGTGGCTCACTAATGCCCCGAAAGCACATAAACAGGCTTAAACTGTGATCATATAGCCCCCCCACTCTACAGTAGAATGTAGGCTAATGGGAGCAGACACATGTTGAGATGTTAAATTAAAATGCTTTTTTTTTTTTTGGGATAGATATAAGTCCTATAACATTAATGATGCCAATATTTTAAATTTCATGTTTTATGATTAATGACTGTTTTTCATGTTTAATTAATCATTAACTAATAGTTTGCTAAGGTCTTGTTAGCACGATGACTTTAAAATGTTAGCATTAATATTAATGTGCATTGAATATTCATGTCCATAGTGGTCCATCAGTATTCCTGCTTGGCGCCAGGAGAAGGCCAGCACTTATAATTGGCAATCTTTTCCTGTTGGTTGACAGTACAGAGGAGTCATTTCGCTGCATTCAAATCGGTGAGTCGCACAAAGCCAGCTTGTCAACTTTCCACTTCATTACAGGTCAAGCAATAGACTCATTTCTCTCAGGCGCATCGCTCCCATAATTGTTTTCTACCTCTCCTTTCGTAACCAATTTACATGTGCTTCCTTGCTGACTGTAAAAGAGACAGAAATGGAAAGATGAAAATGCTCCTGCTTTTCACTTCCACTCTCCGACCATAGCGGATCTGACATGTGGAACGCAGAAATGTAATTTTTATTTAATTTTTTGCCCCTTATGTAGCACTCGTTTTGAGTTGAGCTGAATTTAATATGAACTCAATAACACAGTTTTTCTCAGAGTAGATTCTACAGTCACGTTGCCTCACATGGTCGTCACAATCACTGTGGTAGCCATGTTTTTTTATGACCAAATTATCAGATTCAAATTGATATGCTTTAACTTGATTGAAGACAGAGCGAATTAATAATAGAGACTAAAAGGTTGTTACAAAATATAAAAAAAGAAACACAACTTAACTAATAGTGCAATGCAGTTTCAGGAAACTTTAATCTCAGTCAGGATGACCTGTGTTTTTTATGAGGGCTTCGCTCAATGACATGACATGAGTAACTTGCAAAAGGGACAAACACACTTTATGCTAGGTTCTATAGCCTGTCTTTTCTTTCTTTCTTTATTATCATTGTACTTTATTCACTTGCTGCCGACATTATCATTACTTACATGACGAGCCTAGTTAAAGGCTGATGTGTCCTTAATTGTCGGACCTGCTGCACTGAAAGGCGGCTGAATGTATGTTGATAACAATTGTTGATATGTGTTTGTCTGTCCAGCAGCAAACAATAACTGCAAACTACATTGCCCTAATGCCATAAGTAAAGTCTTCCAAATCTGAATATTTATAGGCCTTTATTGCAAATATGTGCCGTAAATGTAATAAGCAGTTTCACAATTGTTACAGTGACTGAATTCAAATGTAAGAAGCTCTTTGACTTCGGGGGACATTAGTTACAAATGTTTCTCCTTTGTTGCAATGACTTACTACTTTATTAAAAAGGAAGTATCCAGATAATATGTAGGTGTAGGAGGTGCTGTAATGACAAGGCAATGGCTGCACTAAACCATTACAAACTATAATATATTTTTTCATATAATGTAGAATAAATTTTGTCCTTGTGTCACTCATTGTCATTATTTGTCTATCCATTATCTCGGACCATTGAAGTGCATTTACATACTTGGTTAACTGTGTTTCGCTGTTCAGACTCTCCTCTCTGCACTTTGAACACCCCTGTTCACACTGCTAATGCAGCATCCCCTATCATCCTCTGTGTTCTCTCCCATGCCTGCTTTTGTGAATTCTCATCCATCTAAAGTCATAGTGCCGCTATAATCATGCCCTCTCTCTTCTTCAAATCTCTCTCATCCTTTTTTTTTTTTACCATCCCACACTCCTCCTCAAAGTCTCAAAGCCCCATTTCTTGACGCCAACTGGCAGCTGCGAGCAAAGGGAACTTTCTCTTGTGTCACCCTACGCAAAACCCGCGCCATAATGCTAATTCACCACGACAACAATTTAGCATCGTTACCATAAATGTTCGACATGTTCCCAAACAGTCTCATCCGTGATTGGCAGAGTAATTACACAAAGAAAGAAGCTGACAAATGGAACGGGAATGTTGGAAAACCATGCTCTCAGTTGCATCACAGCCGCTGAATCAACAGAACATGAATAAAACACATTTGGCAAAGTTAAAATAGATGGAGAAGAGCCTGCACGCTTTATGATAGTTTGACCCACATGTTTGCAAGAAGGTGTGATAGGATTTAAAGCCTTTGTTGCCTGACATTCCTGGCTTAGCATTTCATTACTTACATGTAGTATCAAAGCAGTGTCTCTCTGCGTCTTTAAATTCTGACACAAATGTTTTTTTCATGTGTTTTATCACTGTCGAGCATGTGTGGATCTCCTTTATTCCATGTGCCTGCTGTTTCTGGTAAACTTGTACTGTTATCAAACACATTTTCCATTTTGCCAGAATGCAAGGCTGTTTTCCTGGCTGCACTGCAGAGAGAGACCTTCACAAGGCCGAGCTTTTAATTGCTTCTTTGCGGGGGGCTTGTCTTGACAGTGACTCGCATCCTTTCTTGTGTGGAAGAAAATGAAGGAAATCTTAGAAACAGCGGCAAAAAAGGATTTCTGCCTACGCTTGATCTCCCCTGTGGAGTTTGTCAAACAAAAGAAGATCCTTTAATTTGGTCACAACAGGGGCCTTCCAGTGTACTCGGCACGAACATATTCTGGCAAGGAAAACCACGCGCTCCTAATGTCCCAGATGAGCTGCGTGACCTTGCATAATAAACAACTGTTTGCCAGTCAACATTTCTTTTACACCAGTGACTACACTTTGGTCTTCATTACAGACTTTGCAACCTATCAAAAAAATGTTACTTTTAACTTAATCCTCACTATTCTGTACACACCTGCTCTGTGGTCACCATGGGAACTGACACAGGAAATAGTATCTTAAGAATTATCTGGAGATCTTAAAAAAAAAAAAAAAAACATAGTTCAATGACAGATACAAACAGAAAAACTGTGTACTACTTGTTTTACTGTAACCTTTGAAGAATGAGTAAATTGTTGCATGTTGGTGCATTCAAATACATACCATTATGTTGTGTTTAGGCTGTTAATTTACACAAGGACAGGGTTTGCTCTATGTTTGAAACTGACTGAGGAGCCATCAGTAAAAATAATGATGTAAACCAGGTGCAAGAAAGCAAGTGGCTGTTGGCAAAACACCCCTAGTGTTCTTATAATGTTCTGATAATGAATGATTAGTATACAATCTGAGGCTTTAAAGTGCTCTAGGTTTTCTGTTTATAGGCTGTACCTTGGCCATGACTTCCTCCAATATGTCATGAATATAGTTCTTGCGGCGGCACAGGCCACTACTGCCCTGGCAGCGTTCTCAACTGCTAAGCGTACCCCAGTGGCGTACCCATGTGACCCTAAGTCATTTTGAAGACTGCTGAATACATTTTGTCGTTGTGTTAACATAATCCCAACTAAACTGTCTGGGAACCATAAATGTGAGCTAGTATTCACAGACTTTTGACAATGTAGGTGGTTACATATGAACTTTTTTGCATTATTCACTAAAGAGTAGACTTTAACTTGACAGTCTTTTCGGTGAGGTTGATGTATAGTCCTCCTCAGAGCCCCTTCTTCTTGTTTTTAAGCGGTCAAAAGGTGTTTGTGATCTGTTTGCCCAGCGGGGGCTGTCACTCTGCGGGGAGCTGGAGGTCTTCATGTCCCAGGAGGATACTGATCCTCATCCATCCCTGGATGCACCTGTGTGCTCTCTCATTAAAAGCTCCTCTCTGGCTGCGCTCAAAGCCAACTTTATCCAGCGCAGTCCAACTCTGAGGCACGCCCTTGCCATGTGCAGCTTAAAGGTTTAATGTGGTGTTGGGAAAGGTAATGTGAGGGGTTACCCAAGCAGTAGTAACCTCTCAAAGATACCTTCAAAAGCATAAAGGAAGTGCTGTGCTGGACAAGAACTCTTATATAAGTCACTTTTGATTTATCTATTTAGCTACATGTTCAGAGCGTTTGTTCATTTTCCATAATAGTGTTTCATAAACCAAATGATTTGTTTTGTATTACCACATACTTTTTAACCCAACCCTATACTTTTATTGTCTAAACCAACATAAGACAGTCATTTTGTAACCTTTGTCAAAAAACTGTAAAAAATGTATCATTTACAATGCATCTGACATAATGCAAACTCGAAGTCTGTGTTGATTGAAATATTCCTGCTAATATATTACAAGAGTGTTAGCTTGCCGGTGGGCTCTTTGGAAACAGATGGGGAGATGTAGATCCTTATGAAAATGAAAATGTATGAGGACGGAAGGTGTAAAATAAATTCCAGCATGATGCGAGCTGCAGTTGATGGACAATTTGTGTTGCTTGGGAGACAAACGGAGACAAATGACTGCTGCCTGTTGATTTTTGTAGGTTAGACTTGCTGTGGGAATCAACGAGAGCTCTACTGCTCATTCTGTCATCTCTGGCAATGAGAATGAATGTCACACATTATGCTTGATCAGCTATGACCACTATATTCCCCCGCAGGAAATGTTGACGAATACTTAAATCACATACTTTGACTGAGTCTGCAGCTCTGCGCTCCAGCTCCTCAAAATCCCTCCTCGTCACTTCATTCCCTGTTTTTTACTTTTCTGCTTTCCCCTCTTTTCATCTCAGAATATGATTTGTCATTGTAACTGAAGGAGGGGAAAGAAAGAAATGTTTACTCCGGGTAAAAAAAAATCTCTAACGTGTCTTAATGTATTCTTTTAAAAGAATTGACGCAGTGGCATGGAAAAAGATTAATTTATCACGCCATCAAGCACAGGAACAGCTGCAGAGAAGGATGGGTGTAAATTGCAAGTCGCTGACAATGCCTGCGTTACAGATGGATTTCTCTGTCTGCGTTTTATATTGAGATGCGGGGTGTATCAGAGGAAGCAGAGGGAGGTATACCAGCCAGAAAAAAATTCACCCATACTTTGTGATCGAGGTAAATTTGACCCATAGCTCTCTGGTGCTAACCTTGGGCAATTTCCAACAAGCCAAATTTACAACAGCTACAACAGGGAGAAATTCCTTTGGTCCTAATGGAAGTGTTGTCAATGCAAAATAGGCATTGATACAAACAATTTTTGATCATTCGATTGTACCATTCTTGATAAGATCGGCTTTTTGGCATTAGAAGCCGATCTTATCAAGAATGGATAGAGCCGAGCCTAGGCGAAGGGCAGGAAGTCGAAAAGACCTGCCTCACACAAAAGAGGGGCTGTGAGATGACAGTAACAGCGAAGTTCAAAGAGAACTTGGGAGAAGCAGGGTGAAAAGCCAGAGAGCCACCTTCTAAATCGCATTAGGGACTGAGCTAGTGTGGTGGGTTTAAGGTCCCGTTTGGAATAGCTTGCGTACCTAAGCGATCAGTCAAAAGTTAATGCAAATGCAGCAAATTCTCAAAAGGTGAGAACATTTGAAAATGGTTGTATAATAACTATTTCAATTAAAGTTGCAGTAGCCAAAAACTCTTTAGTCGCCCTCCTGGCCCCCAAAACAAAATTGCAATTTTGGCTGCTTTAATTTTATTAAAAAAGTTAACCTGTGTTGGCTCTTCTAAATCATTGCATGAATGCTTTGCCAGTATCTGTATCTTTTTTTGCATTTTTTCTATTTAAGATGTTACTAGAAAAGTGACCTGCCCAGAATGATTTTCACCCAACACTTTTTCAGTGTTGTTAAGCTGTGCAGACCAACCAGCCAATGGGAGTGCCCCTTATTCAAAAGGCAGTGGACCTCCTGCAGCATGTGATCGGTCAAAGTCAGAAGAGCCTGCATTCCACAATACTCAGATTACAGTTGAATATAGCTTTTTTCTTGAACACTGAAGACAATTCAGCTGAGTGCAGCAGCAGCTCACAAATCCATCAAGTGGTAGAAACACAAAACAAGCCCTTTTTCAACAAACTATTGGTTCTTTAACTATAACAGTACACTGACATATTTGACACACAACATTTAGTGGTTGTCCCTCAACCAGATGGTTGATGGTTCGATTCCTGCTCTCACAGTTCTTATTGTTGTCATGTTCTTGGGCAAGACACTTAACCCATTTTGCCTCCAGCGGTGTTCCAGCTGTAACACTGGTGAATAAAGGCTTAATGTTAGTCGCTTTGGATAAAAGCATCTGATACATGTAAATTTATGTGTCTTAAAATTAAATATATAGTATTTTGGACTAAAAAATAGAGTTCTTGTTTTACCTTTAATTCTTTATTTTCAGTGAGGGATTGCGTTTCCATAAGTATCATTTTATAAGAGGGTAAGAGTTACCATTATTGCCTCTCAGTGTTTTCTCTGTCTTCATGTGCCCTCTAGCACTGTTCCTGAAGCAGCGTTTCCAGGCTGGGCCTCTTCACATGAACAGGATTATTGAGCTCCACTGGAAGAACCAAAGTGCTGTGTTTGACTGCAGCTCAGAGCTAACTTTCTGTTGCACCTTTGAGAAAAGAGCAGGCTTTCATTTAAAACAGGAATGGTTTCTAAAAGAAGGATCACTCCACTGTATATTTCTTAATCTCTTTCAGCCCAACCTCCGTCCAGCTCCGCAGCCTTCACCACCTGCGTTGTGCGACGCCGCCCGCTGTCGACTGTTCCTGCGGTTTTCTCGCTGAAGATTAGAAATGCCAATTATGTCTTATCAAGACCAAAGGTCAATAAAATATTGAAGTAACAGTGTTTACTGCGATTAAGCCTCCAAGTGCCAAATGGAGATTATGGGGCAGTTCAAATTCCTCTTTGGTCAGAAATAGAGGCCCTGTTAAATTATGGATCACACAGTGAGCCTTTGGGAATGCAGAGAATAGATATGGAGGTAATCCCAGTATGCTGTCGGTCCAGAGAAGACAGATGCCGATAGAGCAGGTTGGGAATCTGTGGAGCATCTTGGATTGCTCTAAACTGGGTGATCTGTGTGGAAACCAACCATTTCATCAATATACTTTTCAAACCAAACACAAATTTTTATACCATCATGCATGTAACATAACATATATGGTATGTGGCACAGCGCAGTTTGTCAGAAATGACTTAGGATTTTGATTTTTTTCAGGTAGCTCTAAAGTAAAATGTGAAGAAGCTGAATTAATAAAGAAAACATACAGTATTGTCAGTTGGCAATCTCTACTTCAAACATAATTTAATTTTCCTGTGAAAGGAGATACCACATTTAATTAAATTTGTTTTAGCTTTCTTTGAAGGTGCAATAGGTGACAGACCTCAATTATAATGTACTAATTAAAAAAAACATAAATAAATAATAACATTTTAGTGGGGAAAGGAATAAAGTGTGTATAGCACACCATGCTTGTGAAGTTTCCACTATCTCATCATTCCCATTAAAAGAAGGGAGAGCAGCTGAAATTGAAAGTGACGGTGGAGTCTTTAGGAGGCGGCCTGTGATTTCCAAATTATCATATTTTCCGCGTCAATAATAAAAAGCTTATGATAGTGCTAGCTATGCTGACAGGCTTTAATAAGATAGGGTCGCTGGAGCGCAGCCGAGCGCGGGCCCAGCACTTTTGTGTGTTTGTGGATCTCAATATGTTCAAATAAGTGTGTCTGTGCACATGAACGGGAATGTGCACAAATGTGAACCCACCTAGGTGTGGTTTTTATACCCACACTGCCTTCTGCTGTTTGATTGAGACAGAGACAATCTTAAAACACTAACAGCTGCAGAAATTATAAATCAAATTTAACATAGTCCCAATCCAGGGATTCCCATTGCTATATTTCTATCCCATTTTCTACGACATATTTATCATGCAATACTCTCCGAAACCTACAAATTCATCAAGATTTTACAGGAGCTTGTTCTCCGTCAGTGTGTCATTGTTTATTGGCTTATTTCAGTGGAAATCATTTGAACTAATGTCACCCACTGCCACTGCCATAAAACTTCCATATTATTTGTAATAACATTGTCGGAGTTACATTTGTTTTATTGACACTCTAAATAGTTTTTTTCTTCCACTGTAACATGCTCATTTGTGAAAAGATGCTTAGCTTGATTGCTAATAACAAATACCCTGCTGCTTGATCCGTAGAATGAGGAACCTTAGCCCAAGGGTTAATGTTTTTCATTAATACCCGCCTTAAACCATTGCACAAAAGAAGCACAGTGTCAATAACTCGAGGAAATGTGGTTCCCAAGTCAATATTTCTACATGAAAACTTGTGGTCTCTATCTGACTTGATAATTGGTCCAACATTCTTGTATAATCTATGTTTAAAATATTTTGTCAATATCACATAGATTATAAGTCTCAGTGTCCTGGGACTTCATTGAAACTAAATTAGGAGAAAAGATAAAAACTAACAGGTCCATTGGGCATGAGAGTAGATCCTTCATTAGGGCACTGCTCATTGATTTCCCTGTTGGTAATCTCACACTGATGAAGTAAGTGGGTACAAATATTCATGGCCCAGTGATTACCTTGACCCCATCCCACCCACAGCCATTAGGAAGGGTAGGTGGGGGTTCTGAGAGATCCTGGTTGAGGATAATTGTCTCTGGGGAGGTCAAGAGAGAAGGTTGGAGGGTCTGAAAGGTTGCAGCTCAGTGAAGGAGTGTGCAGAAAAGACTCTAGCTGTAATTGTGGTGAAGATGTCGTGACAGAGAGATACAATCAACACCCCATTTCAGGAAGTGAGTTTGTGAACCACACATATGTACGACCATCATTAACACAATCCAGGCCTTCTTTACCAGTTCTCCAGGAAGACAGTGGTGCCCACACACTGAATATCATAAGCTGAATGCTTAAGCCGAAGAGGAAGTGTGCACGTCCCTTAATGCACAAAAGAATATTTTTGAAGCTGGAGCTGGATAAAACATGATTTAGTAACCAATGCTTGGAAAAATATTTTTGATAAACTTTGCTGTCTGGATATTATGAAGGCTACGCACAAACTTAACCCAAAACATGGTTAGGTTTCTGCAGAATATGTCGAATGAGACCAATAGTAATCATGCTTCATTGTTGAATAGTTCAGTAGTAGGGGCACGAGGTGGGTCAAGGGAATGGTTCACGTCTGCCCAGCATTGTAACATAATGTAAGAAATTAAAGTGCTTTTTAGTAACAACTTCTGTGTTACAGTTTAGTCATGATGCCAAGGAATATTCCCATACAGACATGTTGTTCACTGGTATTGAAGATGCATCAAATAGTAAACAGAAGATATAAATATTTTGACATCTTTAATGTGATTACTATGCAACAGTTATCTAGCTGTAAACCAAAATAGACCAAACCACTATATTACTGCCTAAACTGAAATGTTTAGTTTGTCTTAGGGGTCACTGGCACTTTAATCAACTTTTGAGCAATAAAGTTGTGCTGCACAGATAACAACTGCAGTGACCATTGAATAGCTCTCTGCTGAGGAGTTCTTCCCTGACCAAACTGTTCAGGTGTCATCTTGCATTACCTCATTTTCATAAGGTAAATATTATTGGCACTGTATTCCAATGTGATCCAAAGGCTCTATTACACGTGTGCAGGAGAGACGCTCATTAGAATAGCCCTGCCACTCGCTGACAGCCACTCGAGCCTGTTATGAAAAGCAGCCAATGCCCTATCCTTTCCAATAACCTTTTCTCAGAGAAAGGAAGAAGGCAAGAGACAAAACCAGTACAGAAAAGGGAAAGACAGTTGGAGAAGACAGAAGAAAAGGTGAATCAGAACGATGCAGAGTAGCAGTGGACCATTCTCCAATGAGGCTGTATTTTGTTTAGTCAGTGCCGAGGAGCGTCTGAGGGCTCCTGGTTGGGTGGCATTATTGCGAACATGGCTGACAGGAAGGTCTGAGTCTAAAGCCCTTTCTCATTAGATATGCAAGCACATTAACGGGGACGGCTGTCTTGCTAAAGGTCAGGGTTGGAGGATGCTGGGACGACGGCGGAGCGTGAAGCGATGAGTGTCCAACCTTCGGGCTCACCTCTTTGAACTTCAATCATTTTGGCCTGGGCTTAATAGGTCCCTCGGGAGGATCAGAAGCAGGGAAGGCGTGGAGAGGGGTAGGGGAGCCCTAATGGGACATCACGCCACCTTGACATTTTAATTAAGACTCCCAGCCATTAGCATGCCAAGAGTTAGACTGTTAGAATGAAGCCTATGTATAAGCGAATGACAGGATGCCATACTTTCATGTGCTTCATATCTGTGTCACATTACAATATAGGGCAACATAAAGAAGTGACACAGCTAATTGGAAATCACACGTTGCCTACGAACACATTTATATATTCTGACATGCATTCAAAAGCTTAAGTGCTGCTCTGATTGTGTCATTCTTTTCATGCTTCAATCTTATGTTTCAGACTGATTTCCCGCATTTAGTTGATTTGACGTGCTGACAATGATTGCGGTGATTAGGTAATATCCATTTGGTAGGGTGGGTTATGTCCAAGAGAGGCAACAGAGTTTCTGTTACAAATCTCATTTGTTGATTATGTTTAGAATTTGAAATGCTTTTTGTTCCTCCAAATGGTATTAATGTGCAGAACAAATGAAATAATTAAGCAATCATGTCGAACTTATCTTTTATAGGATTTGCACAATCTAAAGGTCGGCAGCTACACCGGTGTAAACCTGTGTGTCACATTATGCATCACTGATGAAATGTGGGCACAGATCTGAGAAGCTTTCTTATGAGATGAAGAAAATTTTCAAAAGGTTTGAAGGTGAAGATGCATTGCTAGGTTTAAAGTGAATAAGTTTAACCAGTCATGCTTTCATCAGCCTTTTTCAATCTGGGTAGTTTCAGGTTAAACCCCTCCCTCTGAGCGATATAAAACTCTCTCTCTCTCTCAACAGTACAACTCAATTGGATGAAAGACGAGATGATTTGAAACTTTTTCTTGAATATGTCCTGGATGACTGGTAATGTGCCCAGAGTTACCTAGAAGTAATATTCTCCATCTCCAAGTTTTTCTATAAAGACTTTGAGAATACATATTTAATTAATGTGAGGCTTTGTATTTATTTTATTTAAACAGTGTTACCTAAATTCAAAGAATCCATTGGCGTCTGGCACTTGGACAAAGTAGAGATTAACAAAATTTGGAATTATGAGATAAATCAATACCAATATTGTTAAAAAAAGTCATATATATTTTAGAATTAGATCTGTTTTTTGTGCACAAACATACACTAGCTATAAATAATGTATTGAATATACAATATACTAAATGTTAACAATGTAGTGAGCTGTGAATTAAGTCAAATTTGCCTAACTACAACTTAAAGTATGTTTCAAGCCTAAAGCTACACACGTTCTCACATATGCTACAAACCACACTGACCGGTCTGCAACCCTTTGTTTACCTTGAAATTACAGCCAGTCATTGTGATAAACTTAATGGACTTCTCTCTCGCCCTGAACTATGAAAAAAGAAGGTGGTATTGATCAACAGGGCTAACCAATTTATCACAAGTTCCTCAAAAAAAATTGTCTTAAGGGGTTATTCAATACTATTTTCTCCCTGGGTCCGCCAAATGAAACCGCTCTTCTTTTGTCAAAAAAAAAAAAGTGAATGATGACAGGTGTCAGGAGAGGATGAGATTTGTGACAGAAACTCTCTCTGTTGCCTTTCGCTTCTGCAAGCTCCATTGACAACATGAATAGTCTCCTGGCTCTCTAACCAGTGATTTACAGACTAGAACAGTACAGATGGGCCCTGTGCTTTACTCACCAACTGCACTCAAAGACAACACTATAAAAAGTCTCTTAAAATCCACAGTTGTTTCATATATACTATGGTAAATCCACTTTACTTGATTGCAAATCATCCAGACAGTGCTATATGTCTTGTGTGTCATTCAAGTGCCCACATGTGCAGACCTACAGATGGCAGAACACTGTGTAATTGTATTTTGTTGGCTTCATTGTATAAAGGGTCTCGTCCTCTGAAGGGTCCAGGTCTCTATATCGCCACAACAGACCAGACAAATGCAGCAATCGTTATAAGTGCAGCGGGAAGCCATTGTAAAGGCACTGACCCTGCAGAGAACAGGGCACTAATAGCCGTACCTCTTAAGCCAAATGTGATCGCAACTGACAAGCCTCATCCCAAAGTGCCCTCCAAACTATCTGTTGCAAAATGGATCCATAGCGCGTAGACGCAGGCGCTAGGCAGGGACACATAGGAGTATGTGCGGACTCTCAGGTGACTGTCACCTGGACTTAATCACGCAAACAAATCTCACATGACAAGGTGCAAAGGACTTATGGAAGTTGAAATGACCCATGGGCCTGAGTCACAACAGCTGTTAGAGCAGCATTAATGAGTGGACAAGATACTTCTGAGCGGGTAATATCAACGAGAAAACATTAGAGTAAGTAAGACATTAAAAACAAAGAAATACAAACAACATCCCACATGAGCTGTTCCTCTGATAGACTCATTGCTGATCCTGTCTATCCTTGTCACTCCCAAACCTCAACATCTTCAGCTCTGCTACATCTCTTCCTCCTGTCTTTTCCTCATTCCCTTCACCAACATGTCCATTAAAGTCTGCACCAATCACCACTCTCTCTCCTCTGGGAACACTCCGCACCACTTCCTCAAACTCGTTCCAGAATCTGTCTTTCTCCTCTTGTTCACAACCAACTTTTGGAGAATAACCACTAACACACTTTCAATTTTTTCAGCTTCAGACTCATCAACCTATCTGACACTCTCTTAACATTCTTCACAAACTTCTACTTCAGGATCACTCCTACTCCATTTCTCTTCCTGTCCACACCATGATAAAACAGTTTAAACCCTGCTACAATGCTTCTAGCCTTGCTACCTTTCCATCTGGTCTCCTGGACACACAGAATGTCAACTTTCCTCCTCTGTATCCTGTCATTGTACCAACATTCAAAGTCCCTACTTTGAGTCCTAAACCCCTGCATTTCCTTTTCTCTTTCTGCCTACGGACACAACTTCCTCCTCTTCTTCTTCGACAGTAGCCCAATTTCCACCGGTGCCCTGTAGGTCAACAGCACCGATGATGGTTATTGTTCACCCGGGCTCCGACCGATCCGGTATGGAAGTAATAAAAGTGATTTGCATATTGGATTTGGCAAAGGTTTTACATTGGATGCCCTTCTTGACACAACCTTTCTATTTATCCTAGCTTGGGACTGGCACAAAAAATACACTGGCTTGTGACCCCCTGTGGCTAGATTTTGTCCTTTTAATTACAAACAGTATATTTGCAAATCTCCAAAATACAGCTGAAATAGCAGAGCATGTCCTTAATGCTGTTCCATTGTAGATTTTCCTGGTGGTTCAAAGCATTTTATTAGGGCTACAACACGGCCTCAGCTTTCTTTGTCCTTTCAGCGGCTTGTATTAGTGTAGACTCTCTGGTTCCTTCAGGACTGATATACAATGGTGGGAAGCTACTTTGTTTCCTCACTGAGTGTTAAGCTATCAGCCTAATGATGAACCTGTGACAGAAAAGTGCAGTAAACAGCCTCAGCGCAGAGATTTATGAAGCCAACCATTACCAGATCAGCAACACGGCACAAGATAAGTCTCCTGTGGTCAGCACACACACCAGAATGTATCCTTCTTTCTTTACAATAGGTCTTTCTTTTCTGTAGACAAGAAGAAAGACAGACATGGCAAAGTGTTTAAGGTGGCTGCTTTTACTTCCTTCCTTAGTAGGCCATCATTTACTTTATACTTCTTGTAAATCATATTATCAGCCCTCCATTAATAATAAATAATAATAGTTCATACTGACCTATTGGTAATAGAAGTTTTTTGTCAGTTTAAAAAGGTGACGTCTTCATCAGTTTTACAGTCCATCTGTGGAGGAACAGATGTATTAGTTCACTGATGCACACACAGTTGATTTGGGAGACTGGTTGTTATTTGAATGACAAAAGTTAAAACTGGAGTGCAGTGCTTTACATAGAGCACTTTTAATTACTTTTGTCACGCAAGCTTCAACGAGTAAACCAGCTGAGACAGACAATATGACTTTTGCACTCTTGCATTAATAGTGATGTGTTTTGTGGCATGCCTCTGCATACAACTTTATCTTTATGCTGTAGCGTGTAGCAACATTTCCAAACTGTCCAATTGAAAGGAAATATTATTAATAACTGCCCACCATGGCTACATGGTTAGGTCACAGTTTCCGTGTTGACAACAATAAGGTCAGAAGTTGCATGGCAAACTTTGTTGTACACATTCTGCATTTACATAATGATCCATTGGATTGGAGTTGGCTGACTGAGCTAACACAGTGTGGAGCACGTCATCGGGATTTGGGCAGTCATCCGCTGGAGCGGCTAATTGTATTGTTTTATCCCTAAGTTAAGGACCAAAATACAGAACTAATATAGGATATCTACACTACTTTCGCCAAGTCAATTTCACTTTTTAAATAGCGCTCAGTTAATATGTCTGAGTAATATGTTGTATATTGTAATGACTGGTAAATAAGCTTAAGTCCAAGTGATAGTTTAACAAAGTTTGTAAAGAACAGTTTTAAAAAGGTAAACCTAAGTAAACTAAGTAAGTTACTATCAAGCTTTCATCAACGTTTACACAGAGATTTTGTGTTCATAATGCAAGCAATTTGGGAAAGCACTGCACCCACGGCAAAACAGAAAAGTATAATCCTGAGCGTTGGAGCTGAACGTCTCAACTAGTGTGGCCTCCATGTAAATGGGCTTAATCAAAAGCTTTACATCTGCCGGTGTCATAATTCCAATGGAAGGTCATTACTAGTTTGGGGAGCAACTGAGCGTTTCTCCATTTAAAAAAGGGAGAAAAAAACTAATTAGTTTGCACAACAAAAAAACAAAGGGGCTAAAACAAGGCTGCACTGCAGGCTATCTACAGATAACTCTCTTAGCCAGACACGATTCGTAATTAGTTTTTCCCCTCCACTGGGATATTCAATAACCTGCAGTTGGAGTGATGGAAGAAGAGATAGTGATACTTATCTGAAATGTTTTCTTGCCACAAAAATAATCCTGTCATTCAAAAGGAGAGGATTAAAACTAGAAAGTGCTCATGTTTTCGCTGGTAAACAGGTTTTGAGAGAGGTAGGGACGTTCCCCTGAGAATTTAGAAACACATTTATTCCACTTCATTTTATTCTTTGACTCTACTGTGGTCCTTACTCAAACTTTTACTTGTTTGGAAAGGAAACAAAATTACACCTTGGCTATTCAATAATGAATAGAAACAGTAAACTTGAATGCAACAAGGAGGAGGGTTTCAGGACTTTTTTTGCCTTTGAAACTGTGTAAACATACACATTGTTTTCTTTACGGCACATGGTTACAATAGTGAAGATTTGATGGTTAAACAAGATATAAAATGTCCCAATTTAGTTATCTCAAAACCCAGACAGAAAAATAACTGCCAGAACAGGCTTTACTTCCTCCCTAACCTTCCTCCTGTGAGTCTGCTGAGGCCCCTTGGGCCCCCAGGCACTGGCCAGTGGCTCTGGGGGGCTGATAGACAGATATGCTGGTGCTCTCGCATGTCCAGAGTGTGGCAGACATGATGACTTGTGACAGCCTGTTTGTTCTCATTCCACCTGGCTGCCGCCAGCCCTCAAACCCCTCCAAACCAGAACAAGAAACACACACACTTTTGAAAATGCTCATGGATTATGTGAGTATTAACTTCATGTTCCCTTTATTAAAAGGTAGAATTAGGAAGAATCTACAAACAAAGCCTACTAGATAAGCATCGTAGACATTAAAGTATTGTCAGCATTATTTTGGATGTCTTTCTTTACAATTTTACTGCTGATAAAATGAATATGACTTACCATTATGGCCTGTTATTGTGGTGCATTCTTTGTCTTTTGTGCAAAAACCTACAACATGAATGGACATGTGGGATGGATATTTATATTAAACATTAAATATTGGTTGTAGTTGGACTTGGGAATGAAAGATATAGATTTGGTGCATGTGTGCATCCATGTAGTAACATGCTATTTGTTTTCTTGCAGAATAAAGCTGCTGTTTTTTTTTATAAACCTGACTGCTATGCATATGTCAAAGTGTTAGAGTGTTTACAGAGACATCAAACCAAATCAATAGACTGTGAATGGACAGGCCACTAAACACTCACTCCCTGATTAAGTCCAGCAGCTCATATTTTAAGATGATCACATGACAGAGACGGCAGAAATACAACCTCCACAAAAGCAGGCAATGTTTTTTCTGTGTCACAGAGAAAACTCCTACTGTCCATCATTCCTCTAGATATGACAACTACATAAGACATCTTATTTAATAAAAGAATGAAAGAAAATGCTGTTGCTGGAGGCATCATAGGAGGACCAATAATGTGCTAAAGTAGATATTCAGATAAAGTATGCAAACAGAGTTTAGGTAGAAATCTTTGTCCTTGCAGCTTCTTTTTTACAGTGAATGCTGTGCTGTCAAGTTTGTGACAATACTATGAATTGTATCGTTACCATTTAAAATGACCACAGAGAGGGCTGTCAGAGAATTTTAAAGACCGACCACATCTCCTTCCCCTCCCGTGTTGCAGACCACTTTCCACTCATGCACATTCACAAAGCATATCATTAAACATAATAGGGTTTTTATCACCCACTGTCAAGAAATACAGCTGCATTTGCATTCAAATTTAATTTGCCATACCAAAGCTCGTGCATCCAAGAAATCTTCCAGTGAGCCCTCCCTCGTGTCCACCCCACCTCCAAAACACATACACCCTCATCGCCAATATACACTTGGGGTTTTACTGCCACCATATACAAGAGAAGGTATTCTCGCTCACTTTTGGGGTCTTCATTTATTTATCTTCCACTCACTCTCTAATAAATTTTGAATCCTGTTTAGAATTTTTTTTTTCAAATATTGAATGATACAGTAGTGTTGTAGTCTTGTGACCATTTTGTAAAGGTCTTGGTCTTATCCTGGTCTCAAACTCACTTTACTCGGTCTAGCCTTGGTTTCAGACGTCAAGACCAGCCAAGACCACAGTATTGAAAAAAAAAGAAAAGTAAAAACTAAATTAACCAGAGTTACAAATCTGTATCTAACTCTGTCTGCTTCACCAAACACTGACCTCCATGAGTCTGGACTTGGTCTAAGACTGGAACATGGACTAACTCTGTCTGCTTTACCAAACACTGACCTCCAAGAGTCTGGACTTGGTCTAAGACTGGAACATGGACTAACTCTGTCTGCTTTACCAAACACTAACCTCCAAGAGTCTGGACTTGGTCTAAGACTGGAACATGGACTAACTCTGTCTGCTTCACCAAACACTGACCTCCAAGAGTCTGGACTTGGTCTAAGACTGGAACATGGACTAACTCTGTCTGCTTTACCAAACACTGACCTCCAAGAGTCTGGACTTGGTCTAAGACTGGAACATGGACTAACTCTGTCTGCTTTACCAAACACTGACCTCCAAGAGTCTGGACTTGGTCTAAGACTGGAACATGGACTAACTCTGTCTGCTTTACCAAACACTGACCTCCAATTGAGTCTGGACTTGGTCTAAGACTGGAACATGGACTAACTCTGTCTGCTTTACCAAACACTGACCTCCAATTGAGTCTGGACTTGGTCTAAGACTGGAACATGGACTAACTATGTCTCCTTCACTGGTGCATTTTTCCTATAACACCACTTGCTGGGGAAAACAAATATTATTTTTACCTTTATTGTGTGACAGTGAAAGGTAATAAAAAATATTAATAATATTGATTTTGTGTAACTGCACTAATTAGCGTTTTTGTCCTTCCAGCTCACTAGCTAATTTTGTCTAATGAGTTGAAAGGCTCTGCTGTCAGAACAAATTATCACAAAAATGAAAAAATACAAAAAATACACTACTTACAAATCTATTTTTGCATTCTAGTCTTGATTCCCTGTTTCTATGTCCTACACCAGGGCAGTGGAGCTGCTGTGCCGTCCTGTCTCTTTTTACCGGGAGTAATGCAGACTCCATTTCACAGACAAAATATCCTCTGTAGAAGCTGTCAAAGTGTTTACCCACAGGCTCAGAGTCTCTATCTGAGGCCTGACATCTAATATAAAGAACTGGCCTGCAGCGCCCATCGCCGTTCTGCCAAATGTCCACGACAAGGGGTAGGGAAGGTGCACAGTGCAGCACCGTGTGAGAAGAGACGCTGACCGGCTGCAACTGGAGAGAGTAAAGAGACAAAATGTTAAATGACAGGAAGTGGGGAATGGCTAAATAAGAAGGTGATAATGAGAATGAAGTCATCAGTAAGCCTCTCTGTCTCTGTGTGAAATAAGACACAAATGCTCTGACATGTCCCCACAGACATAGGAAGAAAAAACATCTAATGTGTGCCCAAACAGGCTACTTTTGTCACCAGTACCAGCGTTCTGTTGACAACAATGAGCAGACGAGCAAAAAGGAAAACTCAATGGACTGTCACAAAAATTGCTTGGAGAAAGACATTTTTGTTTGTTGATCACTGAACGGAAATGTGGTGTAAAGCTGTTTTAGCCGTTCACTGTCAACCCAATCAAGCAACATCTACAAACATTTGATTTGTTTTAAAAAAAAAATGTATGGAACGTAATTGTAAAGACGTATGCCTGCTTATTGTTGCACACAACTCAAGCTTTATTCAAATGAATAGACTAGGAAAATATTCCCTCAGTTTGACTGTACCAAAAATGGGTACAGCTCAGCTCTCATCAAAAAGAATCAATCTGTCTTTAAAATTAAATCAAGCCAACAAAAACACTGCCTTTACATGCAATAAACACAATAGTTTATCACGTTGCTGCACCTTCAGAGTGTAGAGGAAAGCAAAAGGTACATGTTTTACAACCTATAAGGAAGACATTTCTATAAAATGGGAGCTGCCTCTTGTGCATCATCAAGTTTTACTAGCGTCTTTAGCTTGCACAAGGAGAACAGAAGCTAAACGGTGCCTGGCTTTCTCTCACAAACACACACACACACATGCTGTTTAATGCTTATGTTATAGACACACATTTACTTCACAATAGGGGACCTCAATCCAATTAGCTTGATTATTAATTAAAGTGTGCACTCAGAGGAAAGCGGAGCTGGAGGAGCCCAAAGGGGGCGTCTGCTGTGACGACTCTGGACTCAGTGGAGCAGGAGGTGATTAGGCTGTACGGCCAACACGCCTCTCACGGATTTCAGCAGTGCACGTACAGATTTGTCTGTGCACTCACCAAACAACATTCCTCCTTGTTCTTGAAATAGCAAATCAAGGAAAAGGCAGTATGCATAGACATGTCGCTATCCTGTTTTTTATTTTCATGACATGTTGTATAGCGAGGTTTGGTGTCCAGATTTATGATAAATAAATGTGGCTGTAACTCTTTAAGGTGCAGTATTTTTGCATGTTTGGAGTAATTATTCCATTTTAATAATCATTTCAGTAATACCTTAGTTTTTCTTTTATGACTTTGAACGGGTCAATCATGTTAGATTCACAACAGCCAAGAAATTATTCTGCCAAAAAGCTGCTTGATTATGAGTGTTACAAACGTGCTTTCCCAAATTTAGAGTAACAAACAACTTGCCTTTGTTTACACCATCAGTACAGAGCAAAGAAAGTACGGACTGACACAGGCAAATAATATTACGTTTTGTTGCTGCTATGTCTCTGTGTCCAGCCTTTTAGCCCATTTGCAATCTTTGGATGTGTAGTATGTTTTCATAAAAATGTACGTACATTTAAAACATATTTAAGGAATGTATTGTTAGGAGTTACACACTCAATATGCTTTGGGAAAAGACAAAAAAGTTTGCTGATATTTTGTTCCTGGAAGAGTGCTTATCATAATGATGCATGTATTTTACATTTACGTACAGTTGTAAAAGGCTTTGTCTGGTGCTCAGTGATATTGTTGCATGTAATGAGTATGGGGCAATGAGGCACAGCCCTCTTTCATAGTTCTTTCTCCTGAGTGGAATTAATGTGTTCCTCTGACCCCTGACATCCTGATTTACATTGCATCTCAAAGACATGGCTCGTAATAAAACCTATCTGCTCTCCTGGCTAAACCCATAACGCAACACACAGCGTGCAGACCTCCAACAGGGACATTTAATGAAAATCAGGAAGCTGGGGGAAATGGGGAGGGGGTGGTTTCAGAAATTAATGCAGGGCTTGTATCACAGAAACAAAAAAAGTCATAATTGAAATCCCACTCAAAGCCATTCTTTTTTTTCTGCCTTACTATAATGAAACTTCTTTTGGGTAACTTGTTAATGTCTTACTCACCAGCCAGTATTCTCCTCAGAGACTGTGGAGCGACTGGAGCGATTTGACAAGAGCCATACTGGAGATGACATATGCTCATCTGTAAGCACCTGATAAGCATCGCAAATGGGAGTCGAGCCAAGGAGACACAACTGCACTGTGTGGCTGCCAAGAAGAATTGAAAGAAAAAATATATATATAACATAATAAAACCCCCAAAACGTAAACAGACTTAACGTTCTTTAAAATTCAATTGCAGAGGAAGCGTAACAAATAAATGCAAAGTGTTTGTCAGGATCAAAAGAAAGCGCTGGGAGGGACTGTGCCAGGGCTAGCTCGTGGCAGAAACCAGGTGAATGCCGACAGCAGTGATTTTACTTAAGGCTCCCACTCACAAATATTTCTCTCTGTGTTGTCTATTGCTCATGTCCGAGGGGCTATAACTGCAGATCCTAGTGGCGATACCCGTTCAGCCATAAGTTGTCCACCTCTGCAAGGTCGCAATAAGAAAAGCACTGTCACAACCTCCGAGATGTGATAAATATTTGATGAATACTTAAATAGTGTGGTGTGACTCACATCTGGTGAAAAGTACAAATGATATTCCACAAATCAAGATATATCAAGACTTAGTTAGTACTTTTCTGTAAGGTCAAAGACAAATGTTATATTAAAGATGTCAAAATTATACAAATCAACAAGATTAACAATGATAAGAAAAAAAATAACTAGGCAGCATTGTTCATTAGATTGAACTGTAAATGGTTGGCCACCTCGACTTCAAGGGTAACTTTCTGGATTATATCGTCCAGTACCTGACTAGGCCTGGCTCATGCTTTAGACTTTCTTTTTTGTTTTTACCACACTTTGAAATTAGGTTGCATCACAGACTTTTACTCACACATTATCCTCCCCTTAGTCTTGTCTGTGCGGACTACCTGATGTGTAAACAACAGCACCAACAGACTGACTTCCTCTCTTTTCATGAAGCAACAGCAATAAAGAAGAGCTAGCTTAAACAACAATCTTCTGTTTGATGATTTTTTACAGAAGATTTTACAGTGGGGAAGAATATTTTTTTATGTTCAATAAAGTTAGAATGGTCCCCGCTTTCTCTTAAAAAACAGTATCAGTTGATTGGGATTATGTTATAAAGTCAAATATTACTAAAAAAAAAAGATTTATTCCATTTTACCTCTCGGGATTGGATTGTCTCCTGGTAACAGTGTCTCATGTCAGCTTCCATCTCTCCGTCCTTCTCCAGGGATGTTTTGCTCTGATGATCTTAAAGCTCCACTATCTGATTTTCTTTTTCCCGTACTGTTTCAGACTCCACTCTCCCCCAAAAGCAGCCCTGGGACCTCTCCTGCTTCTCTTTTATTGAAAAAATAAAACCGGACCAGTTTTTCCTCCACAAAATGCTGATATATTACACCAAACTACTTTGGCATTTATCTAACCCTCGTTATGTGAATGAATTGACAGTAATTATCTGTCTTTAACGCCATCTTACTTTTTCGCTGTTGTTTTACTGTTAAAAACGGTATTCTGCACTGAACAGAGGGCTTTTCTTAATTGCCAGGATCCTTCCTTTGGAGGAAACCAGATGCTGAAGGTGAGTTCCATTTGGTTCCAAACCCCGCCTTCTCCCAAGGACTGAGTCCTCTGTTTAGTGAAAGTACCAAGGATGCATCTGTGCATCCTCCGTGGCCTTTCCCTACCCACAATGCACCAAAAGGTTTTGGGAAAAAAAGGCCGGTAGAAGATGAAGTGCGGCTTAAAGCGGCAGATTTTCTAGAAGAAAAACAAGGTACAGTCTGTTTAAGGAAATAAATTAGTTTAAAAATAATTGAGTTGCCGTCCAGATTTAAGTGGAATACTGTCCTCACAGTTGACTCAACCATTATTTTTATTTCTTTATTAAATCAAAGGATTGGTTTGACAAAACCAAAATTAGTGCAATAAAAATGAAGATAACTGTATTATTGTGTATTGCAACCTACAAATGCTTCAAAGTATCCCCATGCTTCCCCTTCCTCTTTTTCCTTTTGATTCAGACGCTGTCACTGCAGTCAAATATTTACAACATTCTTTCCTTCAGGTTACTTTTGTTTGTGGGTTTCATCTCCACAGATCCACAAACAGTTGCTATTATGGTTTAGCTCAGTGACTTCAGAGCCTTAGATGTTTTCTCTTGGCTGTACGGTGCACTATTTGTTTATGCCTGAGCGCTATGTTTACCTGGCAGAACAACATTTATTTCTGTAGCCGTATATTTACATTTGGAGTTGAAACTCAAAATCTGGTAGATGCATCTTGTCTGAAAACTATTCTTTCTAAAGTCTGATTGCCACACTTTTGTTTGGTGGACTTAAGTGGACTGAAATTGGACAACCTGAGGTTATTTTTTTTGTAGATCATAAAATGAAGCTGAAGGAAAAGTCTTTCAAGGCTCAGTTTCCTCTGTTTATGTACTCTTTCAGTTGTTATTTTCAGCCAGTCACAATCCCACACTTTTATCTTTCAGCTAATCTGGGCTAAACTGATCAATGTTTAAAGTCTCCCTGCTGTTACGCAGTCATTGCTTCAGTGTGATGTGCCATGTCTAGTCTATGGTCTAAGCACTAAAGGGGCTCCGTTTCAATAGACTTCCTCTGCTATTCATCTCTGTTATGTGTAGAGCTACACAAGTGTCGCTGTGCAATGCCAAATCAAGTCTCAGGTCTGTTATTGCTTTAATAAACACTGTCTTAGTATGCCATCTGGAGTGTTAAAAACACTATATGTAAGCAGCAGCTTGGTAACACTGTAGCCTGTCACATTGGTGTTGAATAAACATGTAACCTTCAAAAAAGCCTTATAATTAAATCTGTTTCACACTAATTATTAACTGTCCAGCACATGTAGGAATTGTTATGGAGCAATTAAATGGGAGGGATGAAAAGTTTGTTTTGCGTTTCCTTTTTTTAAACAAGAAAAAACACAACAAATGAAAACAGAACTCAAAGCAAACAAACACCGCCCAGCACAGAAGAAAGAGAAAGAAAAAATGTGGAAATGTCCACAACTAGTCCAATATTACACGGACTGTAAAATAGAGGTCCAGTATTCCAGTGAGAACAGTTCCAGGACAAGTTTGTGCCAGTTCGATTTTGTGGGGGGTCTATAGTTTTCTTTAGGTCTATAGGTTTCTACGTGCAGCGTTTGTGAGGATGTAACACAGTCTGCCAGAGTCTGAACCAACATTACAGTCTCTATAGAGCAGAGACACAGCATCCAGATTCAAAGTCACTCCAAATATTTTCTGCATTCATACAGGACCAAACACATTTGAGGGTTTAATTTTGTGCCTTTTATTTGGGGAAATCGTTACTCAGTGAAACATTTTAAACTGTAGCAGCCTGGCACAGTTACAAAAAGATATTCTATTTGTTTGGTTCCAAATAGACTCCCATTTATCCTCATCAATAGTCACACCTAATTCAGTTTGCCATGTTCGCGTCACGTCTAATACAACCAGTGCATTCATCTTATTCAGCACATTATAAAAGCAAGTCATTGTCTTTTTAGCTGGGCACTTAAGTAACTTTTCTATTGTGGGAGGAATAGCTCTAAGAGAAGCTCTGAGCCAATAACAGCTTGGTAGAAAAGAAATCAACAGCAGAACTTCATGATAATGTGATTTGTCTTTAACTCACGGATGAGCAGTAACAGAGATGGAGTGTGGGGCCTGGTTTATTGTTTTCACACACATTCTTGGAAATCCTGTATATTATCCCTTTAAATTATCTGACCAATTACAGTAAATACCAGCACATATTTTAGTCTTCAATCAATGCCAATCTAACACAGGCTACCATTAGACTGAAGAGCCAATCGGCCAAGTCAACTTTTTTCTTTGTGTTGACTCGTTAAGGTATCTAGTATACACAGCTTTTACTTTATGAAAATTATGCACTCATTATCTCACACACACAGTAAGTTCCAAAATATTGTAGTTTGTTGTTAATGTTCTACTTTTACTTTTTTACCTTTGGCCCCACTGGTGCTGTGCCTTTTTTGTGTTCCATTATGTGCTGAGTCTCAAAACAAACTTTTATAGATTAAAGACTATGTGTAATTATGCTTGTGTTGTGTTTTCTGCACTTAGGTCCTAATCAGCAACATTACAGAACCATTATTGCTGTGCTGTTATTATAAGTAAATCTTAATCGACTTCGTCTAGTTTAATGACTACAGGCATAATTCCTGGACTAAATGTGAAGTAAATTCGTCCCTGTTCACGGTTTTCTCCGGGAAGGATGCATGGTGGGAGTGTGGTGCAAAGTGGAGGAGGAGTAAATAAGGCTGGATAACAGCTTCTGTCTGTGTGTCTCTTCCATTTTATAAACAACGTGACTGAGGCTTGGGCGGGACCCTGGATCCCAAGGTTGAGGGGGTGTCTGCTGATTGGTGTAGACATTTTCTATACAAGGGCCGCCACCTGCTCCTTTTAGACACACACACACACACACACACACACACACACACACACACACACACACACACACACACACACACACACACACACACACACGTTCCCAGAAACAAGGATATATTTACCAACACACACACAGTTGTACACAGAGCCATTGTCGTACACGGTACACCAACAATCCCCTGGGGACAGGTGCCACAGAGCATACGTAGGGCCACGCTGCAACTGCATACAGCGATTCTTTACTGCCAGCGTCCTATCTGATTGTGCAGGATAACCTCTGTAGAGCAAGGACACACAAAGACACCGCCTGACAACATCAACTTCTATTGGACAGCTGAGGTGAGGGGGGGGGGGACACTTTCAATGCACCTGAGCTCAGCCACTAACAGGTCACATAGACGTCGATCATCACATTTATCACTTCCACGATGTAATAGAAGCATTTATAAAACATAGATGTGTTAAGTTACATGCCCACAGAAGCACCACTTGCTCTTTTAAACACACTTCCCTGAATCACTACTTCAACTCTTGAAGCTTATAAAATGTGCAGATCAGTGGAATGTGTTTGTCTTCCTCAACCGGCTCTTAGAAAATCCAGGCACAAAGACACATTAAAAACCTACATACATTTGAAAACATGCGCAGTCCTTTTTTTTCTCACTTTGTTCTGAGCCTATTGATAAAAAGTAAAGCGCAGTCATTGAGAGTGGAACTGTTTTAGTTAAAGTGAATATCAGCACAAACACCTGGCTAGGAACATTGTCCACTCCATGTTACAAATCTGAGTGGACTTTGTTTGAAAAAATTAGTTTTACAGACATTACCAAGTTTATATAACTATGCAAAAAAAAAATCTAAATGTTTGGATGAGGAAAAAACGTTTTCTACCTTTAAACCAAATATCCACAGACATAAACATAAAAAAACATGTTCAGATCAGTTTTGGGTTCTGTAATGGTATTAACATAAGTGTATCTTATGTACAATGTGTTGAAGCTTATCCTATTAAGACAAAGACCATGAAGGATAGAATAGGTGGTGTGAAACAGAAAACAAGATTACAAACTCTCAAAATTCCTCTCCCTGATGTTCTGCACTGACAGCATGTTAATGATAATACTCCTACAGAACTGCTTGGTCAGAACTACAGCGGACAAATTCAGCTTTTATTTATCACAAAAGTAATTCTGTGGATTGTTTTCACCAGGTTTCAAAGACTTATCACTGATTGACTGTAATTGCTGATCAGTGAATTGATGAGTTTATGAAGCCTTCAAAGCCTGTACAGCACAAAAAACAAAACAAAAAAACAACAACAACTGGCTTGGGACTTGGTTACCAAGTCCCAAATTATATTTACCTCATCATGCAGCTCCACCATCCTTTACTGAAACGACAACCTTTTCCATCCCACACTCCTCACACAAACTCACCACGAGACTGTCTCCTGTAAAGGGTACGACTCTCAGACATTTAAATGGCCTGGGCTGAAAATTCAGTTTGTGGAAAGTGCATAATGGGAATCTGTTTGGGAAGAATGAGAATAGAAAGAAAGGTATGTTATTCTGGAGGGAAATATCACCTGCGATATGGCATTTGAATAAGAATCGAATGCATTATACAACTTGCAAATTATCTCAAACTTTGGATAAAAGCAAAGTGCCATGTACTAAACCTTCGATGTGCCGCATAGCTTTGAATGATCAATACTTACATTGTATTTCAGTGAAGCCTGAAATTATTGCACAAGCTGTTAAAGGCCAAGATATAGAGAAGGCTTTGGGAAGAACAAACATTTGAGAATGAACAAATGTCAGTGAAATTTACATAATACAAAAAGAGCTGGAAGATTTTCTCTGGCATTTTCTTATGTAACTCTGTGTATTTATACTTCCACAGAACTCATAGCCACTTGAAATGAAACTCTATATTCATGAATACAATATCAGAAGCAAAAAAGTCACATAGAAGTGACGGATAATGACAGAATTAAAATACAACACAAGCCTTTATGATGATTGCAGGAGTAGTGAGTATGTGCTGCAATGTGACAATAAGACATAATAGAACTGCCAGTAGCATTTATTTCATGCTGTGTTTAATTCTGCAGGAATAATGATAAAAGGAAACAATCAAAATGTGCGCGAACACAATAAAGTGAGCGGTGGAATGGTCTATTGCTCTCCCACAGGGAATGATTGAGCCCTAACTGGGGGCTGGCTGAATAAATCACACTGCTATCTACAGTAGCGCATGACCTGTAGTACACCCAGCAGTGCCTCCTCACAACACGCTCCAGCGTTAGGCTTGTGTGTCAAAGAGTGCACACTGCCGCTTAAATAGAAATGGGCCTTTCATTGTGAACGGTGCCTTGTGTTCAGTTACTTATAAAAATATATATAAAACTTACAGTTGTTCAGAATATACCATGTTTACAGTTGTTCTGAATATACCACTAACATTTGATTTGTTTTAAATCCATTTTTATTTTTTTTATTTAATTTCTTTAAAAGGGACCGCGCATATTAATGAACATTTCAATGTAAATATGTCAGAATTAGTAGTCACTAGCAAATCAACACACATTCACTGCACAGAAGAAGACACTGTTACCAACATGAATGCCAGTCAACAAAACAATAGAAAACACAGGGCAGTAAACATAACAACATACAATATTAGGTGTGACGCACATTGGGATCAAATTAACGAACACAGATCAGGTTCCTCTTAAACCATTGTTTGAGGTTGGTTTGAAATGTATTAGATGTAGTACAGTCTCTTATTGCTACTGAGATGTTATTCCAGATCTCAGAGCCTCGACTGAAAACTGTTTAAATTCATCAAATGTATGATTGATATCAATTTTGTAAACTCTTATGGACTTGCTGGTGTTATCTGGTCTTTTTTTATCATGTGTATGTTAAAGCGTAAACTAGGAAGCTTCTACCTGCGATAATAAACAAAGAGCAGCCTTTTTGCAGAACACATCTGATTGGATAGGGCATAATTGGATATGCAAAGGATATTAAGTATTTGATAAGCTCATAATAGTTTAATATTATTAACTACTCATATCATCAGTAGGTGGAAGCTGACTGATGGTTCAAAGAAAATAATGGAAACTAAGACAAATTAACTAAAAAACGCTCACAGTTATAAAAAAACCCACTATGTTTCTCGATATTTACTTTACTTTCACTTTAATACTGCAGCTACAAACAGAAAACAATGAGGCTTATCTGTTCAGTGCAGGTGAAGCGGTAAAAGTTGTTAAGCTGTGGTGTAAGCATGCGCCTGAATATAGCAGCTATTAGCAGCTGTCAACACATTACACTTGTACTTCTCTGTGTGTTTGTTAAATGGTTGGGCTACTTTTAGCACAAGCCTGTTTTAGTTCAATGTGTCTCTGCATCTTATTGTGTTTTTATGTGCACTTCAGCTCTCGTTTTGTGTGTTGTCGATTACGCCTGTGTGCGCGTGTTTGTGCATATGCATTTGTCTGTGTATTCTCGCGCGTGTCACCTCCTCCATTTCTATGGAAATCAAAGGCGGCAGCAGCCACAAGTTTACACATTCCCCCTGTTTTGACTCCATTCAATCAACTGCGTGCATAATTACCCTGGTGCCGTATGGTAATCTATTGGGACCCAAATATTGCAGTTTGACAAATCCTTCATTTGTATTCAGTCACTACACAAAGCATCAATCGTGCTTTAGCACACCGGTACACCCCCCACCACCACCCCCACCTCACAAACACTCACACAGTCCCATCCTGTGAAAACCACACACCTCCCACTCCCCAGAAGCACAGCACTGTGCCACTAAAATAAGCTGATGTGAAGAGCGAGTCATGCCGTGACTGGGTTTTCCATTAATGTTTCCTTCTTCCATATGGTGCCTCCTACAATATAAAAAATACCACGACTGGGACAGACGATGGAAGGGGCTTTGTTAAGTTTTGGAAGGAAAAATATATGAATAAGCTGAAGGCACCTGGCATCCTGTGTTGACATACTGGGTTTGCCATAGACTCCAGTGAGTTAGAACCAGCCTCTCAGTAAGCAAAAGGCAGATTGAATAAATTGTGTTAACAAGACAGATGTGCATTTAACTCCTGTGGTCAACATCTTAAAGAGTTCATAGCAGGAGGTGTTGGTTAATAAAAGAAGTGGTTACGTTCAGAAAAACCTTGAGAATGTGAGCTCAGCTTTACTCTGCGTTAAGTCACAAGCCCGATCCATCATAATGAGCTTTAGATAACTGAAGAGGCGTTTAACTATTAGAATGTGATATAAGTGGAAGTATGTCCACACTGTAGGTTCATCGAACACGGGACAGTCCCTTCTTAATCTTTATAATGTGCACATCTCATCAGGCACAAGCCACTGTACACTTCCCAGCAACCCTCCACTGCCGGGGGCTGACTGTTTGAACCAGTGACATTTGGAGTCTTATGACATGCTCACAACACAACGCAGTACAATCAAAAAGAACATTTTCTGTTTCCTCTGCAGAAATGAGAGAGACGAGGGAGCAAGCAGAGATTAGCAGCAGTTATTACTCTACTCATTCAACACGTCCAACTTTATATTTCCAAATTAAACTTGAAAGAAAAAGATGAGGGTTTATCAAACAATAAGGGTTCAATATTTAGCCCAGCACAAAGCATTTTGCCAGTGACACCAGTATTATCTCCAAACATAGAACAGGCACAGTTTTTCTTTTTTCTTCCTTGTGTCGTTCCTGCATCATTCTCTGTGGAGCCAAAAAAAAAAAAAAAAAAAAACGGAAACGTAAAGCATAATCTATCTCTATGCTGAAAAGTATTTGAGACCTGGTCTAAGATCAAATGTACATCAGAATGCATAGTGTATTGACAAAAGTGCTGTATATCTGCATAATCTAACAGATATAACACATAACAGATGTCATTATACAACACTGCATACAACTTCTGCAGTGTTGTAGGGAAACTCTGGATCAGCACCAACCTACATTTGGGCTTGCACTGACAAGACTACTTTAACGTTATTAATTGTGGATTTGAGGGGAATATCAGTTTTCACAAAGTAAGTAGCCACTAAAGATGTTGGTGTTGAACAATGGATTTCTGATTTATTGAGTCCAAGAGCAATGGTGGTGGCTGTAACTTTTTGCATGATTGAAAAGGTTTGTGTAGCATGACTGCAGTTAATCGTGGAGGCATTACGGAAATATGAAAAAAAGTGAGCTGATCAGACCCAACGCCCATCATGACACTGACCAGACTTTGGGAATGAAAGCACTCCTCTGATTATCCAGAGCACTTCACGCTGCTGCCTTTGCGCTTTAGGTCATTAAAATCTGCTCTTAAAAGGTCCTGTGGCTGCACATCCCAACCCTCTGTGCGTTGCCCCTGGGGTCTGAGCGGCACTCTGGGATTCGCGGCGCTGCAGTAAACTAAAGCCATACATCACCCGACTGATCAGGCCCGCCGAGAGGGGCCTGGGCCAATCATTTTGAGGTTAAACAATGTAATTTGGATCTTGTAAGTGCAATTTATTTTGCCCGTCAGACAGAGGCATTGAAACATTTTCTCCTTTTCTCGCCACTCTTTCCTGTTAGATAAAGAAGGAGGATGCTTTTTTTTTTTTGGACAGAGCAAGCAGTTTCCACAAAGGTAAGGCACTGGTGTTTACTTGATTGTAGTAGAAAAAAATGTGTGTGACACAGTTTAAACAATTAGAACCCTCTAGCTTTCAATTGTCCCCATTTTACAGTCAAGTTAAATTATTCAAGAAGTTTAGTTAGAAGTTAAAACTATACATTCTTTTCTATTTTCTATCAGTTCACAAACACAAAAAAAAGAAAGCACAAATGATCAAGCCAACACGACAGAACTGATCTTGAAGCTTAATAACTTTTGGATTTTGGATTTATTTAGTTACAAAAACTTTTAAAAGCCTTGTGCTACACTGATCTTGCTGCAGCTGTGAATCTCAGAGCAATGTGTCACAGCCTTCAACAAACAGATGTTCTTGTTGAACCCCTACTGTGAACAGTGTGGAGATTTACATACTTAGTAAAAAAATATAATGGAAATCCTTTTTTACAATGTATTTCTTTAAAGAACAAACATTTGTTTTTAGCAACAGTAATCAGTGTCCACTATTTCATTGAATGTATTAGTGGTAATCTTGACCAGAATGGGATTAGATCCTCTCTGAATCACTGCAGGAGATTTGCTGACCACCAAACACAAAGCCAGTTTTAATGTCCCTCCACTGAGAGCGTTATCCTCTCTTCAACATATATTTGGGTTATGTGTCTTAATGTGTGTCGAGGTTGATGCATTCAGGAAATCTCCTGCCGTTTAAAGGATTAGAAGCAACAAAGTGCCTCTGGTGGACAGAAAGAGCAAGCCATTTGAGTGATACAAGTGAATTAAGAGATTAAGATGGTTTAGAAAGACTGATTACAAAACCATAGGGGTTTAAGAATGGAAAGACAAAACCTTGAGATTGGATTAATCCCTTGTACTTTTCTTTCAGCATAAGCTATTATTGTGCCCTGGTTCTGAACCTAAGGCCAATCCATCTAAAACCACAGAAATGACCTAAAATAAGACAATAATAAGAGACGGAAAAGTCATCATCATTTTAATTAAAGTTGGATTTGGTTTGTGAAGAAGCTTCCAATGGCTTCCAATGGAGTCCACATAACTACAACATTTATTTATCTTGAAATGAAGTAACAAACCACCAGATCATATTTGTCAATCAGAATTAACAAAGGAGGCCCATCTTAGGGGTACATCCAGACTTTGCAAAGGTAATGTGCAGAAGTTGATGATTTTATTTTCTGAGTACTTCCTTATCTATAAATATTTTACAGTTTCATGACAGTACTGTTTAAAGCATAAAAGTAATAGATTTAGTAAGATCATATTAGCTTATATATATGAGGTGTTAACACATAAATGTGTATTCATTATTTTGGTATGTAAAATTACACTGTACAAAACAAAGCCAACTTAAATGTACCTAAAGTCATCCCCAGCCCTCTCTTATATTTCATTTTCAATTGTTTCTGTCCATTAAAAGATTTTGAATAATTTGTCCCATGTATCTTTTTTCATTTTCCTGTGTACACATCACTCATAAAAACAATCAGTTTCAGTTTAAACTTTATGAGCAGCTTTATGATTATAATATGCATATTTCGTCTGTATTTGTTCAATTCTAAAATAAAATGCATTTAAAGGGCATTTATCCACATCACAAAGCCTAGTTGGTTTTGCAAACCCAATTACAAAGAGGGCACATGTGGCTGGACATTGGAAGGACTCCAATAATGAAGAGCGTGGCAGTGGTAGGTTTAATTGCCGTGTGAAACTCCCTTTTCATGGAGCGAACAATAACTTCTCATCATGGCTCTCCATTCGTAGCCACAATCCTGCAGCGTAAGACTGTTAATAAAAAAGCACCAGTAAACTTTAGCCAAAGCTCTCCTGCCAGAGAATATTCTGGAACAAATCGATCGGGAAGTAGCCTGCCAGGCGGTGCAAGCGTGTCCTAGGAAAGTGTTGAGGAGCAAAAGAACAAACGGAATGAATAAGAAAATGGAAAAAAATAAAAAAATAAAATGGAGAACAGATAGGGGGAGATAGAAAGTGCTGGCCACTGCAAAGTCTCCAAACAAAGAGGATATGTGAGGCGTGTACCTCAAGCCTTTTTCCCTTACAAGAAGAGCCAGTAAGCACTTTTCTCTGCGCTGAAAAGCTAGCTCTCGCGCGTCGTGTCACATCAGCAGTTTTTTAGCGAAGCTCACAAGCACCATATCCAGGTGAGGGGTGTATGTTAAGGATTTCTTCCTTTCCCCTATCAGTCTTCTTTCACTCTCACGCTCCTCGTCCCCCCCACACTCCTCAACACCAGCCTCTCCTCCGTCTCTCATCCTCTGCCAATACCCCCTGCCCCTCCCCCCATTCGCACTTTACAATTCTCTTTCTGTCTCCCTCAAGATGTTTCAAAGCCAATATCACTCCGCTCCCTCTCTCTATCCACCCCTTTAAAAAACTCCTCTTCTAAAAATCTCATTCAAGTCTGTGTGTATATGCGTTGTTGTTTGCATTTGCTTCATTTCCTAACACGGTGTGAACAGCAGCCAAAGCAGACCAAAAGGTCAGTGGCACGTGAACATTCTGCTGCGGGCTTTCCAAAACACTAAGCATCTTATATATTTTTTGATATCCTTCTTTTCCAGATACAAATACTGTGTTGTTTTGGAAGTGTAAAATACAGAACTCAATATTTGTGCAGCTGTATTTCTGTCTTGGATTATCTCTGCTGTGAACAGTCAAAACGTGAAGTTCTCTGCAAATTCGAAATTAAAGGCAAATGCTGTCAGAGGACAGACTGATAAGTCCTAGCACCTGTCCAAATGCACTCAGTCAGCAGTTTATCTAGCTAGAAATTTAAAGCTAAGGAACCCACAAAAACACTTGGAAAACAAGCAAACTCCACAAAGAAGGAATTATGTTGCCATTTCTTCATAAAACATTGTGCACTGAGCATCCTGCATGCTCCAGACACTGGGTTGCCGAGTAGGTAGCATGGTTTCCATTACAGCATGTATCAGAAAGCCTGACATGGCTTTGTTTCTGAGTAAGACTGATTGATCAGTGTCACAATATCAATCCACCACATTCTGTCTAGTTCTGTTTTTGTTCACTGATGCAAAACAAACTTAAATATGTGTCCTATATCTAATGGGTAATCACATTGTGGGAACCTTGTTTACTGATGAAGGGCAAACAAAATCTGTACATAATGAGTTTGGGTGCACACATTTAAGCAGGAGAAAGCACTGACACATGAACAGCAGGGTCCGTTGTTGGCTGAATAACAGAGCTATTCATGCGACTGGAACGCCCCTGACTGTGAACAGCACTTTCTCTAGAAAGTAAAGCAGGGGCACAAATCACATTTTCTGCACAATTAAAGCAAGGCTGTGGCTAAATGTATCAGAGCCATGCGCTCTGCAGGAGCCCAGGGAGTCAGCGGGCCTGTCCCCTCTCCCCCCATAATGGCAATGTGATGAAGATGGCTTCTCTGTAATTAGTTTCTGAAAGTTCTCATTCAGCGGCTCAGGCCACAGACTGAGAGGAAAGAAAAGGCCACTTTGTTCTGCAACCCTGCACTTACAGCTCTGAAAGGAGCCTGATGACAAATCACTTTGGACAGTCAGAGAAAAAAAAATAATGCCCACACTTTTGAACTTTTTACTGTCATTTTTTCCTTGATGAGAAAATCTACTCTTTAACAACCTGCTTTTTTAGCTTAAAATCAACAAGCACATTTCACTCTTAAATAACAAACAACGTGCAGGTAGTTTGTACTTGTGGCGACATAAACAGAGAATGCCATCTTATCTAAATTGCTCAAATGGCAACATTACCAGTTCAACAAACACTTGTAGGACCATAAGAGTCTGGGTAACAGCAGTAGATACACAGCCTGTTACATTAAGAAAAGTCAATCTGAAGATAACTGAAAACATTAAGTTCAACAACCAAGATACTTACAGTGTAGGATAAATACATTCTGTGTGACTGGCATTAAAAAACACACTTAATATGGACAAGTTTCAAATGAATGCAATAAATACTTCATTATTTTTTAATATAAAAACATAATGAAAATGCCACCAAATCAATTAGGTTGGTTATTTGATGCAATAAAAGGACAACATCTTCCAGCATTATGTTTACCTTGAAAACAAAGTTAAAACACAAAAACAAAACATTAAAATGATAAACAACACAGAAATAAGAGGCAGTGGTGCTGTCCATGGTCCTGGAGCGTGACAAAAGGACTTTAAAATATTATAAATGTAATCATTTTTTTTTTCAGTTCGATTTTTGTTGTTAGTTAACATGATTATTATCAGTTTATACATTTATACAATGCATTACAGAACACATGCTCGTGCATTGTGATGCCAGTGGCAGCAGCTGTCTGATGAAAGCCCATCGCTGCCAACTGGCTCATGGAGGGACAGTGGACAGTGCACAAACAACAGCTTGAACAAAAAGGGTAAGTTACAATCACTGGTCACGTAATGATACACAGCTACAGTTTAATGAAGAAACACTTTTATAGTATAAGCCAGATCTTGGAAACAGATATGAAGGAAATAACATGTTTCATGTGTTATTTAGAAAAAGGAGACATGGGGTTAAGGATTTGCAAGATTTAAGTGGTTGAATGCTATAAATGGTTTATAGTAAACACATGCTCTGAACAGATATAATTGTATTATTTTGTTTTTTACAGGTCAGATCTAAGGTGGCCAATAGATGACATTACAAAATGAGAGAATATATTATATTAAAACATATAAATGGAATATGGAGCTTGCGAAGATTACACTTTTTTTTTTATCTCCATTTGGACTACAATCTGGTTCGGATAAAATCTCCCTGAACAGTAGAAAGCTGCAGCAACATACATAATGCTTGAGTCCAATTGGGGTTTCTTGATATGACATCTGTGAAGCGGGAGATTAGAGCATGAATCACAAATACTTCCTGCTGCCGCCTGGGATAGCCCTGAGGAAAATGCATGTGACCCGAGCACGAGGAATTCTCAGGAGCTGTCAGCCGAGATCAAACTCATTTGCAGACCACAAGCTTTGGCATGCAAACACACCGCCAACATGGACACAGTGTCTCGGATAAAACTGTTGCCCCCCAACTAAACAGCTCCCCCACTTTATTTCCTTTGCCATCTCAATCTAGCAGTGAGAAATAAGAAAGGTACCTAGATATGTTTTTTAGGCAAATTTTATTTACATTAACCCACGTATTGTAATTACGTGGGCAGTATATGTGTTTTCATCTGCGCCAGAGGGAAACTATTTGATTGCTCAGGCATACAACTAATAAGAAGAATAGATAAACATATATGCAACATGACATTCAAGGAACATGTATGAACGAGTCACAGATAATCACCCGTGTATTTGTCTAGTGAACTTTACGGAAACAAAAGTGGATCCAAATCTTCACTGTACAAATGTAAAAACAAACCAGAGCAAATATTACAGAAATATACAGATGAAACATTTCCTTGCCACACTTTTTTGACTTGAGGACTCATAATCATCAACATTATGAAATGAAAACGTTAAAGTAACTCTTCTCTCAGACACAACTCACAAAGGAACTGCGAGTGACAGGGCACTACCGTGTCATGAGAAGACAAATTTGGCCAAATAAACCCAGTTTTCCATAAACATTATATATAAAATATTAGGCAGTGTAGTTACAGACAAAATCCTTTGGGTCCAAATTCTGAAAAGTTATGAGGTGTTGCATCAAAGACAGTTCTTTAATATTAATAGATGCTTTCATTTCACAAACAAACAAAACATATATGCCTGTGTCTTCTTTCTATTTGGTCCCAATGGATGCGTTTTAAAGCTACAACCATCTACCTTTACGCACTGCAGGGAAGCTCTAGTTTCTAACCTCTTTACTTTTTAATATTCTCTCATCTCTACCAGGCTAAATCATGTCCTGCATCCTCCTCTTGTAGGTGCACACTGCACACACTCTTGCCCGGAGAGGATAAACAACTTCCAGCCATGATGGACGGTGTCATAAAGTTGTGACTGGGGTTGTTTTCTCTTCTGTAAGCATACACCTTGAGTGGGAGAAGCGAGGCAAATGTATGTGACTTGAAAGTGAGGTGGCCACACATTGGGGAGATGGAGAACAGCGGCTGAGTGGAGCTGGTACAGCCCAGGGGTTACTGATAATCTCAGTGCACGCTGGACCCACAGCGAGAAGCTGCCGGCCCTGGTTTGTGTTGTGCCTGTCACGTTTTCGCCACCTCCCAACAGAAATAACCAGCGCTGGCAGAGTTGGTGGCTGGATGCAAGAAGGTGCCAGTGGCTATAACTGCAGATATATCGCTTATGAGATCAGATGTCTGCAGGGCTGGAGGAGCCATGAGAGACTGTGAATGAGAGAGAGAGGTGGGAGGGGTGGGGGGATACAGCATTCGCATCAGGAGGAAATTGCTTTGCTGCCACCAGCCCTTCGGAGGTAAACACAGCGAGTTAGTGTGTGTGGGTATAATTGTCTTGACACGGACATTGTTTCGATGGACACAGGGAGTGAGAAAGGAAGAAAGTGCAGAGAGGGGGAGACTGTGAAGTATGGATTCAGGAAATTGGCATGGCGTTCACACAGTGCCTGGGTAAAAGTGGCTCAACGGCAAGGGGAGAAAATTGTTTATGAAGCTTGCCATCCCCGAATCTAAACTGAACAGCGAGGGGTGGGAGGAAAGGCGAGAAAGCAGCGGAAAGGAGAGAAAGGGAGAAAATTGGATGGGAAAGTGTCTAGGGGAGAAGAAGTTGAATAAGAAGGCAGCAAGTGGAATATATGGATTAGAAATCAGATATAGCACTGAATGGACTCTATTCACTGCCTGCTATTGGCTAGAACTGAACCAGGGCAGGCATATTTTCTTACTTTTAGTGCCTTCCCCTAAGCCCATAACATTATACACTCTCGTAATAATTACTGCTGTAATTCATAATCTCAACCATTCAGGCTGAATTTATGGCACTGTCACTTATGGTTACATAAAATGCTGTTGTATAAAATGCTGTTGCAGAGAATAGAGGCCATTTTGCATTGTGAGAGCCATATTACTTATGTGACAAATTTTATGGTTAGTGTGACATTGGGCATATAGTGGAAATATAGTGGACACAATCAAACACAATACAAATAGCACTCTATTCATAAAAGGCGCACGGTTACAGTGGAGATACATGTTTAAAATCAGATCCATTGTAAATGCTGGTCCTGCACAAATAATAGCTATTCTAAAACTTAATCGAGCAAAGCAATGCAAATTTCTCTCCCATGCTAAAAAAAATGAAAACAGAATGAGTTCAGATTTTTCAGGTTTATTCAACAAATGAGATTTTTCAAGTGGACGTTTTAGATTGAAGACCTCAGCTGCCATAATTGGCCCCATCACACGGGGTTGATTTGTTAATTTCCTGAAGTCCACATGTGCTCCCACAAAGGTGATGGATTTGAACTTGAAATAACTGTGTCACCCCTCATCAATCAGGCCCACATAAAGAACATACTGTGGCATGGCGCTGCATGTTTAAGAGCACACATTTGTTCTCTCACTTCCACACATGCTGTCACATTAAAGCAGTAGAGTTTGACTGCACTGGATGGAGCTAACCGGCCTCAGTCAGCTGTGGTGCCGGGCCGTGGGGGCTGTGGTGAGATAATCCCAGGCCCCGCTGAGTGGTGCAGCCATCTGACACACAGGGAGGAGTGGATTACCCCGACTGGTACAGATAGCGACAAGCTGCAGGGGAGGTGGGACTCGGGCCCAGATAAGAACACTGGAACAGGAGCGGGTTTATGGGAGGGGGTAAAAGACACCGGAGGAGGCCAAAACTAAGGTGGCACGCAAAAAAATGTTACGTCATTCTGTGGAATAATACAACATACTAACAATAAATAACAATAACATGGGCTTTCATCAGACAGCTGCTGCCATAGTGAGAAGTGCAGAAGAAGAAATTTACAATAAAATGTGTTTGGTATAATTCAACTGTATATTCTTAAAATGTTTTTAAAGCAAAATGTAGAACAAAAGAACAGCGTAAAGCTTAAAGGTGCTTTGAGCAGATTTAAGTTACATGAAAAAAAGAGATATGTACAGTATATCAGTTTTCAAATTTACCCTCCAAAATGTGCTCTGTAACGACCTGGTTAATATATAAACAACTAAGTAAATTACATACAAAAAATTAATTGTGACTGATCCACTAATTGCATTGTCGGGGGATGTCTAAATGTGGATTTGACCAATCTCAAAGTTAATAAGTTTTACTTGCGATGGAAGCAGTTAAAAACTAAATTTTGGCCCTAAACCAGGAAAAGGGGCACTGTCAAAATATTCCAAATATGAGTCAAAGCTGTACTGATGGATGTGGTTGAGGACAGCGGGGGTAGATACAACAACACACTGACTGTGAGGTATTCATTGTGCAGTAGAGCAATCAATCTCAGTTTAGTGATAGTTAGGGCTTAACCATTAATTAATTAATTGCTTTTGCAATTAAATTTTAATATTAAAAAACAAGATTTTCAAATCCCAGAGGTTGAAATTAATGATCTAATTATTGGTCATGTAAAACGTGAGAAATACAGCTATTTTTGCATCGAACAGCGCTGTCTGTAAGATGCACTGTTATTTCTGAACATGCGCGTCCTGCAGGGCCGGATCTAGGAAGGGGGGACCCATTTGGGGTGGTCTCAGGGAGGACCCTAATCTCATAACTTTTTTGAGACGCAAAATGTCAGTTTCTTAAGCGTCTGCCATGTTTATTGGTTGTGAATTTGGTAAAAGCAGAAAGAAAATTGCAATATTGCAATAAATGTTTTAATAGGTAACATAGATTATAATCTGTATTTAATTATATCTTGTACAAATGATTGATTCAAGTGAAGCACAAAGCACCTGGAGGAAAACTGTGTTAATTTTATCTCATAAAGCAGAGGAACACAAACAGACAACATATTTTGAAACAGATACATTTTTTGGGTCCAGTGCACCTTATCAAAGTAATACTATATATTTTCCAGATTTGCACCTTGCACTCTGTGTGCAACTGCACAGCTGCAAACGCTCTTGGGACAGACTGAAGAAAATCATCTGAAAAGTAAGTAGCCACATTCAAGACATAGATATAGAGGAAATACTGGGGGTTAGCTCAGGAGGCAGACTTTAGTAAAACTGAAACTACTATTGTATACTTCTTTGAGGGCAGGGCTTGCACATCAAAACCCAGACGCCCAATACAAGAGCCTCTTTTTGTCTCCGCTTGGCGTTACTCATTTTCCTGAGTCATGCTTTTAGAGACCACAACTTAAAGATGTGTCAGTAGCAAAAAGCATTTTCATACACTGTCCATATATTATAAAGCTATAGAGCAAACTCCCTGGACACTAAGTCAGTTTTAATTTAAAATCATTGTAAGCTCCAGCGGTATGTAAGGAGTTAATCTAAAACCTTCTCACTCCTTTATACATCATTGATCTTTTCACACTAATTAAAGCATGGCCAGGACTATTTAACCAAGCTAACGAGAAGACTTCCTAATACTGGGAGAGCACGGCAAGATGGCCCCCTCAAACTGCACACACACCAACTGAGAAGAGAGAGAAATAAAGGAATAGAAGGGAATAATTAACTGCAATCCAAACCCGGCAATTAAAAGCCAAATAGAGAAAAGGATAAGGTTAACAAAAACGGTAATGAAGAAACACCATATTCATTCATTATTTGTCTTTCTTTAAGTTGCAGAGGTTAAATTGTTGGTAAAATAAAAGTTTTAAAAAGGGAATGTATGCATAAATAACACTGCGAGATCTTTGAAGATACTGAGAGCAGACACTGAATTAACATACAGTTATTTTAAGGTGTTTTGCAAATGTTCCTCATTCCTGTAGAGAGATGTATTCTTTAAAAATAACCAGTCCATCTTTTAGTGTTGCTAGGAACACTGTCAGGAGCAGTGGGCAGCCATTCAGCAGAAGTAGACCTGTGCCAGTACCTTAGTACGACCCTTTGGTTCACAGGATCTGACTAAAGGATTAGCTTTTTGTTCAGGATTTAAGAAGAAGGTGGTAAAAACCATACTGCCCAGATAACATTCAAACTCCACCCGCAAACTCCAAACAGAAATGCCAAAGCTTAAAAGGGGAAATAAACCATTTTTTTGAAAGATCTGCACATTTGTTTTTTTTGAAGGTTGATAATCAGGTTACAGGGAATAAGTACGTGGTTGCATAATGTTCAACTTTCATCTTTAAAAATATATGATTGTAAATCCTTAATGTTCTTGCATATGTTGACGCCATACATCAACAAACCAACCCTCTTTATCTGTCACATAAAGTGTGTGCCGTTGGATGATTGGAAGTGCAGAGCTTCTACCGGTGTTTCATTCATTACCTCCCTTTAATTTAGTAATAAAACACAGAGGCTATGCAAACTAAAATGAAATGCAACCAGTAGCTCATTGGTGACGGTAGGTGATGCTCTCCAAGGGGAATCTGCTAGCTGGGGTAAAATCCTCACGCTATGAGGAGTCACGATCAATAATGCATCGCCATGGATGTAAGGGATGCTGCTTAAAGGCATTTGCTTATCTCAGATGCCAGTTACCGCTTTCATCCTGGGGACACGCCGAGCTCGTGTGGGTGTGGGGTGAGTGGAGGGGGGGGTCTAGAGAATGCAGTATTTACACACTTCCCGTCATGTGTTATTTATTTCACACCTTGATGTTTTCATCTACCCCGCGCCTCTGAGGAAATCAGCACTCATAAAGCAAGAATCAACACAGGACTTAAAAGGCACTCATGCATCTGTCGTTTTTTTTCTGTTGTCCTAGTTAGACACTGTAATTGTACTGAGTGTTTGATAAGTATTTAACTTAGTCCACCAAGCTCTCATAATAATAATAAAACAGTGTTAAGAGTCAGTGTAGAAAATAGAATACCACACACATTCAGCAACTGTCAGTCCTTGTCTGTGAACCAGAACAAAGCAGGACTGAATCTGATTATGGTTTTGACTTTTATGTCAAAACAGCCCAAACCAACGTCTATTGATTTATTTGCAACAATTCAACTTGTATTTGACTAGTTAAGACTTGCACACTGTTTAATAAACAGATCATATTTTGTCCACTATAATTCAGGATGTCTAAAAGAAGCTGCATTTTGGTCAGTATTACCACATAAAGTAGGAAAATTGTAGTTCCCTTTGGTCGGTGAGACAGATGCTTAAGATGTGTCAGGTGCTGCTCCTCTAATAATTTGGTCATAGGTTTTAACTCACTGGGAGGAACAAATCACCTGGCCAGCTGCTTAATGACCTAGTAGGGGAGCAATGACAGAGCTCATACACAAACTTTTATGACTAACTTTTAAAGACAAAGTAAATGGCCACGATGTAATGATGCCCCTGGTGCAGTCGTTTGAGTCACATGTACAGCTTCATATATCGAATACACATGAAAAGATATTACTGGTCTCTTACAAAACAGCCTATGAGCTCTTGGAATTTGGTGGCACTAAATAAAGATGAGTGGTTTTATATAACCAGTGTAAGTGTAACTCATAAATACTGAGTTACAACCATGTTGAAAGGGGTAAAAGAGAGACGGGGGGTAAGACGTAAAGGAGAGCTGATAATTGAGTTATTGATCATCCAAACAATGAACAACTGTGTCTATTGACAGACACTAATAACATTGGACTTTTAGCCATCGAGGGACGATTTAATATCTTCAATACAGCAAGTCACAATAAAGATGGAATAAAAATTAATGAATTAGCAATGGCTTATTACTGTAAATTAAAAATGTTCAGTCTTCCGATTTACTTTTCTTGAAAAGCAACATGTTTTTTATGTGAGAAATGTTAGTTTTTATACTAAGTACAAACCCCATTCTCAAAAAGTTGTGACACTGTACAAATTGTGAATAAAAACAGAATGCAATAATGTTGAAGTTCCAAATTTCAATATTTTATTCAGAATACAACATAGATAACATATCAAATGTTGAAAGTGAGAAACTTTGAAATGTAATGCCAGATATTGACTTATTTTGGATTTCATGAGAGCTACACATTCCAAAGAAGTTGTGACAGGTAGCAATAAGAGACCAGAAAAGTTCATAAGTACAAGTACAAGTACATAAAAGGAACAGCTGGAGGACCAATTTGCAACTTATTAGGCCAATTGGCAAAATGCTTGGGTATAAAAAGAGCCTCTCAGTGTGGCAGTGACTTTCAGAAGTCAAGATGGGCATTCCCCCAATGCTGCGGCAAAAAATAGCGGAGCAATATCAGAAAGGAGTTTCTCAGAGAAAAATTGCGAAGAGTTTGAAGTTATCATCATCTACAGTTAATAATATCAACCAAAGATTCAGAGAATCTGGAACAATCTCTGTGCGTAAGGGTCAAAGCCGGAAAAACATACTGGATGCTTGTGATCTTCTGGCCCTCGTCCATCTCAAAGAGAACCTCAACATCTTCACCTCTTCCTCCTGTCTTTCCCTCAGAGCCACTGTTTCTAAACCATACAACATCTCTGCTCTCACTACTGTCCCGTACACCTTTTCTTTCATTCTCGCTGATGCTCTTTTATCACACAACATACCTGACACCTTTCTCCAGCCATATAAACTTATTTTCCACATTTCATGTTGCTCTGGCCTGTTGACCTTAAGTACCTTCTTTACCTCTAACCTCATTTTTCTGCTTGGGTCCCTTTCATTCACACAAATGTGGAATTTGATACCAGACTACTGGTTTACTAAATACACTTTTATTACCAGGATTTTATTTACCTGGGAAAAAGAAGTCCTGTGTTGTTTGCACTTCCACCTATCTCTTAAAAAGCTGGCTGCTAAAACCTTTCACGGACACTGGCAGAATGGCGATCCAGCAATTGATATATAACGCACAACCCTGCCCCCCCTGGGATTTTTAAAAAATGTTGGTGCGTTTCCACTAAAATGAGCCGGGTAAAAACCTTTCCCTAAACATCAAACTTTCCAAGAAAAAAAGTACCTAGTAGGGGAGTAGTAATAATAATAATAATAATAATAATAATAATAGGAAAATTGAAAACACAGCTCGCTCTGGAGAGGCTATGTGAAAAATCCTGAAACCCACAGTTACTCAAGAAAACAGTATCTGAAAGGTTTTATAGACAGTTCTAAATTTATTAATTAAACCATGTTTTTATAAATGTGCTTTGCCCATGTAACTGTTGCTGTTGAACCTTTCTGGATGAAAGAATAGCTCTTTGGGGTAAACTTCCTATTGCAGAGTTTCCCTGTAGCTCTCCTTGTGCATCACCATTCACCGCTCTCTGAACTGCTTAATCACATCTCCTAAAGCTGGGCGCGATGAGCCCTGCACACAATCTCTGTCAACAACTCGCACAAAACACACAGGCCCCAGTGCTCAGTGCCTGAGTGTCCAAATAGCTTGACTGGTGAGTTTGGCATTGTGAATATCCCACCACGTCTGAGTTCGAGTCTCCAAAGTCTTATAACTGTGCTCGTGTTTATGCACATCCTATTGAGCTGCTGTGGACAGATGTCATGTTCAGTTTTCCTTAGTCAATGGATAACCTTGCACACCACATTTACACAAACTTTCACACAAAAACTCATTAAACAAATTAATTTATTGCATCCTCTTGGCAATGTTTGGTGAATCAAAACTAGGGTCAAAAAGAGTTCATAGCGCACATAACACACCAGAGCAACAGATTCAGACTCAGATTTGCCTATTATTTCTATATTTCTTCTTGGTCTAAGAGTGTGTCACCCTGGCAGTCTAATTTCTTAGATCATATTCAACCTAGTGAGAATAGCTTTTTTACTCTGCCAAATGTGTTTGGTATTCAAAGAAAGTCATGGGGGGCGAATGGCTGCTCAACTAATAGTCACATGCAACATAAACAAAAAGATATAAAATATTTATGCATCTAAAACAAGGAAAGAATGCACAGTATAAGCAAATCAGATTTCTTTATTTGCATTTCCCAATGCTCCAGTTCAGCTTGATTAACTGTCTCTATGTGCTTAATTATGAGGATTAAGTCATGTTCAATATAGGGGAAGTTTCTGGCATACTGAAAACTGCAGTGTAGAGTATAAAACATTAAATTTGAATCACAGACTGAGGAAAGTGCATACTTAGCGAAGGAGAAACAAAGCAGGGTTTAAAATGCTACAACAATGTAACTACAGAGTATTCAGAGTGACAGAGAGAATTGATCTGTGTTGATTCTCGAACAAGCCCAACTTGCTGGATTAGTGTGGGCCCAGGCCCAAATCAGTCAGACAACACCTTCAAAATTCTCAATAGCTTCCTTTTGAATGGGCCGTCCCCTTTCACGGCTGCCTGGAGGAGATAACGGGCTCAACTCTGTTAACAATCTCACCTAATAGACTTCTCCCCTGTCAATCACGTCTCAAAATACCAATACAGCCCAGCAGCTCATTCACCCCAGGAGGCTCACACACAAGTAAAGCCATGCAAATACACACTCAGGACACACATGGACAGCTTCTGTGTCTGACTTTTATTTGTGGTTCAACTGTGGATCATTTGTCACCTGTGAATACATTTAGACACTACACAAGCATGTTCAACTTTTCTTAGAAGAGATTCCACATTGTGTCCACCTAAATTGCATTTGGAGAATAATATACAGTGTGTTAAGAGAGACACATTATAGGATTAAATAGTATCCCCACGAACACTGATTGAGTTATGGACGACGGAACTGAACTAGTGTTTTGATTGCTAAAAGTTAAAATAAGTGTGAATATTTTATTTTCCTAGTGTCTTACCCTTTCCAGTGTCCATCTGGATGTACTGCTTATGCCTGTGAGTGTTCATTTATATTACATCGGGGACAAAATATTTATAATATTCTCCAAAATTACCATATCAAATAATTTAACAAATGGAAGACTCAAGAACAGGATGGTAAGGAAGCAATCAATTACATGTAAAGCAACTTACACTACATAAAGGGATATACTTGCTACACAAAGATACATTAACTACAATATGATACTCTATAAAAGTATGGATGGACTACTGCTGGTGATAAAATTAGATTACTGGTCTGCCAGTAATCTAATGTAAAAGACTTTACATGTAAACTTTACAATCTAATTTGCTTTGATTAAATGGATGCCTCCCACAGCTCTGGATATGTGTAGGTTTTGGCTTAACACACTATAGGCCCCCTGGTGACAGACTCCCACTCGCCTTTTCTGTCAGCTTCTATTGTTCTCTATGGATTATGGGCATAGCAACAACATGCAGGTCCCTTACCTAGGGACGGTGAGCTCTGTGCCCACTGTGCCTCCAATTTGTCCAATCAAACTGGAGAGACTGGCCTCGAACATCAAATACAACCTGAATCTGTTCAGGGAGCCAGGCATCCAGCCTCATTTTCAGAATAAACATGACTACCCTGGACAGGCAGTGTAGCATGAAGAGTGAGAGCCCACTGCAGTCCTTACAAACACTGTATCACTACAAGGAAGGTATTCTCATTAACAATATGGACAAATTTGGCCCCCGCAATAGTGTTATATTAAAGTACTAGCCACTGGAATAATGCAGCATTTTTCTTTTGTTGCATGAAGATTACATGAATGAGACAAACATTTGATCTTACGCTCCTCATGTCTGTAGCCTGCATAGCTAAACACAGGAGGCCTATTGATTGTGCAGCTGTTTTTTAGCAGTCAGTGAAGCTTGAATGAAAGGATTTAAAATGTTTGCTTTTGAACAGTACTCAAAGGAGAAACCACTATGTTTTGATGTTAAAAAAAGGATTCATTTTAGGTGAAGCCAATTGCATGAAACCAGAGCAATACAAATGTGAATAATCATCAACACGATTTCAATAAAGCTGAGAACGTATGTATGCACAGATATCAGATGATACCCTTAGAAAAGACATAATAAAATCAATGAATAAACCATTATTAAATATATTCTTACTAATTCTACAATTTATTTCACTATTTGAACACAACAAAGCCTTGTGTAAGTTTGTTATTTGCTTCAGGAAAGAATTTTTATCTGTAAACTCTTTGTCTGAATTATGCATAATTTCTTTCTTCTACACTGAAGTGAGCAAAGTAGAAAATAATTCTAGTTTTACGTTTTAACGGGCAACAACAAGAGCATTATAAATCTTGACCTCCAAACATGCTTGCACGCACACATACATATAAACACAGTATAGTGTGATGGGTGGGAGACATTGAAAAAAACGTTTTAAAAAAGTGATGAGAGTATTTAAGTGTACCATTTACCACCTAGCGATTTCAAAGCCTGAGTTCAAGCTTGTCTACAGAGTGTAAAAGGCTAACTGAAGTGAATAACTATCATCTGGCTGCTGCACTCATTTCATTTTCATAAGCCAGAGCCTGGATGGCCTGTATTCATTTGAGACAGACACAGCTACAGTATGTTTGCTAGTTTATGTTAGAACATGGTCCTGTGAGACTCAGCAGCCAAACTAAACTTTACAAAGCCAATAGCGCCAGATAACACACTCTTTGCCACATTCAGACACTGAACCCACTGCATATTTACCACACACACATATTTTGTCTCTCCCTTTCTGGCAGTTTTGCGTCAGTGCTAAGACCACAGGGACGGTTGACATTTCACTCTGGCTCCGTTTCCATTCCCTGTGATCACAGCCATGCTGCCTTGCCTCTCTTAAAGGTCACCGTTGTTGTTTGTCAAAATCCCAACAAAAACACACCATGCTATGCTCTTTGTGTCACACATATGTGTTTATGAGTCAGGGCACAGATACACACACACAAGTAAGAGTTTGTTTGCTGGGCTCTGGATCCTAAAACAAAGCTTGTCAGTCAAATCAAATACATTTTCTCTAAACCTAAACAGGATGTTTATGGCCTTTTATGGGATTGCTCATTTGAGTTAAGCTGGTTTGGTAAGTCTTTTTATGCTCTTATATATTGTAGTACAGGGTGCACGTGGCAGAGTGGTTAGCACTCCTGCCTCACAGCAAGAAGGTTGTGAGTTCAAAAACCTGCCGTTTCAAAACATCCGACTCTGGTCTTTCTCTGAGGAGTCTGCATGTCCTCCATGTGTTTCCGTGGGTTCTCTCTGGGTACTCCAGCTTCCTCCCACCATCCAAAGACCTGCATGTATAGATTAATTGGCAACTCTAATGTGTCCTTAGTGAACAAATGTGAATAGTGTCTGTCACTGTCTGTCTTATTGTCCAGGGTGTAGCCCTCCTAATGTCCAAAGCTGCTGGGATAGGCTCCAGTCACCCTTAACCCCTGACGGGACTAAGTAAGGGACTAATGTAGAAAATGAATGGATATTTTAGTACATTAAGACTCATCCAAAATACCTTAAATTTCAATAGAAATCCAAAATTTGGACAAAGCCCTTTACTATTTATTAATTGTTTTCAGGCACCAAGCCCATGTCTCACATGCTACAACAGAGCTCAGTCATAATTACAAGTAATTAATATTGACTTAAAACTGTCACTTTTGGTAGAAGCATTTTGATGGAATATAATGTTTGTTGAAATTTACAGAAATATTGTATTGGTTTTCTGTAGCAATAGTTTGAACCTAAATCATTAATATGCCTGCTCGGCTCAAGGATGCTCTCATAATTATGAGACCTTTAAGCGAATCTGAAGCCTCACCAAACTTCAGACATTTGCAATTAATGAAACAGTAAAGGCAGCAGCTCAAATGCACTGAAAGTGCAGGCAAGATAGATGATTGGGTTTGAAAGATGTAATTAATACTTTTTCTGTGAAGGGTAATTTAGTTTGCATTTCTATTAGTACTGGGTTTTTTGCACAAGTGCCTGCTGTGTGCTCAGTTGTGGGAGCCCTAGGCTTCTGCAATCCGGGTAACACTGCATCATTTTGGTTTATTTTTCTTACAGACCTGAGGGAGGGATTATACTGTAAAGTCCAATATTACATTATATTGACTTGTATTCAATCTCCTACGTTTCTCATCAAACACAGGGTACAATGAGATTTGATTATGGGTAATTTATAAAGTTGTCCAAATTACAATATTATGTGTGTGGGCACTGTAATTGTTGTAGCTGCCACATTTCTTTCCAGCCTTGTGATTTAAAGCCAAGGATGATTGCTCTTGGTTGTTTCTTGCACAGAACCAGAGGAAAAAAAAGGGATAACTCTGCTCAAATTGCCTTGAAAAAAAAAAAGAAATAGGAGAAAGAAATCAATTCAGATGAGTGATTGACACAACGCCCAATTCATCACAATGAGAGATGGTGAAAAGTATCTGACAACCAAAAACACTGTTGGATGGTAAACATGCAGGCTTTGCGCTTGCATAAACACACACACCCAAACGTGAAACTAGTTCAATAGCTATTACAGAGAAGCTTGGTAGAAATTTGGTATCAATGATTGGTGGGGTCTGAGAGCAAACAAAAAAAAATAGATGATTTACAGCTGTTGTGTCTGTGTCCATGTTCATTGGGTGTGGGTTTACACACGCAGCAGCATTTCTCTTTCAATGTGCAAGCCCCCCCCCCCCCTCCCCCAATTCTCTCCTCCCCCTCTGTCGCTCACGTCCAGAGCCATTAGTGAGGCGGCCGTTGACGCTGCCTTGTTTTGACAGATGCTCACTCTGTCCAAATGCATCTCTGAGGACGTTATGGCGCTTGTCACACACCCCCTCCCTCGCTCTTTCTCTATTTCCTCACTCCTCACCTTCCCTCTCACTCCTCCGTGTCTTACTTATTCTATACATGATTTTAAATAAGGATATGGTGCAATGCAGTCTTTGACTATACTGATAATAGTTGAGATGAACCCCTATTAATCTGCATACATTTGAAAAACCTTCAAATAGGGCTGACTTACATCAGATGTCTTCAGCAGTAGTTGCATTCTGCTGCGCCTTCGGGATGACATGTGGACAAACCCAAGTGAAGTGTGCTGGGTCACACTTTACAGGACTTCTTGCCACTAGGTGCCTCCAGGGTGTGGTTTTGAAGTCCAGTGGATGTGTGGTGGGAGCTCTGCTGATTCAAAGAGGCCGCTGCCACAATGTCACCACAATGCTAACCTACCTGGACAAAATGAGGCCACCACATTTTATACTCATTCAGAACGGATCTGGACACACAGTGACAGATGTGGGATTCTGGAGAAAATCACTAGGAACTTAAATCCAACAATGCATTAATCCCCAAAACATGAAGATTAGGTGTCTGTCTGTTTGTTGGATAATACTAATACGATTTTACAACAGATCTAAGACAAAATTTGGCAAATAAAACTTTTGGTTGATTCATGGACATTGAATTCAAACTAGTTTACATGAGTCTGAAATGCTCCCAAAAAAACAAGATGTCCAGCACCGAGGCCACAGCAGGGGCCCATACCTTGATGAACTGTACCTTTTAAGAATGAAGCAGACAGGTTTATCACTCCAGGGGAAAGAGCTTCATGACAAGTTTGTGCCAGTTAGATTTGGAGGGGGGGGTCATCACTAATCTAATACAGTAAATTGTTCTTTCGCGCGGCATACGTGAGGATGTCATACAGTCTGTTGGAGCCCAAACCAACATTACTGTCACTGTCTCTGTGTAGCCCAAGAGAAACAGGATCCAGATTCAAAGTTACTCCAAGAATTTTCATCATGTCTTCCAGAATGTCTGTCCAATATGATTGAATTTTAAGACGGAACCAAACACAGTAACATCCATTTCAGATACATAAGTGACATTTCAGGGTTTAATTTTGTGCCTTTTACTTGTACAAATCTGTACACGATAAATCATTTAAAACTGTAGCAGCCTGGCACGGCTACAAACAGATATTCTTTTTGTTTGGTTCCAAAAAGTCTCCCATTTATCCTCATCAATAGTCACACCTAATTCAGTTTGCCATGTTCGCGTCACGTCTAATACAACCAGTGCATTCATCTTATTCAGCACATTATAAAAGCAAGTCATTGTTTTTTTAGCTGGGCACTTAAGAAGTTTTTCACAGCTCTCAACATTGTTAAGTTGATAATCCTAATGAACATTGAAACTTGGAGGATCCACAGTACAAGAAAAGTGTAAGTGTATATTTTTGAAGCGGTGACTGAGAAGCAGGGAACAGCACAGTTCATTTGCAATTTAGACTTGGATCAAAAGTCATTTGAATATGATTTCCATTTCACAGCTTCAGCCGCATGTAGCTCAGGTGATCATACAAATATAGAAGTGAAACTCCCCATGGTTTATAGATTAATGCTTATGACCCTTTCCATCATTCAGCGCACCCTCTCTCTAAATCATGCATGCAGTTCTAAAAACATGGCGTTGCATCATACACATGCATCATACATTTATGTATTTGCCCTGGAGAAAGTAAATTTAGAATTGGGGAATGTTTGTTCCACCTGAGAGTTAACCTATGCCTTCTGCAGACCTATCTATTTAAATAAGCCGCCGCTCAGCTAAAGGTGACCTTGTCTTGAGGATTGAGCAGCACAAACCTCCTCGACAGGGCATGCTGGCTGAAGTGACGATAGATAGCAGACGGCTTTCGGTTGGAGTGCCTCTCTTTGAGTGTGTGTGTGTGTGTGTGTGTGTGTGTGTAAGTAAAAGTTGGCCAGGCTTCAGGAATGGCTGAATCACACCGTCTGGGCTCTCTGTCGGATGGACAGGCCGTGGCTTAAGGCTGCGAGGGTCCTTTACGCCTCAACAGGTCTGTACACTCTCCTCGATCCTTCTCACAAATGGCCAAGTGATGAAAGCAGACGTGCCAATACATCCACGATTTCAACCACCGCTGGAGAAAAGATGAAAAATTTGTTGGAAGGGTAGATGAAAGTGAAAGTGTGTGTGCACATTAAGAGGCATGAAGTGCAAACAGTGTCGTCCAGATGGCAGGATGCAACAGTAAGTGTAGACAAGTGGCTCAGAATGAAGCAGAAAGATGGAAGCTGAAGTGACTCCCACTGTTGCCTCAATATTTTCATCCAACACACCAAGAAAGAAAGCACAAGTGAGGGTCGAAGAGGTTGAGGAGTGGTGGTTGTGGTAGTAAGGAGATAGCACAAATGAAAAGGTTGGGGTCAGCTTCATCTCTCTGCTCATATTCTCATCTCTATCTCACCTCCATCTGGCCAATACAGACTCAGCTCAGGCCTCGGAAAAGTTTCCCCATTCAGATTCACAAAACCAATCTGGTAAAGTGCATTTCCTTTCCCCCAACAGCTGCTACAAATAGTTCTTGAAAACCACAGAGTTCAATGTGTCACATCAATACGTTGTTTATGGGAATGTACCAAAGGCTATTGTGATGTTGAGTGGCTAAAAAATAAAAAAATAAATAAAATAAAAGGTTTGTATGGGTTTGAAAAGGATATCTTTAGTACAGTACAATACTAACGCAGTTAAGTTGAGAGTAAAACAGGAAAGATTACACTATTATATATTAGCCAGTACAGAGGCAATCACAAATGATCCCAAATATATCCAAATATATTTCCCATATCCTGCAATGTAAAAAAAACCAAATACATTATACTGTTGGTTGGCTATTTTTTATCTGAGATGAAGGATATAGGATGACATCTTTTCCTCTGATAGCTTATGCTAAACTAGACTGCATAGTAAATATGTTGGCTTGTGTTAAACTAGACTTATATATAAAACCAGAGCAAAAACTTACCTCAATGCAATCGCTCATTCAATTTGTCCCATTGACTGTTTAATATTAAAGTTTCCTGTAATGTTTTGAGGTATTTTATTAGTTAACCACAAATTTGACAGAAATTAGGACAGAGATGTGTGACAGAGGTAAGAAAAAAACAAAACAAAAAAAAAAACATAAAACCAAAATCAAAAGATATATTGGGAGAATACGTGAAAAGCATAAAAGTCAAGAAAAGGGTCACATGCACAAATACAAACACACAGTAATACAGTGTACCGCACTTTTGTCTCTCCATCTCATGGCCTTTCCCAGCATGCCTTGCTGTGATGGCTGACTTGATCTTCATTCCAATCCCAGCACATGCCTCTCAGAGGAGCGGGCGATGTCACTGGAACATAGAGGAATAGAAATCAAATCTGTTTGAACTGCGAGTGAGCGCAGGGAGAGCGCACCAGAGGACAAGCCAGTGATAAAAGATAAAAGAGGAGGGGGAGTGGAAAAAAGAATGATATTTGAATTATGTAACTCAGCTCAGGGATGATTTGGACGATTCCACCGTTGACACCAACATCATTTCTCATTACCTGAGAGCCGCATGTGCCCGCCGCTTAGCCTTGTCCCATGAGTGATCTCACACTCGCCTATCAGAGACAGGGAGAGAGAAAAAGGAACAGAACGAGGTGAGATGTTTGGGAGTCGAGGGATAAAAAGCCTGAAAGCACGCATTTGTATAATATATATAGAGCAGGATGTTCACACTTTTAAATTACATTGGAAGGGCTTTTTCTTATTCATAGTATTTCTAAAAATGCTGTCATGTAGATGCATGTTCCATGTCACTAAACCATTACATACTTTGTTTACGGTTTGTTACAGACAAAATGGCTAGATGAGATCTCACAGGTGCCTGCACATTAAGACACACATTGAGAAGATTATGTAAATACCCAATCAATATCTTCTACACTTTCAACAAGGGATTAATTGCAGTGTGTAACTTTGAGGGGCTGGTGATGAATGGTCCAGATTGTTCAATTAGCAGAAGCAGACGCCACAAAGCGGTAGACCAATAAAGCAGCCTGCTTATATTCAAAAACCAGAATGCTGCAGAACACCACTTCAACAAATTGTATCCGTTACTATATCTGTCATTCAGTGTTTTATTTATTTAATGAATAAATGAATGCATTTAAACATTGAAGTCTCATTTAAAAATTTTTTTATATCAGGTGAGTGACTGAGATGCCCCCTCAATGTTATTTTTTAGGATGGAACAATATGGTTCGTGGCAGATTATAAAGAAAGGAATAAGCTTTAACAAAACTCTGAATTTATACCTTTTAATTTGGAATAGACGTTAATTTGAATTAACACCATACAACACTGAGACATAAAGCTTCATTATACCTCTCAGAATAATAACCATCTGAGACTGTCTAATTTATGTTTACAAATCCTGAGTGTACATAATATGAACATGGACTAATAGCATTTAATTAAAACTAATCCTAAAACACGTTTAATTTATGACCTTGAAATGAATGTATTAGCCTTGAAAATTTATCATTTATAAGTTTACAGTAGCATAGATCTACAGTATTTATATGTATTTTATAACAAATGGGAACAGTTTTACAAGTGAATATTAGAGTGTGTTAGTGCACAATCCTTTATACTTTTTTACATAAATAAAACTATTGAAAGAAACACTACATAACTTTCAGGAGGAAGGGTTAATCTTCCCTTTTGTTTTTTTTAGCAACCTTAAAAATTACTTTAATGATTTTTTAAAGCCTATATGACCTTTTGACCTCATAATGGACAATGGAATTTGTGCATACTAAATAATGATCTTTCCCTTTACAACTGATATATTTATGGCCTATGCCTCGCAGAAACAGTTATTAGACCTCTTTGGACAAAAAACATTGCACTTTGGGGACGTAAAGCTAAAGACCAACATTCCATTAAAACCTTAACAGACTCTGAAGAACTTGCTTTTAATGAATAAAGACTCATGTTCAAAAAGATAATCTTAGTAAAAGTTAATAAGATTCATCTTTATAACAGATTATTTTGGGCATCAATAGCAATGTGACGTTACATGTACATCAAGAATATTTTGTTACTTTGGGATATTAGTTAGTTTAGTTTATTGCCACCATCACTGTCATCACTACCATTTTTTTCTTTATATTTCAACACTAGCACATTCCAACAATGGCGAGGAAAGAGCCATGCCTGCACTAAGACATAATGCATTTAAGCCCCGCCCTGCTCCCTGTACTGTGACCAGACCATCTGTTTGTAAAGTGACTGAAATCTGTAAATATTTTGACATTGCTTGGGTTTTGGAAGTCTTGTTTTATCTATAAGTCTATTTATTTTCTACATTCCTGACATTACAAACTGCAAAAGATAAGTGTGTATAAATTTGTGTTGGGTGTGCTTTACGTAATGTGTCAAAGTGGGATATGACATCTTGTGTATATATTACTCATCTTCTATCATAATTTTTTTCCCCTCAAATGATTTTTTTTTTCATTTCTATAAGTTTAGACATGCCTTAAAGAAGCCTCTATGTAAAAAAAACTGTCTCCACTCACAGCCTCGTTCAGTTTATTCTTCACTCTTCTTAGTCTGCTCTTTTTCTTCATCCTTGTCTCATCTTTTTTTGTGGAACTTTATCTCAATAATTTGTTATTTTTTCAAGTGAAAGTATTTTACCACACAGACTGTTCCAGAATCCAGGGGGCATTGCACTCCAAAACAGCAGTTCCAAAAATTGAGTCTGGGCCCTGTTGGATCCTGTCCTTCAATGTTAGCGTTAGGTGACAGTGTTAGCGTGCAGGTTAAACTCAGCTTAACTTTTTAGACTGTCCTAAATTCACAAATTGTATTTTTTTCATTTTCTACTGTTGAAATTACTTTCAATAGACATTGAAGATTTTCTTTTAATCTATAAATATTTTTCTGTCTATTATTGTTGATTTAATCTGTACATTAAAATGCTGCTGTGTTTATTAATTCTTTATAGTTTATGCTTAAGTGTGGTTCGTCTCACTTCAAAACAGATCACCACCTGCCTACTAACTCCCGATCAAACTATGTGTTTTATTCTTTTTTTTATTAGACAAATTATCTTTCCTTAAAACATACTATAACTTTGAGACTATATAAGCCAGATATTTAAGTACAGAGTTTGCAATCATGTACAGCATGCGTAATAGCGCATACAAATGTTTAGAGCACATAGCGTCTATAGCATACAGATGCACCATGATGCATTCATATGAAGCCTGGTATAGAGTGAGTCAACTCATGTATACTAATTTAGTCAGACAGCATTTCAGAAGTTTCAGACAGCATATCAGCAAAAAAATAATATAGTTACTTCTTTTGCGCTGTGAAAAAGTAATTCACGGGCAATAAGGCCAGTCACAAAAAAAACACTGTCCATGCCTTTTACTCTGCTAAATGGCAATGTGGCCCTTTGGTAAATATCCAATGCCCCAGTTTTGCGATGGTACATCACCTTAGATGCTCTGGCCCCATATAAATTATGTCAAAAGGTTAGTATAGTGTAGTGTGGCTTTTATATATGACTGTTTATTAGATGTAGTTTTCTATGAGGTGCGTTTTCTAGCATTTAGAAATAAGAAAACTATTCTGTCCCAGTACACTTTACACACAGATTCTCTCCACTTGCTTGAGTTGTGTCGGTCTGCTCCTGCACTGTGCCTGTGCGGGGGTGGCTGGTGCATGGCACGTCGCTTAAAATAGACATCCCCTCTCTTTCCAAAGGGGAGGTTGACAAAGGAACAAGAGAGAATGAAAGCTCACAAGAGAGTGAGAGGGATACGAAAAGACAAAGCAAGGGAGCAAGTGAGGCAAAGAAGGAGCAAGAATATAGCCATGCACTAAACTAGTATTCAAATAAAACAAGCTCGCACATCTGTGAGCATTTGAAATAGAGACAGTGACATAGATGAATATTTCAGGTGCATTCAATGAAGGTTTTTTTTGTGCATGGTGCAATGACGTAGCGCTTTTGTGGTGCACTTAACTGCAAACTGGCATGCTGTACACAACTTGATAAAAGAAAAACTAAAATTTGCAACAATCTAGTTTTCTAGTTTTCCTTTGTGTGGTGGGAAAAGTATTAATATGTATTTGGAATTGTAGACAAGAGACACCAATATCACAAGCAATAAATTCAAGTAAAATATTTCATTCTTTAGCATTGCAACCTTATGCCACATCACAAAGCAGCATAAAACAGTCCAATTTCAATAGAAATCCATTTTATAAAACACAGCTGTGTGAGGCGAAGTCAGTGGGAGAAATGGCTATTGTTATTTATAAATCAACATCAAAAGGTCTTAAGGTGTCTTTGTCATCCCAGAGTTAATTTGACATGACTTTGGACAGAAAAAAGGGAAAATGGATCATGATTTTTTTTTCCTATGGATTGATGTTAGTACATTCCGTCATTGTTAATCTCTAATCGCCAACACTGAAAGCTGAGTAGTCAGCAGAACGGAGCTGGCTTCTGTGTCATCTCTCTGCCTCTCCCCAGCCTCCCCCAGCTGCACACACTTTCCCAGTGCTTAAGATAAGTGACAAGACATCAGAGCCAAATAAAAAGTGCTTTTAATACCAAGTGAAAACTGATGCTTTAGAGGATGGATGCCTCTATCTGACTAAACTGTACACTATAAGCATACACCTTCACATATTTGTGTCTAGAAAGACCAAAGGCACACTGTATTTCTTATTGTGCTTCTCCTTGTTAAGGTTATCCATCACTTCAAGCATCAGATGACATCACGAGTGACCTCTCATTCCTCAGCCTTCCAACATACATCGCCTACTTTGTCATTTTGGCTTGACGCCACCTCCCTCCCTCCTCTTCCTCATTTTCTTTTGTTGCACATTTAAGAGTACTGCTGCGATGAAAGTGCTGAGTCAACATTGCTGGCCAGAGCATATACAAGGCTACATGGGTCAGGTGTGTGTATGATACAGTATGTGTGGGACACTGGATTTGTAATCAATACAATGCCACCATGCAGCCTCTCCACTCGTGTAAGGCCATGGCTGCGTTAATGAACTGTGATCCGCCGAGGGTACATTATGACAGCCACTAACTTTATTATTAAGCCCCCTGCTAAAGCCCCAGGAGAGGACTGTGGCTTAAAGTGAACCTTTAATGGACATGTAGGTTTTTTCATTCTCCTAGTAATGTAGACTTATGTTCTGGACAGTGGGCCTTAATTGCCAATCAATGTAAGGGGAGGTGTTGTGAACACTGAGAGGCTTTTTTTTTTTTTTCACTTTCTTGGACTGAGTTCAGTACACGATTGCTGGATCTTAATGGAAAGACCCACGAATCACTCTCCAAGACTAAAACATTATTGCTTTTCCCCTATTTGAGCCATAAAACACTTACAATAGAATGTGAGGCCAGGAAGGCTAGTAATAAGTCACTACAGAAGGGCTTTAAGACCTCTGTGAAGCCACAAACCCAGAAGACTGTTACTATTAGATATGACAGAAAACATATTTCAGAGACAAAACTGCTCTAAATCATGACTTGAGATCACATTAACAGTGTTGTTTTATTACACTGTGATTATCTTCATCTCTAAACATAACAAATGCCATCTTCATTTCCTGATGGGTTTTGGCATAGCACTAATCCAGAGTGTGGGCCCAGAGTAGCACCAAATATTCTTCAAAGGATCTTTATTTAAATTGTATAATCTGTGACTAATGCATCACTTTCTTGTGAAATGTTAAAAATGCATTTTCATTTTGCCTATACCACAAATAGTGTTGGAAATACTTTAAAACTGTAATTACATTGCAGAATTTTTAGCTTTTGTAAAGCTAATTTTATTACATTTATATTATGATCTTCGGTAGCCCAGTGCTGTGGTGTCTTGGTATAAGTTTAGTTGAACAGTTAAAAAATCTTTACATTTATCAACACCATAGCTGCAATTTACCTTCGCACTTACAGTTTGTGCAGGAAATACACAGTGATATTCAACTGGGTCCAAAGGCAAAGAGACCTATCGTTATGCCAGACGCGGGGCAACTGCGGTAGGTAGCTCACAATATTATTAGTGGTACAAGAAGGTATAAGAGCACAATGGGACAGGACCATTTGAGTCTTCTGTCTGCACACTTTGCTGCATTCGAGTCTTTAGTTAACTTTTAAAGTATTTCATGGTAAAACCTTAATTTTACAAGCAATATCCAGTCCAAATGCATCAATTGTGTCCATGTTGCAACTTGTCCAGGCAAGCTGGAAAACCGGCTACATTTTCATTTGATATTCACCAACGTTGCTCATGTTGATCAGGTTCAACATCTTAATATGATGAGAGGCAACAAGGTGCTGGAATGAGCTGTCCAAACAAGTTCTAAAATATCAAGCAGTATACATGATTGCCTACCAAATCCCATGTGTCCCCAATCATAATAAGGTGGTTGCATTTCATATTATGTTTATAATTACAACCGTCATGGCACATTAACTCAGTCATTGTTGATGAAATTAATATCAGAAAATGAGTGCAGCCCTTTTCAAATGTAATATAGAGTTTACATGTGGTAGTGTTTTTTCAGATATACTGCGGGCTAATGATTTCAGCAAAGGCCAAACTCATAGTGAGTAGTGTCTTTACGACGTGAAACTGCAGGTTAATGTAACTGCTAAATCAATGAGACAGCGGCCTGTCCTGTGTGATTATGGATTTACATATCAGATTTAGGCCCATACAAAAATCAATGCTTTAGCCAGCTATCGCACAGGATTCATCAGCTGCCTTGTTCAACATACTGAAAAAGCACAGTATTGAGCTTAGCTGAAGTTGGCTTTGCTGATAGAGGTGTTTGTCTTTCCAGCCCATTACAGAAGAACCTGTTTGGAGAAATCTAGTAGAAGCAAAACAATTTGTGAAGAACCTCATTTCATAACTTAATGGGCCATATCATTACATTGATTCTTGATTTGCTCACACACTCAACTGTTCCCTTATGGTTCACTTGACATGATTGCACACAACAAAGAGAAAAATGTGGAATGTGTAAATGGTTTGCTTTTCTCTTGTCTAGCCAAACGTTTGGTCTCAAAATGGTTGTACTTTCCATCCATAACAATGCCTTTAACTGCAGGTATTGTTGTATGAGATATGTACATATGTGTAGGCATGTGTAAAATGACCTTAATGATGTAGTCCAGCTGCTTGTGCAGCATGGTGCATGATGGGAGTGCAGCGCGCTGGTCAGGGGATCAGCATCTGTTTGGCCGTCTGGTCTTTTTCTCTACATGAAGGCATGTGTGTGTGTGACTGAGGGGTCATACTACACTGAGCTCCCCATAAGGTCATGAACAGCAGCAGTCCCTGAGGTGCACACTGGATACCAGCTCCCTGCGCAAAAGCTAATTAGAAATGTTTTACAGAGGTTTTACTTGATTTGCTTAAATGATTTGATCAAGTTTGCTTCCATTTGGCTTATGTTATTTATCCTATATTTGATTTTTATAAATATGTTGTTGCAATATTGTTGCAATATTATATTTGATAAATTAAACAAATGAAAGCGAATATTATGTTAATTTTGTCATAATGTTAACCTCCAACTGCCTGAACAAGAGAAAAATATGGAACAGTCAGCATAATGAAACCTCCCTGAATTTAAAGGACCTTATAATACACAATAAAAAGACAAAAAAAAGGTGAATCTTTCAGTAAAGCCAACTGCAGGTTGGTTATAATGTGTCATTTCCACTTTCCATAAGTTATGCTCTTATGGAATGTGATTCAGGCTTTAAAATTCCCATAGCCAGAGATGATTTATTATTACAGCAATATGTGACAGTTCTGCATATTCTGTTAAGTCAGTCCTTATATTGTGTGCAGTATTAAAATGCACTTCATAAAAGCAGCTGCATTAAAGGACTCTGTGAAAGAGGCAGAAAGCTCTGGACTCTCCACATTCTGGCAATAAAATCATCTCCTGCCTCAAGTCATTTCATAAAATGGCAGCGATAAAGAGATAGACTGCTCTTTATTGTTTTTAGATTGCGGGCACTTTGTGAACTCTCTTCGCCTGTGTCTAGAATAATGTAAATATTTCACAGCTATGTGCCTGCTAATACATAAAACAGATATATAAGTCCAATAAAGGCACATAAGTGTTTGTGGCTGGCTTTCCCTGAGGGGACAAACACTTTAGCAGGGGGATATTCCTCGCTCAACTGTCAGGGAGGACACTGAGGCTTCTCTGATAAAAGGCACACAACTGCTGGGCCTCAGTCCAACTGTGCAAACACACCTGATAGAGCCCTGACCACTCTATTGAACTCATAGCATAGAATAGCATAGCATAATAAACAAATCATAGAATAAAATTGAAAAAAGAGAGATTATTGTGGTGTCCATGGCTCACACTAACATCTAAACAAGGAGGCACAGAAAGTTGGTAGAAAGTCCAGCATTGCGTCTCTGAATTTGAAAAAGGAGAAAAGCTCCTCAGAACAAATAGCAGCAATCAGAATGGATGCCATCTCTTGGCATTAGTTGAAATGCCAGCAGCAGACAAGATACTCATTAGGAAGATGATGATGGAGGGGAGTATTCAGATGGACTTGTGCTGGAAACACAACAGCAGACAAAACAATGGGCCTAAATTGAGAGGGACGATTAGCATCATTATCAATGTCACTCACTTTGTTTTGTTTTGAAACATAACAAGGACGATGCTCTATGAATTTTCTGAATTGCTGTGAGAACCATTAGGGGTAAATCAAACCACTGTGGAATTGGAATAAAGAGCAGCAAGCTACATCTGCATTGCTGACACATTTTGTTTTTATAATTGGATACGAGTTGCAATTCAACATGTTAGATCATTATAAATTTGTGTAAACTTGGCAAATGATTTCAAACTTAAGATGCAGACCTTCCAAACATTTTGAGCAGTCATTTTGATATAAAATTCAAATAACAGACATTACTGAGAGTACCAATTTCACAAAATTCTGGGTTGACGGTGGAAAGTTTATGAATGAATAATAAAAATGTGTGCTTCTTCCAAGCCCTGTAACACAGTCTTCTTTCTTAAATAAATTTTTTTTCAGTGTTAAAAGAGTTGTTGTCTTAAAACTATAGAAACAGATTAGTTAACCAATGTTATTTCTAGCAATCTTTAAATATGTATGGCAGACCGCTGTATAAACACAGCACTATAATAAACCTTGGTACTCCGTAGGGTTGTGTCCTCAACAACATCCTATACTTTTAACCAACAACTGTGTTGCCTCCAACAAGGACAACCCCATCCTGAATTTTAAGAAGAACACTGTGAGGATTGACACATCAATAGTGGGGACAAAATGGCTTAACGAAAGGAGGTGGCCAGTCTGGTCACTTGGTATAAATTAAGGATGGACAATATAGAAGAGCTAATATTGTTATCGGCCGATATGTGTTTTTTTTATTAATTGGCTCAATGTCTGATGTGTAGAGCCAATATTACATTCTGTCGACTAGTTTGTTTGAGTGCCTGTGACACCATAGAGCACTTGAAAGCAGCAGCAGAGGCGCTTCATTTTGGGCATGCAAACTTGTAAGTTCAATGCTATAGCGGTCGCCTCGTCTGTTGTCTGGACGTATCTTGCGTCAAAAGAAAAATAAACAAAATCCCAAAGCCATTCCAGAGGGAGAATTAAAATCTGTCAAATAAATCAATTATAGTATATTACATAGCCTACAGTGCCACAAAGTGTTTAATTATAGCTACAGCAATCTGATTGCATTTCCTTATCGTCTCTTTGTCTAAAACATACCCAACATTTAACCACTCAGTTTCAGAGAAGGGTGAGGGGCAAATGAAAAAGTGTTTACTTGCAACATTAACAGTGTAATGGAAGCAAAGATTTGAGTGAAAAGTTTTTAAATAGTCAACATACCATCTTTTACCCTGAGAGTAGCCTGACATGACAGCTGAGTTAACGTGGGAGCACTGCACTGGACCATGCATACCACTGTGTGACAAAGGCCAGGGGGGTTTTCTTTCCAAACTTAAAAAAAAATTGTTTGCGATAAAAATATTCAGCGGGGTGTTTATTTCCTTTTGTACAGAGCGGCATTTACAACTATGCATTGTCACAGATAGGGTCCCAACTAATACATGAAGGGGTTCTCACTTGAGAAGGAGGGGTCCTGACCCCCCTGCCAGAAATCTGCCCACGGCGATCCCTAACATAAGAAACAAGCACTGCTAAAGGGATCACTACACAAGAAGATATCAGAATGATTATAATTGTACAGTGGGAAAATGTGCATTTTCAATAAGAAAATACTATTTTTATTCAGTAAAGCAATGGTTATAAATATTTTAAAATTCAATTGGTAATGTCAGATCCCAATTATCACAAAAGCTATGTAATCGAAAAATTAGTTAGTCACATTATAAAACATAATGTGCAAGATTTGCAACACAACGCTGTCTGCACCGCATGACAACACTTGTTTTCCAAGAGATTGTGGAAGTGCACTACATTGTTGAATCAATGAGTAATAGTGTAAAATAATCTTTGACTAAAAAAAATCATATCAGCCCAACCTTGTATAAATGTCACCAGCCCTCATCATGGTCAGGACAAAGAAAATGATGAAGAAGCAGAGGGGAACTTACTGGCCACCAGGATCTTGAAATGGAGTGTGAGCAGCTTCAAATACCTAAGAAGCCACATCAGTGGACACTTACCATATCCAGCTGATTAAGAGAGCAAAACAGCGACAGCTGTGCTACCTGGAGGCTCAGGAAATTTGGCATGTCCGTGTCACCCAAGATCCTCAGAAACTTCTCACTTATGACTTATAGACTGAAGAACTCTTACTTTCCCACAGTAATCAGACTTTTAATCAGTATGGACTGAACTGAACTATGTTATCTCATAACTTACTATTGTCCATATGGACATACAGCTAATGTTGAACATTTAGATTTTTGTTGTCTTCAGTAATGTTTACATAACAATGTAATAACTATAATAACTATTCTACTGCAGATAGAAAAAAAGTATTTTATATTAGAGGGAACATATGACAAAAAACACTCTTGAATCTATAGTCTTTTTTTTTTATTTATATAGCGCTTTTCCACCTAGTACCTAGCACTCAAAGCGCTTTACCAGTGTTATAGCTAACCACTGGTATTGATTGCACGTGCTACAAAGACAGCAGGTGTAGTGTTTATTAACCTTATGATTCCATCCAAATGAGACAGAAATAAGAGACTGCACAAAATAGACTGACAGGTGGTCCCATCTTCAAATCTAAGCCCTTGCTTGCTGTCTTAAACGATTACAGAGAAATGAAAACACATTGGGATTTACAGACATATGTGGCCTGACCTCTCATCCATTTTACCTACTACTGGGACCCATTGTGACCCTAAAATTGCCAATATTGGAGCTCAGTGGGGTGAGTTAGAAAAAAGGAGGGGGGGGAGGCTGAAAGACAAGACAGGCTACAGCTGCGCTCCACTGTAGCCTGTCGGAGACAGAACAAGAAGAGAAAAAATCATAATCTCACGCTGTCTGATGCAAGCTTAAATGCTCTATTGCTTTGCCGATCACGTTGCGCTCCCATCATCTTTCCCTGGCGTCTCCAAGACAAATCTGGGTTGGTGCCACTCACACACACAGGCAAAGCCCTATGCACAGCAACAACAGCAGCTGAGGCGTGATGAATGACGCTCTCGTCCCGACGGGTCCCTGTCGATGCATGTTCAAGTGGATGGGATTGAATTTAACCATAGAAATGACAGGCCATTCTTTTTTGGGGCATGGGGCAGGCTACATGAATGGTTTGTGGTGATGAGGGGCTTGGTGATTGATGCCCCATGAGGAAGAGCCAGCAAATCTGTGGCGAAAGACAAGGGAAAACCACCCTTGTCATAAATGTGAATGTCTGGAGAATCCTCGGGTTGTGATACTTTTCCTGAACCTAGCCACTCCTTATCCTCTTTACCACCTGATCCCTGTTTGAAGGAGCTTATACCTCTCCTCATCCAAGTAAAATGGTCCTATTTATCACAGGCTGACATTTCTGTCATCGGTGGCCAACAATGTTGCTGGATGAGACATTTGAGCCATGCTTTAGAGAGCTGCAGTGGAGAATGCAGCACCTTCTGTGTTTGCAAATCACTCCGATTATCCATTTTAATTCCATCTCAACTTTAATAGTTTTAGCTTTTTTGTTGACATTGACATTTGGCCAGTTGTAAAGTATCCAATTGCACAGGTTGAAGAGCTTATTACTACCTGTCTTAACATTTAACCCTTCTTACAATTACAAGTGGATGTGCCATCCTGGCAAAGGCACAAGAACACGCTGCAGCTTCACAAACAATGGAAGGGTTAAGAGGGTGAGACCCCAGGACGGATTAGGAGCATGTTTTCCTCTATCTTCACTGGTGCAGACATCTCTGTAGACCTCTTGCAGCCCAGCACAGCTTGGCTCCAGCTTCTTTATCCACTAAAGTCCTGGAAGCAGCAGAAAAACCCAGAGTCCAGTGTTCACATCAGCAACACTAACTGACAAGGGATGCCTGGATGAGCTTCCCTAGGAGCACTCCACCCACACACCCCTCTCACAATAATTTGTTAACATCATTGTATTAAAATTGGTCTTGATAATTAACCCAGATCTATCACTAACCCCATCGTCTGATTGTAAATGGCCATTACCAGTGTGGCTATGAATATTTATCAGACGTGCGTTAAGATGCTGGTTATTTCATCTGTTTGGGAAGTGTATGAATGGAAGGGGTATTTCACTGTGATTGATTACTGCTCAGTTGGGGATAATATAATCTCTGCCTGTTTTTCTTGTATTTTAATGAGATTGCAACCATTCCTAAACATCAAAATTATTTTTAAATGTGCAGAGTGGCAATAGGAACTATGTATAAGAAAAGTTTACTTTGCCCACTTTGCAGCTGCACAGTTGGGTGCGATCAAGATACCCCTCATGTATGTGATTGATTGAGAGGTTACTGGTTTGTGTTCCACACATTTTTATATTTTATTTACCAATAGAGTTACTAATTCCCCTGATCACAACATCCAAAATGTGTTTTACTGACAGATTTACTCACAAGAATGTAGCTGTCACTATGGGATTTTGCCTACAAACTATAACCTGTAGCTCTGTGCTATAAATGATAAAGTTATGATTAGCTAAAGTGTAAAGGAAGACTATAATTATACCTTGCACTTGCATGGGTTAACTGGTATAAAACTATTATCCCTTATCTACTTTGTCAGACTGAGTAAATCTGTCAAGCTTAAACTTTAGCTCAGGGACTTGACAGAAAAAGGTTTCAGTGCATTATAAATGGAGAGAAGATAATCAGTCTTGTGAATTGTGACCACGATGTGTCAATGCTGTGATCTTGCCATAAGACTTCTGCAGCAGCAAACAGAGCAGAACAGAGCGATGAATAGAAAAAAATGAGTGGGAGTGTGAGGGAGAGTGAAAGAGGTGGAGAGAAACCTTTCATGATAAAAACTGCCCGCTCACAGTGCGATAAATTGGGAGATGACACAAGTCACAGCACAACAAAAGGGGAGAACATTGGATGGGGACCCTTCAGTGAAAAATTGATGAGATTGTGCCTGAAAGAATTGTCTCTGTGAGCCAAGACTGGGGCTGAGCTCCCAAAACACTGTTGGATTAAGACAACATCCCACTGGAGGAGGAGTTGGCATGAGCCCATTAGTCCCTCATGAGTTCCCTGACACTTTCACTTCCTCGTACAAGCTAATACCTTGCCTCATCCTTGGCAATAGTTTGCGTAGTCTCCTACATAAATAATGGTAGTGAGTAGTGTTTTTAAAATAATTGATCAAATAAAAAGGTTAAATAAATAAATATTGAATGCAGATTTGTAGCACCAATTCTGGTCAGGCTCTGTCTTCTATTGATGAGATGTTACGACAGTGGATATAGCCGATGGTTTTAATCGGAATCAATATTTTCAGGTCAAAAGATTTCAGCAATCATCTGATGTTCCAACTGTTGGAGTAACAAGTGGTGTGCATGAGAGTTTTTAATGAATGAATTCAACTTCTGCTCTTCTGTTGCATAAAACATTGCAGTTTGTTGTAAGAGCAATCATAAAATTAAAATTTAAGCATAAAAACCATTGGTGCCAATAACCATTAAGTCAACATAAGGACCGAAAATTAACTGAAACCTCTAATCCTTAACTTCTTATACTAATGTCTGTCTATGCTATACTGAATAATGCATTGAATGTGAAGTGGCAAATGAACATTACTTGTACATTTATTGACTTACTGCAAGTTCTTGGCTCCTAATGAATATTTCCACTTAATCTGTGCAGTTTTGCCAGAGGGAAGAACATATACCACAGCTTTAAGACAGCTATGAAGCACACAAAACCGACCAATAAAATCATACACCCGTTCACTGACAGTCTAGGCTAGTGCTTAAATGCTACAAAGTAACATTTAATGTCATTTAGCCCAAAAGGATGTCAGCGTTATACCAAATCAAACAGAACAAAGCAAACACAAAGTCGTAGGTAGACACAAGTTCAATTTCCATATACTGACAGAAACACTTCCTTTAATAGTGGGTGTCATTAGGCATTAAAAAGATTGTTAGTAGACTTTTCATTTTAAATTAGATGATAAATGATGTAATGATAGTAAAATGGTGCTGCATGTGCTTTTTGTATAGGTGTTCTGGTCAAAAAAAAGCTTGTAAGTTTCCTTTTTATTAGCGCGGTAGAGCAAGAAAAGGCTCAGCTACGGAGGACACCACTTGATCTGTAGTAATGTAGAAATCAGTTGTAAAGTAAAGATGTGAACATGCCTCCAGCATTAACACTTAAATAATAGGGACAAATTGAAATAACGTATATTTACCATCAGAGTGCCAAGATGCTGCTGAAAGGCAACCGTACTCTTGTGTATTTCCATGACATTTTCAACCATAAAGCATAAACTGGTTTATGTTTTCCTATAAATGCTGGTGTATAAATGGTGTGTTGACTCATGGTAAGGGCTAAGGGCTAAGAACAACATCTTTCCACCTTTCAAAATACAGTTTTCATTGAAGTAAGTCTGATCAGATCCTCAGATCTGGATTCAGAATCATTTCAAAAAGCAATGAAGCATTTGATTCACAGCTGTGTGCAGAGTGAAGTTGTCAAGAGGTCACATCATGTAGTCTCAGACACTGGAATAGCAGAGCACCATCTGGAGGTGTGAATTTAAGTTTAATGCAGCAAAAACCTGGAAGAGCCTCCCAGACAAACTAAAACAAGTCTCAACTTTAACAATGTTCCTGTTTAGCTCCGCCTACATTCAGTAACGGCAACTGAAAGTGTTTTTTATCTGCACCGTTTATCTTAAATTTTTCGAATGTTTCTTATTCTAAATCTTGTCTATGTATTTAATATTTGTCTTTTTTTCTGTAAAGTATTTTGAATGACCCAGTGTACAAATTGTGCTATATAAATACAATTGTCTTGCCTTGAATGAAGAAATGGGATGGTGGATTAGTCTGAAGCCTATTTAAGTGAACTATACACTGTAACGCTCGGATTACAATAGGTTGAGTTTTCCTTGGCTCATATATATTGCAACTGGACACGTGTGATACAATATGCTGTAGTATGCATGCCATGTTCATAGGTAGTGCTGTAACCACCAAGTGCCTACAATGTACAATAATATTGTTTGTATTTTTATTTAGTTTTATACAAAATGTCTTCATATGTGGAGATGGCATGGAAGATTGTAAATTGCTGTCTGATAGCATTGAGCACTTATTGTCTTATACTTCCTATATTATGTAGAAAGACTTGAATCAGCATAAAACTATGCCCCATTAATGTGTTGGTTGATTTATGGCGCTTCAGACAGTTAATTAATTTGATGAGACACAGCAGAGTGTCACTATCAAGGAGGGTCATTTAAAACAAAGGACTACATTTTTTCCAAGGATAAAATTGTCAAGTTGTTTCAGTATGCTGAAGGTGCTTCATTTTGGTCAAACATCCGAGAGAAAGAAAACGGTAGACAGGAATGACATCTTTAAAAAACACAATTAGAAGGATGAAATAGTCTATCAAATGTTCCTATTTTCTTTCCATCGCAACACTTCCATCAATTTAATCGGCAGAAGAGGACACTCATTTATTACATGGCATGGTGTAACATTTGCGGGCTGACTGACAGTTTCAAAGAGGTGGATTAATTTTGTCAAAAATATGACGGGGGTCTTGAAGCCACTGAAAGAGGAAATGAGGATGTCTGAGTCAATTTTCCTGCCAAAAGGAGTGGCCCTTATCTCAAGTTTCAATCTTGTTTCTCTCCACATACATCTGTCATTCTTTTCTTTGGCCTAATGAAATAAAAAAAGGGTTCACATTTTTACACAATTATTAACCAAACAATGAGAAGTGCATGAGGACAAATCTAGCTTTTGTCCTACAGTCAGCTCCTCTCCACACATCTTCATCCCCCGGTCTATCTCCTTGCCTGGCTGTGATTTATCTATCAGTCAGAGGTAGGATTGACTCTGCGCAGTACGCCGGGCCATTAAAGCCTGGGGGAGATTCACCTTGCCAGGCAGCAGCCGCAGATGAAACGCTAAAAGAGCACATTAACTCATCAATATGAGGGCACCAAGATGAAAACAGTTGTCAAAGGCTTGCCAGATATAACTGATCGCATAATGCCACTCTATTGTATGTAAGTGAGGTCATGGGAGTCAAACGACAGCTGAAGACACGACAAAGAAAGAACACAGAGTCATGGGCGTCTTAGTATGTTTGCTGGGGCCCTATCAGACACATTTAAAACATTTACTTTTTACATTATGCAGCAAGCATTTTCATTAGCTTTTGCTTTTGGAATAGCCAGTTAGCATATCAAACCCATAGTCCCACAAGCTATTTATTGTCTGTTTTTTATTTAAATTACTCAAATGTAGCTTGGCATCCTGTTACATGTAGATATGTAACAAAAGAGAAGCCCAATTAGGCAGAGTGCTGGGACCTCGCAGAGCAGACTGAAGAAATGTTTAATTTTTTTGGAAGACAAATGGTTAAAAGAAATGTTTCAGACAGGAAATATGTTAATTAAAACCTTTAAAGACATTCTTGTTAAACTGTGATAAGATGCCTTCAGATGAGTTGTTGGGTACTTTATTCCCTATTTTCTGAGTCTGGTCCCAGCACAGAGGCATTCCATTACCATGCAGCATGAAACACTCACTGTGTGCACAACACATTAGCGTTTGGTATCCTAGCGGCTGCATCACTCAATACAAGTCACAAGCCATTTACCACATGGAGGGGAAGCAGCTTCCCACTGCACGCAGTCCTGCACCGCGGCTCAAGTATCAGCAGCGGGCTGGAAGCAGCGCACCGAAAAGGCCATTGCATCTCTTCTGTTTATTTCTCTCTTTCACACTTGTCTCTTGTTATCTTTTATGCTCTCAGCCGGTATCAATCAATTTTTATAATTGAGATTTAATTGGAAAGTTTATATCTTTAAGACATGAAATTTAATTTTACTCCAGAACAGATTAATTTATGTCAGTTTAAGTTGCAATTACCTAAGCATCACTAGGCAACAATCCCTGCAAAGAAGGTTAAAAATATCTACAGTCAGTTTAAGCCCACATATTGAAATAAGATCATCTTTACCTAAGCATATCTAATAACTTCCAGGTTTTAAAGTAAATGTTTAAGTTTTATGGTTTTCCATTTCTGTATATTTATGTCAACAAGCCACAGTTAACAATTTAAGAGTGGCAAGTAAATAACTTGTAATTTAAAGTCTGACTTGGTATGATATGAGGAGAAAGTAATCAAAAAATCATGGAACCCCTATGTGGAGTCTGCATGTATTTTTGGGGGGTCTCTCTGGATACAGGGAGCAGGGATAGGTTTCTATTACTTGTGACAAAAGGGGATTGTGTGACCTCTGTAATAACCCAGTGAAAAAAACACAGATAAAAGCTGCTATGTATTCCTATAAATACAAAGTTAAGAAAAATTTTTGCAAAAAAAATAAATAAATAATAAAATAAAAAAGAGGGGAAAAAAAGGAAAAAAAAGAGGATTAGCTGTGCAGGCAGGTGAGGCCCGAGGCAAGGATTCGTCTTGTCAAAGTGAGACCTTTAACTGGGTCCTGAATTCTGTCAACACAATTCTTTCACAGTCTTACACCATTTCCATCTGGGGCACATTTCATTGAAGGGGACGGCTCTCGGTGGGAGGAGGCTGATGGGTCTTCAAATGCTGACAGTGACTATGGCTATGGATCTGTGAATTGGAGCCAGAAGTTTGAAACAAGCATTTGTGGGGGAAAGTGTTTTCTGGGCCCAGTATTTTCCTCTTCTGAACTTGGTGAAACATAGGCAGCGTGATAAAAGACAACAGATAAAAGATGGAAAAGCCTTGTGACCAAGTGCTGTGGGGTGGTTTAACACAAATATGTTTTTAAAGGCAAAGCTCTAAGGAGACTTAAAATAACCAATGATTGACCAGCTACATTGGGATAGTCAAAGTAATAGCTCAGTTTTAATTTTCTATTTTTAATAATATTGCCATGTACAGATATGAACAAAGTATGATCTTAATTGTTGTCATTTCTTTCGGGTCTAACCTTTAAAACATATTTCTTATAATGCCAGGGGGGTATGCAGAAACAAATTTGGTGCCCCCTCACCAAAAAATAAATAAGTGAGTCAGAAAACAATTATTAACAATGTTAACAAATAAAAAAAAAAACAACAACAGAAAAACAGTAACAAATTAACAAAAAGAACGAAAAGATTCTAGATTTTTTATAACAATTCAAAGTAGGAACCAGTTCTCAATTCCAATACAGGTAACAATGTTGCTATCAAACATTCTAGAGCCCTCTTTAGTTTCTACTAAAGTGTAACATGCCGTGCCTTTTCACTTGCCCATTTCTCTAATATTGCATCAAATGAAATAGTTTGTGCCAGACTGTTTTCAATTGAAATTACTGCTATGCATTAGTTGTTTTTCAAATTATTGTTATTTATTGTACATGGCATGGTACCTTAAATTTTCCAGTTTTTTAGCTTAGTAACCTCGGTTTTGCAGATTAAGCTAGTTTTAATTTAAACGCCGTTTGGCTGCTACATTCCCAGTGTTAGCAAACGCGCTAGCTAGTCTATTAACATTTTACATTTGTGTGTTTTTCATTTAGCTGGTGCTTTTATCCAAAGCAGCAAACATTGTTCTACAGTAATTACCAGTGTTCCAGTCACTGTCTTGCCCAAGGACACAACGCCAGTATGAACCGTGGGGAGAGTGAGAATCGACCCGCCCACCTTCCGGTAGAAGGACAACCGCTCAACCCACTGAGCTACTGCTGCCCAATATGCGGCATGAATTAACATGAATATTGCAAGCCTCCAAACACAGACGTCAGACTTTAAATCCTACCTGTTGAATTTTACCATCCACTTGCTTAGCTGCTATCCCATACCTTGACACGCATCTCCTTTTCCCCCTTTCTTTTTCTATTTTTAGCCCTCGATAGCTTTTTTGGTTTATCCATTTTCTCAAGACAACTGTGTGCGTAGCCTACTGTACCTGCCCGCTCTGCGCGCTCATGGCGTCCCTGCCAGCCACGCCCACTCGCGGTAATCCATTTATTCTATTTATGGAATCTGATGAGGGCCTACTGCAGCCTGTTAGTCCTCCAAAATGTTATGTAGTATTGTGGAAATACTGAAATGATTTAGAAACGCACAATTCCATCGCTTTGGCGCCCCCCCCAAGGTGCTGCGCCCCTTTGCGTTGCATATGGCGCATAGCCCCTTTTTGCGCAAATGAATACAGGTAATACAATATTCATATTAATGAACCCATAATCTTTCAACTCCTTTGTGTTCAGATGACAAACATTTAGACAAAATTAGGTTTACTGGATGTTTGGATGCATTGATCAAGTACTATACTGGCTGAGATTATATCGACATTACAGTGACTTACATTTGGAAGCCTAAATGTGGTTCATGATTTGAAGAAGTTGAGGATTATAACACAAAAAAGCTTGGCCACTTTCTATAATAAATTCACAATCCTCTTAAGCCCACTCATTTAATGTCATCTCAGTTTCTGCTGTCTAACTTTTCACTATTCATGAGTATGTGTGTTTGTTAATGCGGATACAGATTTCATGTGAACTGAAATAAAAATAAAAACTCCATCTAAAAGCTTAAACAAATGTATCAAGCACTCAACTTTGCATGTGTTAAAGAATGAGTCTGGTAAAGTCTGATAAGCCCCTGTAACAGTTATAATAACATTTTCATAATGCTCATTAATTGAGAGTCTAGAGGTAATTGCTATGCTCCTGCAGGCTGACTATGTTGTTAATGCTGACGACTGACAAACTGACAAACAACAAGTTGCGGAATATGGATTTTCTTTGCTCTCAGCGTGTGTTAATAACCTACCATCTGAGCATTGCCAAGGGAGACTGTCAAGATGGCATCAGTGATAAAATGTTAACATGTGACAAAATGCACCTGCCTGCAGAAGAACAATTCAATTTGAAATTGAATTTGTACGACTATCATGAAAACCTTTTTCTTAATCCTTACCTGAGGGAAAGCAATATTGATTAAGAAGAAAAGAAGAGAATGAAACTTTTTTCCATTAGGTTTAAGTCAGTGGGCTTTTACAATGAGTTAACAACTTAGAAATGTAAGAGATGCATTTATCTGTGTTAGTGTAAACATTTTAATAAAGTAACTCATTTGAAAACAAAGCAATCCCAAGGCATTTAGTATAAGACATGATGCATGTCTTTACAGTGAAATATGTACGCTGGCATCTGATAAAACTCTCCACTGAGTCAGGTCAAATGTCTTATTTTGTGCTATAAGGAACTGTAGGTTGTGTTGTTGTTCTGCCCAGATTTGTTAAATCTATGTAAGCGAGTGTTTTTTACTGACACAGTGTGAATGGCTCCTGGGCTCTGAATCAAATGTCCCATGGAGTCAGCATGTGCTGAGAAGCTGGCAGTCTTTCAGACAACCTTTGCTGCCTCTCAGAGGCAACAAGGAACAAAAGGTTTGCCAGCACATATGAGCATAAGCCTATTACAATTTAAAAACTGGATGTTAAATCTTTTGATTAGTAGCCAAAAATCCAAATAATATAGTAGTGATGAACTTAGGGCAGATCTAAGATGTTTAAATGGCTCTACTATTAACATGTTCTCTGGCACAGTTTGGCTCTGGAAGCTTAATGGTCATCAAAGTTGTCCCGTACAAACTTTAGTTCATCTCTATTACTGCACCGCACCAGCACTAGCTGTCACCAGGTCAGGTGACAGAGGCGGCGCCACTGTGCTCATAATGTGTTAGATGAGTGATGCTGTCTGATGCTTGATGTTGGGAGAAGTGTGCAGTAATGGAGAAACAGAGGTCAGATAAGACATTAGCACAGTGGGGGAGGAGGGGTAAGGATGAGGGAATAAGGGAAGTACGTTGTTGTCTTCTTGAACCGTGAGGGTGGGGCTGCTCTCCTTCTGTTGTGAGTTGACGTCTGCTAACCGGTTTCACATTTATTAGATTGTCCCAACGTCAGTCATAAACAGACAACAGGGCCACATGGCATAAAATATAAATAAATCTTTCAGGATGCAAATCAGGAGGGCACTCTGCCACTTAATGGATATACTGTTTTTTCTCCTGTCCTTTATCTCTTTTGTGTTACCAGAGGTGAAGTGGATGAATATGCCAGCACATATTGAAGCTCTATCACAACACACTGTTAATACACAAATGTGCAACACAGTAATGGTAACAAATACACAGCAATTCCTTCTTCATTTGCTCCATGATTCAGATTGGCTCAAATAAAGCTATAAATTTTCTTTTATTTTTTCAACTGCCATAAGTTGACCCCAATCCTGTCATGCAAATAACTCTAGTATGGGAATAATAACAGCTCTTCAGATGTGGTGGCACATAATTACTACGCCTGACCTCTGTAGCAGGCAGGTACTGGAGTTAGCAGCTAGCCACAACATGCATAAAACCATTTTGTGGGCGCCATCTATCAACACGTGCCACTTATTGTCCTTATGACAAGGTTACCATAGCATTACAGCAACACTCCTCCACCAAGATGCCACATATTGTTGCAAGGTTATAACTCAATGACATCTGACGCCAATGGATCCCTCTTATTATGATGAGTTGGAACACCTTGATATCCACTGCAACATTAGCGCGCCATCTGGAAGGGTAATGTGACATCCTCTACAGTCGTGGTTTGGGCCCTTGCTGTGCACAGTCTTGTTGACTCATATTTCTTTGAGAAAAATAAAGAATGGATGCATAGAGATGTGAAGGACGTCAAAAGAGGAAGGAAGGAGACCCTTCGATCGGAAACAAGGGATGACAAGGCGGGCAGCAGGTGAATTTATCATACAGCCAGCATGTCTTGTTCCGACACTAATTTTGGGCCCAAAGCTGTGGGTAATGAACATATCTTGTGACAAATGGGCGAATCGTAACAGTTGAAGCATTGTTGGGGACACATTTGCATTCCAACAGACTGCCGTGACACCACCTGGTGTCTGGAGACAGAGGGATGTGCAGAGAAAAGGAGCCTGCACCAACATGGATCATTTAGTATATACTACTAGTAGGCATTCGTAGGTACCAAGAGAGGCTCACTGGACACTGCTTTGTGCTTTAAAAACATGCATTGTTACTCATGAGAAATACACACTGGATTTCTAAAGTAATTTTTAATAATTTTCATCAAAGTAATTTGTTCACAGCATTTTTTCAACACTAAGCTAAAATGGTTTTCACATTTCTGCTTATTAGGTTTTCTGTATACTGAAATGTAAAAAAAAGTTTCTTATATTGTAAAGAGAAAGAATTATTCATTTTTGTACCTCCCAAGCACAGCTGTACAATGTACCCTCTCCATTCTCTGGCTTTGTGATTACATAGTTGCTGGTGGTCACATGTTGAGACACCCTCCATACACTTTGCTGTCATTTCATTCTATTGAGACCAATGGCATGCTTGATCCAGGCCTTTTTCATTTGCTCCCACAGATCTCCTTTTCTCAGCCATTCAACCTTGATGGCTCCTTTCACACTGCTGTCTGCACCCTCCCCTGGTAGCACAATGAGCAGCAGTCTGCCGCCCTGTCTTCTAGACAGACTTTTATCTGTCGAGAAGCTACAGCTAGTGGAAAGCCTTTTGTTACCTATCTCCGAGGTGGCTGAATAGCGTCTTCCTTTGATTTGTACCTTGCCATTTTTCCCCCACACTGGATATTTTTCACTCACACTTTCAGATGTGACAAAAGTAATCTTCTCTTCTCAGATACCTTGCTTTTAGTTCAAGCTTTTACAACTTCTTGAATTCAAAGTCAGTCATCTCATCCAAATTGAAATGAAGGTTAAATGCAAGAATACCATATATAACAATGGAAGGGTTATAAGTTGGTCTTGTTTGATGTTGATGCAACAAGGGCAACAAAAAAAAATGTGCTGGTGGTGTGTGTGTGTGTGTGTGTGTGTGTGTGTGTGTGGGGGGGGGGGGGTTGCAAATAGAAAAAGCTGTTATTTAAATTTTACTTTAAAAAATTTGCAAAAAATAAATTCACTTCATAAATGGGTTAAGCCTTTTATGTAAGATAGTATTTCAGTGATGTTCTTCTTGTCCACAGTGCAATGATGTTAAAGGTAACTTTGTTAATGTTACACCTTCAAAACTTCTAACAGAGCCCAAATGGCAGCAGTTTTGATACAATTCTTTTATTTGAGAAATAGGTGTAAAAAGTCTCCCTTTTCACTGTCCTGGTAGGAAAAAGCCAGCAACAATCTTCCCCCAGTAGAGTGAGTGGCGGTGTCGGACAGGAATCAGCCTTTATATAGATTGTAATTGTTTCTCCCTGCTCATGCGTCTCTCCTCCCATCCATCTCTCTTCTTTCTCTGTTTCGGACAGGTTTCAAGCACACAAGGTCATTGCTCTTAGGCAGCCGCAACTCGGCTTTATTGTTCCAGCAGGTCAGCGGGTCCGACACACATCACAGCTATTATTCCTCAGGAACAAATGGCCGTCCCATGCTTTGATCTATGGCCTTCTTTCACAGACACTTCCATAATACCCTTGACAGGATTTCATTTTTGTCCTGTTCCCATTTTTGGTGATGATCCATGTCTTTTAACCATCTCTTCCTTCTAAAGTGCCATATCACTGGCCAAAGTGATTAATACATGTACATTTGATAGAGAAGGTGAGGTTTGACATATTGTCTTGTTAGAAATGTAGCCTTGATATAACTGATTATGAATTTAAAATATTTCCTGCATGGAAAATTATTTTATGTACCACAGAATACATGTGTATATACTGTATGTTAACATATTTAAACAGGACAACAACCAGCCTTTGGTCCACCTCCCCAACCTACCTTCCTATCAATGAGGTCTATGACACAGTCAGTGCTACAACATCCCTAGACAATAAGATGGATTATTGATTGTTGCTTGTGACTTTGTCATCCCTTTAGATCAGAAATGGCTGTAAATCATTTAAGAACAGTGTTTCTGACTTTTGAGCCATAACCTCGGTGGGGTGGGGTTGAAGCTGCATTCACCTACATTAGCAACATCAGCTTGTCTCTGATTAATGAGTTTCATGCGGCATTTTAAGGCGTTTGTCAGAAGTCCAACAGTAGGATCATTTGGGCGACTCTAATGCCCCTGCTTTCCATATGAATAGGCGGCTTATCATTTGTGGCATTGCAGGCTGGCAATGAGCAAAGGCGGCTTTAAGACTGGGGCAACGTGGCACTGCCCAGAAGAGTGCTCTCTTTCATTTTACATTCTCCAATGTTGATGCCAAGGTTGTAGCCCTGCTTAAAAACACCAGGGGCCTCCTGTAACGAGCTTTGAGCTCATTACTAAAAGCCCCTAAAAACATACCAACACCATGAATAATGGAAAGCAATTGGGAATGTCTCAGACAACACTAGTGTAAGTAAGGCTTAATTATGCTGAACTAGTCAACTGTTTGTGATGGATGCAGTGACAGATGGCACAGTGAGTTGGACAGAGAAAACATACACCCACATAACACTTTGTGATTTGCTTACACAAGCAAATAAAATAAAGCCCAGTTTAATTTTGCACACTACTATAGTTGCCAAATTGTCTTTAAGGTTTACTTCTTAGATGCAAAAAACCCAAAAGGGTGGGGGAAGTTTATTTACTCCCTTTGAACAACGTTAGATCTTTGGTCCCAAAATAGGGGCTGATCACAGACCTAGACAGTAGGTGCCACATGGGATCTGACAGTTGATGGTAGGCATTCTTGCTTTGAAAGGTCAGCTCAAAGTTTTGAAAAAATAAATAACAATTAAGAAACTACAAATGTAAGTGCATGTGTTTGTTTCATTTGGAGACCTTGAATATCAAGCACCAGTATCTACATTCCCATATGGGAATCTGTATCGTGCCATACGGGCATTTGTGTTGTTGTAAGACCAACCTACGAGTATTGCACAAGTATTATCTAGTTGCACTTGAATTCCCTGCAGCCCATTCACATGCATAATAAATTCAGGAAATGTCAGCTGTGAAGCCTGAGGGAGAACCGTGCCATTTGTTTAAGCTCTGGCTTGTGCTACAGCCCAGTGCCATTGATGTTTGGATAGTAGTGAATGAATAAAGAATGCCACCACTCGCATGTCAATCAGGGATTTGCCGGACTTGCGACATGACAAGCCTTAAGCCATCATATGTTGTGGATACCCAATAAACCCTGAACTGATAACACAGAAGAATGATAACTATTTCGATCAATGCTGCGCTCTTAATCTCGTGGTATATCTGCTAATGTGTCACAGCAGAAAGTGATTAGCAAGTTCATTAACAGGAGTAATAAAGCAGAAGAAACTACAACAGCGTAGCATTAGCAAGATGTCCACTTGAAACAGCCGCCACATTACAAAACAAATATATTTAAATATTTTTCAGCAGTGAAATGTATGCTTGGTTGTATGTATCAGAAGCTGTTGTGTTGTTTCAATAAAATTTCTGTTTGCCATCTCATAGCATATTGAAAGACTTGCTCAGAGCTCTTCCACTCTGTCCAACTGACTTGAGCTGTGGGTTTTTGGTTGCTGACTCCTGGAGGCCCAGAAGTTTCCACTAACTTGTTTTTCATTCCCACAATCCCTTTCCCCTCCTAGCCAAATCACTGAGCTATGACTACAGGCCTGGTTGGAAGTCCTTATCTGCTATCATTAAAGATGCATTTATTCCATCGCCTCAGGTATTTGTGGGTGTTTGTGTGTGCTTTCAAACGCCCTTTTTCTTGTTTGCATGTGCGCGCAGGATGATGCGCTGGCTGTGTGTGAAACAGAGGAAGGAGGTCTAAATGTTTGTGTGCATTTGTGTGGGCGGCTTCAAGGGGGGTCCTGTGTGAGGGGGTGGATAAGACTTTTTGTGTGTGTGTGTCTGCCTAAGATGTGTACGTATTCTCCAAGGTTAACATACTCCTCCCACACTCGGCTGATCTAAATAGAGACAGAGCCAGGGTAAATGGGGATCAGAAGTCAAGCGCTGGCAACCAAGCTAAATTATCGGCGGAAATCAACGCTGTCCTCATTAATTACACAAAAGGCCGTTAGTCATTTCAACCCTCCCTCTTGCAGCCTGCCTCCCCCCAATGCCTCTCAAACAAACTGATGCTTCTTCAGTGATTTTACTCACTTATAGTGTATACACACAAATTCTGGCATATTTTATGCTTGCGCACAAGAAAACAGAACAAGGGCAGAGATGAAAGGAGAATCCGTCTTTGCGGCTGACATTGGAAGGGAGCAACCAAAAGATAATGTAGTCTGTGAGTCACACTCACCTTGAGTCTTCTTCTTTCATTACAGCTTTTGCCTTCAACTAAAGCTAGCAACGTTGTTGTTATCTCCTCCACAATCACTTCAATAATTTATGGCAATGAAACTAAGGGAGGTGGGTGTGTGAAATATTGTTGATAAAAGCATCTTCATTCACCACAATGAACGGCATTTTAAAAGTAGCTGTTCTTTTAAATTCAAAGAGGCGTAGTTGGTCATAATGTCTCATTTGAATTTAATAGTTGAGACAAGAAAATCCGGAGTTTGATGCTCTAATTTCAAGTTAATAAAAGTGTCTAATGAAAGCATTTGCTTGGCTAATTTCTTGTGGCAGGTTGTGCTGATGCTGTCAAGTTGAGGTGATTACTTGTAGATCAGCACAAAGCATAACACACAGAAAGGTTTCAGTTGTTGATTAGCTGTTGAGCTTGCAGTAGGTGCACATACGATATACTGTACTATTTAAATTAGATACACAATAAATAATTGAGATGATTCATATACAGTTTTCAGTTCAGGGTTGTAATGATTTTGGGTCTTCATACTAAACAATCCTTCTCTTTGTTTCTACCAAAACATTTAGTTAAGCTGGTTTGTAAACTGACATTATCAACACTAGACCAAACAAAACAAAAAAACAAACCTACGACAGAGACACACTGGATGTGGATTAGGGCTCAACCTGATTGGACATGGTGTTATCTTTGACCTGGAACCAAAGAAGACAGTGGCTCGTAATGTGCTTGTTTTGTCTTTCCTGTAAACTTGACATTTAAAGCTGCATTAAGATAAGATAATATGGGCTCACAGTGGTGCAGTGCTTCAACACAGTTCTCTTTTTAAGATGGCTCAAAGTGAACCAACAGCAGGTAACACACGCAGGGGCATAATACTTAAACTTTCCTTACACCGCATGTCAAAATTCTTACTTCTTAAGCTATTGTTACCTTTATATTCCAACTCTTTTGTGTTGGCTGGTTATAATGATAGTTGCTATACTTTGTAAAAGTCAAAAAATGGCCTGTTCTTGCTAAAGATTTTCCTGCTTCATACTGATTCCTGTGTTCTGGGCGTTAGTTTCGGTCTTAAAGAAAGCCATTCATTATTTCCCAGCTGAGGTGGATTACTCATTGGCGGATGCTGTTTGACATTTACCGTATGCATTTCATTATTGGAACTGACCTGGAAATTAACGGCAGGTTTTGTGCTCCTCGGCTTCAACCCCCCCGTGTGCCGCTCGCCAAAGCATTGACCCTCTCCTCGTCTCCCTCCTGACCTTTCAGTACTGCATTATTTAACGCACACAAATCCCACACAGGCGGCCACTGAACACTAGGAAAAGGTATTGACAGAGACATATGGCTGCTGGTGGATAACATGCATAATTGAGGGGTAGGAAAACAGGTTACATCCCAGGCTGAGGTGGGCGAGTGGGAGACACCGACCTTGGTCCTCTGTACCCACTGCTCTGGGAGTACGGCTCTGTTTGAAGGCCTGGTGCTAATTATTCAATCATCTCCGACTATAAAACCTTTACGATGTCTACTATGTTGTGAAAGTCCCTAAAGTTTCAACTTTGTAGGTATTCTGACCAATAAATTATTGAGATTATATATATATCCCTCTAATATACTGTGATTGGTACAGAACATTTAATCACAAGCCAGGTGAAAATACAAATATTTAATTTATATTGTATTTTGATATAAATTCTGTCAGTGTTAATGTTAGCATATAAATTAATAAAAATCCTGAAGGACGCTTGAACAGAATAAAGAAGAGAAAAGTAATCAAGTGTGTATCATATGCCTGCATATTATAAATGGCCTCAATTTGACTATTATCTGAAAAGTGTCACAGGGCTTCCAAAAAAAAAATTTAAAAATTAAATAATTAACAAGAGTTTACAAGAAAACCAAAGAAAATAAATGATAGCGTGGTGGAGGAGGACAATGAGTCGTCATTAACAATCAGGTCTGCCAGTGAATAACGAGCTCGCCCCCAACATTTTAATTAGCAACCAGCCGGACGGCACTGTGATTAATGAACACTATTTGATTTCAGCGTTGCTCGGAATTAATAACAAATTGACATTTAATGAAAATTACTTACAGCATTTGGAATTAAAGCTGTTCCTCACCGTTTTATGCATCACGAAATCATAATAAACACAAATGTTGTTATCCCCAATTGATCATAAACACATGTTGAAAGAGATATCAAAAGGTGATGACACTGAATTATGGGGAAGTTTAGCAAACATTAACAATGCCAGTTATATTTTCATAGCCTTCATAGCCAGGGTCAATAGAAGGAACATTTTATGTATGTTCCATGGCATGTCTCGGTGAAAACCACTGCAGAGTGATGGTCATTACCACAGCTCACCACAAACTAATGACTACATTATACTATAAGTCTATACCTTTTTGGCATTTTCTAGTCTCCTCTAACTCTATAACAGATATCAGGCCTTTAGCTTGTGCAGCAGCTGGATTCAGAGTTTTAAGTTTACAAACTCACAAAAATCCATCTTGTTATTTAAAGTTATGTGATTTCCTCTGAACCACAGCTGGTTTGGATCAGTGGTGTGGCAGTCAGTGACAGTTTTGCCATTAAACTACATTGTGTTGGATTAAATGTCTTCTTATTGGTGGCTACTGACAGGTGGTTTAACCATCAGCTCCATGTATTTAGATATTTACCATCATTTATCGATTATGATTTACTGTACATACGTAAATACGTATATAGGTAGCCTATACACTGTGGCTTACTAACTTCATCATTCTAAAACTATTACACCAAAGACTTTACTATTGAGTCTGACTTTTTCAAAGAGTGCAGATTTTTTTTATAAAAATTTCATCTTAGCTGTTGAGTGCTGTATTTGTGTGTGTGCCGTGGGCATCCGAGTGCCCCCCAACTCTGTGCCGCAGATCAATCGGTTCATTTGTCTTGGCGGGGGTTATGGTGCAGCATACATCAGGTGAGAGCGTACCCCGAAGCATGGTGGCCACCTGTTGGTGTCTCGGCCCGTCATGTCTCACACACCAACGCTGTTGCCCGAGGTTCTTTCCCCCTCCGCTGCCCACCGCACTGCATTTTATTTCTGAATGCACCATCAAACTGACCACATACAGCTCCAATCAATACTGTTGCTCCACTGAAGATCAAAACTGGCTTTGTTTATATGTATTTGATTGTGCCCTGCTCTGGAGTTGAGGAGCCCCTCTGTGATTGCGGTTTCAAGCCTAGTTCTGCCATGCTCATTTGTCTGAGCATCTACTATCGCAACATGTCTTTAAATTGTGAGGGGTTATCTGTTTATACACCGCGCTGTGCTATTGCACTAAACTAAAAGGTAGCTTGGAGTCATTTTGAGTAAAGAACAAGCCTATTTTCACACATCTGGCATATATTATGTATCCTTATTGTTTGTTTGTTTATTTTGAATAGAAAACATGGAAAGCCCATTACAAACAGTGTGCACACTTTTTCACTGACCAGGAAGTTCGTCAAAGTCATAAACCTTTAAGGAAAACAAAGACAATTTGTATAACATTGTGGGTTCTTGATTCTTAATTGTACCTATAATAACATAAAATCCCATTGATTTTTATGCCATTTTACTAAACTTTAAGTTCACAGAAGTGCACTTTTTGCTCTGATAAAGCATTACCTTTATTTTTTGCATAAGTGGTGGTCCTGAAAAGTAGCTAAAAGAGTGTCATAACCTTCTAGTTTAAATGTGTGAATTTAGTCACCCATGCAGCCAAATGTCCTGACACAAACTGGACTGCCATCCGTTTTCTCACTGGAGCTCCTTATAACACTCATCACAGAATGAACTGACTCACCAGTCAATTGCCCCTTACCATACTCCCACCGCCAGACCCCCTGGTCCCTGTTCATTTATAAGACTCTAATAACTAGAGTCTAGTTGGTAAAACACTGTCATATCTCCGGTCTCTACTCCATAACTGTGGTTCTAGCCGTACCTTGTGCTCAAGCAGTTTGATAAATTTGGTCATCCATTAGGCTCTAAGATCCTTCCATGATTGGAATCATCTGTCACTGAAGCTCAGTTCATTCATTCTAAACTCCACATTTCAGAGAAAACTATATGCTGTGGTCCGTGACCAGCGCTCCTGCTTTTAGCCACTATTTAAAATGTACAATGTATATGTTGTTTGTGCTATTTATATGACTATGTTTTTGACTGTATGTTTTAGGTTGTCGGTTGTGTTCCTTGTGCAATTGTATCTATATTTATAATTTTTATTTGTATTTCTATTAATTATATTTTAGCATCAATTGTTTTTTAGTTCATTCATTGTGACTTGTATAAATGCTTGACTGCTGTATATCTACTTTTGTTGCCTGGCAGCTGCGTGCCACTAATGACAATGTATGACAATGACAATAACAATGTAACCTCAGCAATGCAAATAACCATGAGTTAGAAAGATCATCCATTATAAGATTTCCAGGGCTATAATTAATATCAAAAGTATTTTATAGATCGGACTATGGACATTTCTGACTACATAAAATCTACCAATAATCAAGGTTTACCGAAAAGAGTATTGTACGAGCAGCTGTAACACTTCCCTTTTCTAAAGATTTGTGCTCCAGATGATTTATGGGACATTATTGCGGTCTTAAATTTAGTTTGCTTTGGCTTTTGTGATACCTGCCTGCTTATAAAATTACCAAAGACGTTGCCTGTGATGGTATAATGATGATACATTTACCAATAATGCTTCCATCAGGAGGTGCAATATCAAGCTCTTTGTGCATTAGCTGTCACTGCTGTTTAATATTACCACTTGTAACTTGAGCGCCTCCATCTGAAATGAGAATAATTTGCTCATTTATTTTATAGCTATTAAAGCCAGTGCATTGCGGTTTTATTTTCATTTTTAAGTTCATTATCATCTTTTTATTTTACCTGACTACCCATTTTGATAAAACTATTGATGCAGTTAGGAGACATGTAATAGATGCCTGCACAAAATACATTACATGTTCATCCAGTCAAAATTACTGTATGTTGTTTTCCTACGAACCATCTGAAGACAATATCTTCTGTGTGACTCCAAACATAACGCTTACGGATCTGACATGACAACCATTGTGCATCGCACTCTAGGTAATATTTATGCTGTGTTTCATGTTGTTACAGAGCAGCTTTCATGAATAATCAAGAACCATCCATCAGTCACAGAGCGGGAAAAGAATGGGAATCATCTTACTGTCACAGCATTGAGATGAAAAATCACACAGCACCACACTACATTTCCACAAAAACGCCCGAGACGTTCACAGAGGTGTTTATCGGCCAACTGGTGATGGCTCGCAACGAGATGCTTCAACTCGCCTCAGGGAAAGAGACATTTGGAGCAATAACAAATTAGACATTGAAATAAGACGGCTCAATACCACAGCAGACAAATTACTGGAGCTGGCCAGTGCTCATTAATTCCAACTGGGCTCCTCGGCTGCATTGATCATATCCTTCATTTATTCCAGAAAATGTAGCTAGAATCACTGATATCCTATGAACATGACATTGTGGTCCCTGTTTATCGAAAACTATTGAAAACCATTTCATTCTTTACTCCTTCATAAAAATGTGATGTAAACAAAACCACTGTCACATCAAAGGAGAATCTAATGAGTTCATAACAAAGCACTACATAAAGGTACATAAAACAAGTTGGCCATATTTTTGTGATTTGTTTGTGGGGTATTCCTTGTGCTCATTTGAACAGATCCAGAGTAAATATAGTCTCCCCAACAGCCACTTCTTTAATATTTGTATTAGACTTCTTTGTATTAGACGTGACGTGAACATGGCAAACTGAATTAGGTGTGACTGTTGATAAGGATAAATGGGAGTCAATTTGAAACCAAATAATAAATAATATCTGTTTGTAACCATTCCATGGTTTTAAATAATTCACAGTTTGCAAATTTTCCAAAGTAAAAGGCACAAAATGAATCCTCAAACGTCACCTATGTGTCTGAAATGTAAATCAATGAAAGGGACATGAAGAGAATATTTGTATTGACTTTGGATCTGGATCCTGTGTCTCTTGGGCTACAGAGACAGTAATGTTACTTTGGGCTTCAGCAGACTGAATGACATCCTCACATATGCTGCATGAAAGAAAACATTTTCATATCTTGGATTAGTGACAAACCTCCCTCCAAATCTAACTGGCTCTTGTCATGGAGTTTTCCCCCTAGAGTACTAGACCTGTCTGCTGCATTCTAAAAAGGGACAGTTCATGGAGGTGTGGGCCTCTTACCTCCACTTTGCTGGCGCTGCTTTGGCATCAGTGCTAAGCAGCGCTTGTCCAGACATGTTATTTTTTCTTTCTTGTCTCTGGATTGTGCAGAGTTGTGTGTTTGTTCATTTGTTCAATGTGTTTTTTTCATTTGAGTTTTGCTTGTTGGAAACTTTTCAAAAAAAATTATAACTAATATATAAAACTAAAATAATTATTATAATAAAGAAAAGTTGGTCTCCCTTGTTTGGAGAAGTCAGTGATCATTTAGTGCTACAACAACAGCTCTTTCTTATAATCGGAGTAATGGCATTAATGCATATGGGATGGACCACAATGAACCACGACTCACACTGGCTTTAACAAACATTGAGACTTACAAAAGTCTTAATTATCCTTTGATTTATTTTGAAAACTGATTTTTTTTTTTATCTCTTCAAAATACAGTTTTAATGTTGTCACCTGACTTTCTAATATGATTACATGGCTGAACTAAAACTAAATGCAAGTACAAAACACTACAAAGCATTTGCTGAAAACATCACAGCAATGAATTTGAAAGCAAAGTAATAAATGCCATAAAAATCCCTAAAACCATCTGTAAAGCCGACTTGTTATTCCTAATACAAGGATTACAATGACATGACTCAAGAAAGATATTTAAAATTCTAAAGGCATATGATAATGCACCAGAGTTAAACTGCATTGCTGTATACTGTATACAAATTATTGTGATGCCATTCACAAAGAGCCTAAATCAAAATCTGTATTCGAAAAAGAAATATGTTAAACTAGAAGATGTGCTGAATAAATGTCAGCTTTACGTATATAATACTTTCAGTAAAGCTTAGCTGACCAGTACCTTTTATATGAGACTGTAAGGAAGGTGTACAGTAAAATAAAGTGTGGCTTTGACATGAAGCAGGTAGTCTTATGCATTTTGACATGAAGCACCTATATGCGTGTTGCTGGATTTTCTGTAATGGTCCGTTTTGCTGGCCCTTGCCGGAGATGTAGGGAATAGATGGGGGAAAAAATAGGGCAGATAGAGTTGGCGTGAGGAGGCAGGATGAAGGGGAAACCACCTCTGTGGGATTGGACTGTCAGGAAGAAGAGGTGGGAAAAGGTGAGCAGCAGTGAGGTAATGACTAGGATAGCAAAATATAGCTGAATACAGGTCGAGTGGGTTCTGGATCCATGCCATATAACAACATAATATCCACTTTTTAATTCCCTCGGCAGATACAGGGTCCTTCATCCCGTTAGTTTTCTACTTATTCTACTTATGAGAAACATCACTACACTTTCATCAAAATGTAAACAAAGTGTTAAAGTGTCAAGTTTAATATAACATTAGTTTAGTTCAACCAACTTAAAGTTTTTACATTTAAGTTAGTGTTTTTCCTCTGTTTAAATATGATGTATGTTTTTGATTGTGAAGCAGACTAAACCACAATTATATGATTAAAAAAGAAAAGATGGGATCACAGGGTTTGTTTACAAACACTTGCTATAATATCCTGCATATTATGTCTATAAAAACGTTTTACTGCTTTGTTTGTGGCTTTGAGACTTATATTCCCTGTGTTTCTTGAGCTCTAACTGCCCTTTTAAATAATAATAACGGGTCTGATCAAGGTTAAAGTTGATTACTTTGTGATTTCCTAAATAATTTCAACACTAGATGCAGCACAGCCAATATCTATAGAATAATAATAACTTCACTGATCATTAGTGTCATGTAAATAAAGCACTAGCTTCTCGTGCAATGTAAATGGCAAACTATATTTTGGTCAGTTATTGAGAACATCAGCTAGTTGTGTGCAAGAGTGGTAAGTGTTAGCAATGTGACAAGAATAATTGTCTTGATAAGAGTGTGTGTTTTAGGAGAAATCTGGGGTCTGTGTTTTTCCATTCCCTAAAGGCACAGTCAATTGTAGAGGTTAGTGTTTAAATGAAGAATGCAAATAAAGCTAACAAGCTCTGGATTTTGAGGTTTTACAAAGCTGAGATAATCTTCTCTCTTCTTCTCAAAAAGCAGCCACTTAGCTGTCCGTGGTGCTGAACCAATCAACCTTCATTTCAACAAGAGACTGGGCAGGAAATTGTTCAGTAAGTGTTGTGTTTCCTGTGCGTAAGTCCAAACAGGAATCAGAGGGCCAGGTGTGAAAGAGGTCTGGAGAGGAAACTGTCTAGACCTTGGCCAGCATTGTCACTGAGGATATATTAGAACTGTTGAAGTGTGACTTTAATATTCTTGTCTCGTACACATACACTATACAAGTGCCACATATTCTGACCCATACAAGATAATATTCTTTTTGCTCTATATACTGTTAAACTTTAGGAGATTAGCTCTGTCTGCATAAACAAAAGTGAGATCTGATAGTTGTTTAAGTGAAATGACATCCTGGCACTGAAAAGGTCTGCATTTTATTTATATATTTAAATATAAAGCATTTACACAATGTGTGCTTTGGAGATGTGGTCTGATTTCAAAGTCATTTTACTCCATAGTGAGGTTAAACATTCACATTGACATAATTGCTTTTACTGTCGTATTTTTATAATAATTGAATCTTCATGTTTTCTGGTTTAATGCTGTCTGGGGTGTCCATAAGAATTTACTTGTTTTAAATGTAGAGTATGGGCTGATATTTGTGCTACTAGAAACTGAAAATGTTGTATCTGAATCTGAAGGGCTCAAACTGAATCTGAATTGCTTAAGTTGAATAAATGCTTAAAAAAAAGAAACCAGGTGCATTGCTTTGTATTGGAATTGGAGTAAATTGAAAAAATGTGCTTTGGAACTGCTTTTCAGTGAGTTTAAAAATTCAGTTCTATAATACCTTCAGATTTAAGTTCTACAATTCCAATTTTTTTTTGTAAATTTTAAATTATAAATACATTATCAATTTACTGTCATTAATTTACAAACCATGCATTTGGTTTCAGATTATGCTTTTTAAATTCACTTTTTAAAATGCATTTATTCAACTTAAGCAAATCAGGATACAACATATGAAATACAACATATTCAGTTGTTTTAGTTTCTACTGGCACAAATATCAGCCCATATTAAAGAGCATAATAGTTTCACAAACCGTCTGGACATATGCTTGTAAGACAATGTTGTATAGCCTAGAACCTAAAAGGTAAAGAGAATGGCCAACTATGAATTTACATAATGTAACTGTCACTGACACAGCTCCCACAAATGCACAGAAATCCAAGGATGTATCTGGCCAATCCCGAGGAAAGTTTTAATCAAGGTAGCCAAAAGGTTACAGAGCACAATTAGAGGCTGTGGCAGCACCATTCCAGCCCTTGAATGATGAACACTGAGATTTAATTAACTCAAAAGAAAGCCCTCATACATTTGAGGGAGGGAAAGAGCAGTTAGAACTGTCCTGTCAAAGAACAATTTATGGCGAACGGTTTTACAGTCGATCTAAAAAAAAAAAAAAAAAAAAGATCCTATTCTCTCAGGAGCTCTCCCCCAAGGATCTAAGCAACGTAGAGAAGGATTGAGCCAGGAGAAGTGAGTCCCTCAGGGTATACACAGCACACACATCAAGGAAATCAGAACAGAAGTCATAAAAACTATTATTAAAAAAACTCAGGAACTCATGGCTTGTTGTTTCCAAATACTTGTCATCAAGGTGTAATCCAATAAACTCAAAAGGAGAAATGAGCAGCTGATCAATGATGAAAACAGGGCTGTAATCCATTTATGCATGGAATTATGCTTCAATTTTACCCTGCGCATACATTGCCTTAACTGCTTAAAAATTGAAATTTAATGAGCATTTAAGTGTGCGAATTAAATATTCATATATCTAAAATGGTGTATAAACCAAAATAAGTCAAAACAAAAATAGTGGCCAAGTGTGTAATTATTTACATGAAAACAGCAATCCATAAGGAAAGCTATATACGTCTTAAAGCTCTATAAGTCGTATACAAAGAAAATTATGCCAAAATAGTCAAACAAAATATGACACTAATTAAGCTTCATATCCCATTCCAACACACTCAGCCAATCCTACACTGCTCAGTAAAACCACCTGGACTATCTCCAGGCCATTGATTGTTTATATAGTGGATATAATCCGCCCATTTGGTCCCCTATTTACTGATATTGTCGTTACAATTCGGCAATAAAAAGGCCATTACATCCGGGATTTTCGGCTTTTATTCCATAGTAAAACAATAGTTTTTAGATAGCGTAAAGGGATGTAATAATCAAAAATTCACCCCTCCAGAGTTGTCACGTATTAAAAACTTGGCTCTAGAGACCGGAGCCATCTTTTGTACCAGGCTGTAAACATGATTTTTATAATTGTAAAGTCGCCATTGGGTTTCTTCTTATATTTCCGCTTTTGGAGCCTGCCCTCTGGTGGACAGCGGGATATTGCTGTATTTCGCCGTATTTTGCTGAATTTCGCTGTATAGCGGCGCCCTTACGCGACGACCATTTAGGAGGTTCCATGGGAGACGCTTGCTCCAGACATGTATGAGCGCACAGGTCAGGAGAAAATCAGAAGTCATTTGTCCTGACATCTTCCAGGGGAAATTTGTGAAAAGGGCTGAAGAGCCCCCATAAACTCAAAAATAAACCAAAAAACTTACAAAGGCACTACTTTAGGAGAAAATAGAGTAAACGTTGAACAGTAGAAAAACTAGCTCTGGTCAAGCCACAAGACTCCTTGTGCTCTCTGGACATGGCCCTTCCCAGAAAACATAACAATACTAGTGTGTCCGCAGTTTTTAGATATGTCTGTTATCACTCACTATTCCCTGCTCTACTGTATGGGAACTTTGATATTTTGTCTGAAAAGAGTGAAATAAATAGTGGGAAATATATACAGTACCATCATGCAAGTGATGCATGCAAGTGAAAGGAAAAAGGATATGATTATAAATGTAAAGAGAACAATGTGAGACACAAAGACAGTCTATAGGACAATACAAAGTCAATCTGAGATTTAAAAAAGTCTTTTCATAGGATTAAACACAATATACATAAAGTTAAGAAATTAATCTCAAATAAAGCTGGACCTAAAAAATATGTCATTACAGTTGGAAAATGTGAAGAACAATGAAACAGCTAAAAGGCTTTGGAATGAATCATATGTTGGTCCTGTGTTAGTAATGACAGGGCTGCTCAGAAATTAGTCACATAGATGATAAGTCATAAACTATAGGAAGTCATCCACCGAGCAGTTACAAGAGCAACACCATTTTCAGTTCAGGTCTTATATGTTTAGCTTACTGCTGAATGTGCTGAAAGGTTTGTACAGTTTTACTGACTGCAGAAGCTGGTTGAAACCTGGAAGAAAAACTAATAAAATGCAATAGTCTGAAGACCTCTCCTCTGTACATGCTTTCACTTTGGGAAATCCAATCTTCAACTTAACCAAGTTGAGTTTTCTGCTTCAGTGGTGTGAGCAGACCTGGCCACTCACCTGCAGTGTAATTAAAGCTAAACAAACTCCATCAATCAGCAGCCATTACCACTAAGAGGAAGAGAGGAAGAAGGGAAAAAGGCAGAGGTGAAAAAAGGGGAGAGACAAGTGCAGATGGGGTTGGGGGCATTGAAGAAGAGAAAAACTAGGCACAGGAGTGGGAAAAAGAAAATAAAACAATCTGGCCAAATGAAGTTTAGAGTAGAGGGTAGAGAGCAGAGTGATTACAGCAACTAGACTCACCCAGCAAGAAGGCCCCAGGGAGCTGACGAGGTGAGCACACGCAGTATATAACTTACACATGAACCCAGGTCACACACACTGTACAATTTTAAAACACAATTACAGAGAGAAGCACATTACAGGGCTTGGACCTCACTAGTTTGCAGGCTAAGATGGATTTACTACTGTCTTTAGTGCAGTATGGAGAGATCTGTCCTTATTCAGCATAAAAAGTTGTAAATTGTATTGTGTTAAAAAATTATAGATTTGGCATACAGTATGTCAGTTAGGACTCAATCTGGACAGCTGGTCAGAACAGAAGCAACCAGCAGATAAATGATATTTAAAAGTATACACTATATACAAACTCTCACCTTGTCCCTCCGCGGGCGGTCTCATCCATCTGAGGTTGGGTCCCCTACCAGAGGCCTGGGAGCTTGAGGTTTCTGCACAGTATCTTGGCTGTTCCTAGGACTGCCCTCTCCTGGGAAAATTTGATTTCTGGTGCTGTTCCTGGAATTTTCTATAGTCACTCCTCCAGTTTGGGGGTTACTGCCCCGAGCGCTCTGATGACTATGGGTATCACTGTTGCCTTCATTAGTTCTTTGACGCCTTGGTATTTATAATAATAATAATGGATTGGATTTATATTGCACTTTTCTCCCGAGGGACCAAGGGACTCAAAGCGCTTACAAGCTGTCCATTATTCATTCATACACAGTCACACTGGTGATGGTAAGCTACAACTGTAGCCACAGATGCCCTGGGGCAGACTGACAGAGACGTGGCAGCCATTTTGCGCCTACGGCCTCTCCGACCATCACCACATACATTCACTGAACATTCTTACACATTCATACGAGGCAAGGTGGGTTAAGTGTCTTGCCCAAGGACACAACAACAGTATGAACTGTGGGGAGAGCGGGAATCGAACCCACTACCTTCCGGTTGAAAGACGACCGCTCTACCACTGAGCCATTACTTGGTATTGCTTTCAACCACAACGGTCTCTTCTGCTGTTTGTCCACCATAACAATGTCCGTTTGGTTCGCTATTACCATTTTATCAGTCTGTAACTGGATAAATCATTCTCTACCACCTTTGGAGGTGTTTCCCACTTTGACCTTGGGACTTTCAGTCCATACTCTGCACAGATGTTCCTTAACACTATACCACTTGTATGTAGTTTTTACTGCCAGCATATTTCACCCCACAGTTATGGACTGGATTGTCTCAGGGGCCTCTTTGCACAACCCACACCATGGGTCTTGTCCGCCCTGGATGAAAGATGCAAGGGTCTCTTTAGGAGCCCAGAAACTCACTGACCTTTTATTCACACACACTGATTACAAGCAAACACCATGTTAAAATTGTTACCTTTAGTAGCCATTTATTTATTTAGCCACAAAACCTATTTATGTTATCAGGCCAAAATCACTGGGTATGTAAACCTTTGATCATGGTCATGTAGATAGTTTCTGTTTGTTATGTTTTTGTGTTATCATTTATATACTCTCAAAAAAATAAAATCACAAATCCAAATGCATATAATATATACACACACATACACATACATAAATAGGGGGAAATATCAGACTTTTACAACATCAAGAACTATTAGCCTTGCCCTGTTTTTGCTGGATTCTTTGCTCCCTGTGTCAGAGGTGAGAAGATGGATGCTATGTTTGGACCAGGAACAAGCCTAGCTCATCAGGACATGAGGACAGTGACGCCAGTATCCTAGACTGTGTGACAGTTAGCTCTGACAGTTCGCTGTAATGACCTGAGCTCCTGCGCTCTCCGCAGGGTGAAAGCTTTCGGGGGCAGTGGGTGGTTGGCGATGGGGGATGGGGAGGGCAAAGACAGAGGGTGAAGGGTGGTGGCTGTGGGTGAGGCATACAAGGGGGGCAGATGCCAGCTGAAACCATGGGAGGTGAACGAGTTTCTCTCCAGCCCTCAGGCAGCTAACACTCCAACTACATTACTGTCATATAAAAGTCCATTCTGGCCAGACATTGGCCCGTCACCCACTTTGACTCCCCGCTGTCTGTTCAGTCAGCCAGTGACAGCAGTTAAAACAGCTTCTACTGCAGGCACTTTTACACACTTTAATGTGCCAACTTCTTCTGAACTTTTAGCACTGCTCAATGCAAAAACGTACATCGTCGAAAAAAAGAAATTCTTCATAAAAGATAAAACAATAGAATAATATATTCAAATTATGGTGTCTGCCATGGCTTGTGTTGAGTAATCGACTGACAGCGATATAAAATGACAAGAGGGAAAGAAGTGGCTGAACAAAAAAGCACTGAGCAGCAGCAAATGCAGAGGAAACAGTGAGGAAATGGGAGAAAAGAAAAAAGGAGAGAATCAATGGCAGGATGCCTGATAGATGCTGTCTATGGGGTCATTATCAGCCATTGTGTGTCTTTGGCATGGGATAGCAGAAAATGTGACAGATAATTAGCAGGTGGTGATTTAAAGGGAGAAAGCCTCTGCTACAGGCAGCACAGTCAATGGACAGAACAAATAAGTCAATAGAATAAACAAAGCCAGCGAGCCTGGTGTATATATGCATCACTAACCAAAAGCTCAGCATGGCTAGTGTCAAATCACTGTGGGCTGCATAGCCTTGTGAGTTGCCCCTGCATATGTGTGCACTACTTATGAGCTCAGAGCTATTGGGATTATTCATAATGAACCATTCCACCTGTGTGTGTAAATTCTTTGCATTTATAACTAGCCTTTCATCTGTTCTACGTATTCATCAAGGTAAGTATGTTAGCTGTTTTCTGTTTTTAGCGGTCACATAATAGGCTTTTTTGGTAAATTCTTCTCTATTGCATATTGCATTGCTCTTTGATATGTTATAGGTATTTTTTTTGGCCTTGGAACAGAAGTATTCCAACATGCAGAATAGACCAGACTTCATTGCAGAATAAATTTGTAAACCAAAACAGAGTGCAAATATTGTTGAGGCAGAAATGGTTGACTGGCTGTCATTTCAGATCACCCTCCTCCATATCTGGCCCAGTGCAGGTTTAGGATGTTTGTCTGTCTATCTGTCTTATCTGTCTGTGTGCTGGCTGTGTGTTTGCCTCAGTTTCCGTCTGTCTGGCTGCTCTATCCGGATGGACCTGGCACATTGCCTGCCCCCTGCCACATTATTAGCCTGGAAGCGACTGGGGTGAAATTGATTTGAAGTGGCCTCAAAGCATATGAAAGATTGATGCTTTGCATCAACTGCGGCCACTTGAATGGTCCATTTTCCACCTTAGAAATATCTTTCTTGTTCTGCACTCAAACTTTTTAACAAACACTATAAAAGTAAACCCAATTGTATAGAACATGTATTTAAGAGTATTTCTGCCCTGCAACTATGATTAATCAAGTCTCATTACTAAACAAAAATCCCTAAACAAAAGTATACATTTGACAGGAGGTCAGGAGTGGACATTAAGACATTTTTAAGAAATACTAAGAAAAATGTTGCATGGCTTCAATGCCTTGCTATATTTCACAAACATCAAACCATAGACGACAATTTCAAAACAACGTTTATCTCCACATATAATATATAAAACGCTACATAACATATTATTACATATGTATATATTGCACATGTGTGTTTCTTGACAGGGTTGCTTTCTTTAAAATTGTATATACTGGGCTTATGTGGCTTTTGTTTTATTTGTCAGGTAAGCCTATGCATATTAGTAAAATAAAGCTAAAATGGCCACATCAACATTGTTACTGATTCTTAGATATGTTCAATTACATAAAAAAAATGCTTATGAGCTGTCATTATTAGAGGTGTGAAATATATAAGGGGTGCAGTGGCTCAGTGGAGTTCACACTGTTGTTGTGTCCTTGGGCAAGGCACTTAACCCACTTTGCCTTGTATGAATCTGTGAGATTGTATATATTTAAATCTAAATATAAAGTATATGTAATAATAATAATAATTAATAATCCTCTCTTCTGATTAATTCTCTACAGCGTTCCTGAAAGCACCAGGTTTGTATTCCAGCTCCACGAGGTGAGTGTCATTTCGCCTGAATGAGATTATACATGCCTGATCCTCTGGTTACATTAGTTAGCATTGCACAAGCAGCACGTTACGAGGCACCAACCTCACTGCTTTTGTGTAAACTGGTTGCTTGTAGTTTGGCACTCTACACATTTGAGGATTAAAATGTGGTCTTTACACTAATGGGAGTAATTTTGACTAAACCTATGTTTGCATTACAGTAGAATGAATGGAGACTAAACAGGATCTTGGCAGTGATAAAATAGTTCACCTCAATAAAATTGCTAAATTATATCCAACTATTAATATTATTTATTTTCCTGCATAAAGCCATGCTCTAAATGGTGCATTTATGTTTTGTAACTCTTAATGTGTGCTTTTATGTTTGGAATAACATAACGTAGAATGGCTTAAATTAATATGATAATTAAGTGTATTCCCAAACACAGACAGCAGAAAGATAGAAACACACACAAATCAAGTAGAACTAAAAGCACAGCACAGTAAAGTGTTAAGGGGCTGTGGGCCAGTCAGCTCCATGGCACCACATACCGACAGATGCTCTCATTCATTTCTTCCACTCTCCGCTTAATGTCTGACTGAAAATAAATACGAACATTTAGCCATGTCTAAGTCACTCTGGGCCTTCACAATAACTTATTGCCAACCCCCAGATGGGCTATAGAGCCATAGACTTGAAAGATGAGAGTGGGGGAGGGGTATAGGTGCAATTTATCACTCTGCTCAGCTAATGAATGATAGCCTCACGTCAACTGCTCTGTTTTCTCTAATGTCGAAGTATCAACTTAAAGTGTTGGGGTTTTTTTTTTTTCTTTAGATAGCCACTAATCTTACTTTTTGTCATCATAAAAGAGCAGCACACTGTGAAATGTATAAGTGTTCCTTTTAGCTGTTAGCTAAGCCTTGCTTCATCATGGCTATATTTTTGATTAAACGTGATTTATCTGGCTGGTCCAATCTTTTATTACAGACGTTCAAGCAGGCTTTGTGTGTGTTAAAAGGTAAATTGGTGGGACTAAATTAGTCTTTGGAGTAATACTGAATAGCCCCACAATAAAAGTATAAAATGTAAATCTTTCCATAAGCAAAAATAATTAATTCTAACACTGTGTGCGCCTTTTATTTCTCACCTAGACCCTCTAGACCAGTGTTTTCCAAACTTTTTTTCACGGGACCCATATTTTAAAAGACCAAATGTTGTGTGACCCAATTCCTTATGGTTTGTTTTGACATAATTTTGGTCATTTTTTGTTTAGGAAATCTTTCTCTAAGTTTGCTAAGTGCTATTTAATTGATTTAAAAACAATGTTTTATATAATATAGTTTATTTTAGTGTGTTTTCAATTAGCCTTTGCTTAGTATTATATCAAACTATAATAAATTCATAAATCCATCAAAAACCTGTTTAAATCCAACTAAAACCTGTTCTTTATCTATATTAAATGTCTATTAACTTTGATAAACATTTACATTAAAACATTCTTATTTTGACAGATTTCCACATTTGATTGTTTACATTCATTTATCAGTCAGCATGTCTGTGACAATGACAAATTGATACAAAAGCCGGGTTATCACATATATATATGAGAAGAGAGGGCGGGATTCCAGCTTTGTTTATTAATATCTCCATAAAAACTCATAGTACATAAAGCCGAAGCCCAAGTGTGTACCACGTCTCAGCCAAATCAGATGGATTAAAGCCATATTAGATGGATTAGGGTTGCAAATGGTAACAATTAAAAAAATATAAAAAACAATTATTCAACAATCAATCAACAACATCTACTGGCCTAAGCAATGCACCATTGTGCATTTTTTGTGCATTTGTGAAACTTGTTAGAAGCAGTGTTATGAGGACATTATTGTCCAGCAACTTTTTTGTTATGACAATGATCGAACTTTATGTACACATCTTTGATTGTAATGCTTCCTAAAAGACTGTTTGATTGCTTTGTTTAAGTGACATAAATTTAGACATAACTTTTAAAACCCAAATATAAATAGTGCACATGTAACTGTATTTTAGTCAAACTAAAGATACATTTCTTTACAAGTCTATTCTACTATTAAAGCTCACAATATCGTCAAATACTAAGTCCAATGTTAGGTGAATCTTTCTCCAAGGTTTCCAGCTAATCTCAGTGTGATTATTGCATTAGGAGAAATCAAAGATTCCCGCTTCAGCACAAAGCAATCAGAGCCACTCAGAAATGACATTTGGGTCCAGGCCCAGTCTTTTGCCTCAATCATCTCATCCTGAATAGACCAATCAGTGTGGCTTGTTTCAGCGCCAACTAATGGACCTCAGTCAAATTATTTCCAAGGGAATTTGACTTGGAAATGAAAAAGGCAAAAGAAACAAATATCAACAAATGTTGCTTACTTTTGACACTGATTGTGCCTATTTGCCGAAGCTAAAGCTGCCTGTCAGCCGCAGAAAGAAGCGGACAGTCAGTTTTGTTGCTACATTTGAGGAGCACTTTGCTGTGACACTTAGCGCTGTCTCCCCATTAGCCAAAGAAATGCCCTTCACTGGAACTTTGAAGATAATTAAACACATAATGGATATCACTGTCACTCTCTGACTTGTTTGCTCATTTGTCTGAGTGTGGCTGCCGCAATTGAGACCCTATTAAAAAGGAATAAATCGCCTGGTTACTAAGTCATTTCACCATCTAGATAATGGTGTGTGTGTTTGTGTGGCCATCTTGTAATAAATGGCTCTGTGTATCATAAATAATTGATCCTTTTTCCTTCTTCAGAATTATTATTGTTGGGGTAACTTACAAAACTGGCTATTTGGTTTGGACAAGACAATACAAAGGGGGCAAGGTGCCATCAGTCACTCTTTAAATTTTTTTTGCTATAAAAACTGTCACCTCAGTTTTTCTCTCATTCATCTCCTCCTTACGTCAGGATTTACAACACTCTTGCAGCCGGAGCCCTGTCACCAGCTTCTATTCTTTATGTCCCATTTACTTCTTCCTGTTTTCCCATTTTTCTTGTGTGTTATGACCGACAGTGGCTCTTGATCCTCTCTTTTATCACTATTTATTATGTTCTCAATCCATGGCTCCTTTCTAAATTCCTATTGCAGGCGCATATGTATGTTATGCCCACATACAGCTTTCTATGCATAAATCAGTTTGTCAGCACTGTATTCATGCTTTAAAAGTTCAGGTTTTCTGATGTTCAGTGGTGCCTGATTCAAAGATGGTCTATGGTTTAGTTTATGGTTTATATAGATGGCACTGCTCTCCTGGACCCAGCAGAGTGGAAACGCCTGCCTCTTGAAGGGGTTACCTGTACCAAACTGTCCCATACTGATCTGACCCATATTGTACCCATAGTGAAAACAAGACTTAAGTTAACCTAAAGACACTTATTACGACCAGATGCACATTATACAGAACAAATGTCAAGTCAGACCTTTAGCTTTGATCAATGAAATAGCTGTATTATTTACAACTTCAAACACTAGGTTATGGATAGTTTCTTATTTTGCATTTATTATAAATGCCATGCAGTATCAATCATAATATTCACAATAGTGAATGATGACCTTTTAATGTACCCTTTGCTCTTATGGTATCAACAAGGTGGTACCACCTGAGAGTTCATCAGACTCTTCCATTCCTGCACTATTTTGTGGTTGATACAAACCATTGACCCTCACAACCTGGAGACACCCCACAAATTCTTCAAAGTCACTAACATAATTATATCTGCCCAATTTTCTGATACACATTAACTTCAAGGACCAATGATAACTTGCTTCCATAATATCTCACTGATGGACATGTGCAATTGTGATTATGATCAGTCTTTTTTATCTAACAATGTATTACATGTCCTATTTACTGCATTCAGACAAGTGCACACTAAGTATTGCTTCCTTTTAACAATCCAACATATAGAAATCTTTTGACAAATATGTTCCACCAGAATATTCAGTAATCTGCAGTGACTCTCACAATTTATTTGCATGTTTCCTCAGTCTACAGCTCTACCTTGCTTTATGCATTTTTTTTTACTTTCCCACTGGTATTGATGTGGGAGTATGAGTGAAGCCACTCTCCTCCTCTTCATCACTTTCATCTCACCTTTTTTTTTACTTTCTACCCCACCCCCCGTCAATCCCTCCCTTTCCACTCTGGCCCTTAATGCTCAGAGGAACAGCGTGAGATTGTAAGCTTCCATGCGCCTGACTGATTATTGTAATTCATACACTTTAATTAGCTGCACAAACCATTAGCCACAATTAGACTATTACAGAATGTTTTGTGGCAAGATCCAGCCCAAAGATGGGGATGGTGTACGGAGAGCGGGAAGTAGAGGACTGGACAAAGAGGACAATGAGTACAGAACCCCCCCCCTTTGTTACAGCACTATGTTTATGTGCTTTTATAAGAAAAGAAAGTTCAGTTAAAGCCAAACTCAAGACCAAACTTACCTGCAGCCCAAAGTTAAATTTACAGCTAAACAATTTACATAGAGGAAAAAACGTTATGAAGATATTTTTTCTCAATGGCATACATTTGGTGACAGTGTTTAACCTAATATTAAAATTCTTACATCTATGCATTATAATATTTATAAATGTTACACTTCCCAATTCAAATCAAGTGGTTGCAAAAATAATGTCTAATCAACTGCTCCAACATTTTGCTGTCCCCACAGAGACAGTGAATTTTTGACTGACATCCGTTACCCCTAAGTTTCTGCCACACTACTGTAAAAACAACTCACAACATCTTTGGTGTCATGTTTGTTCCCAAAAATGGTGGCATGACTTATGTTATTAGACCTTGAAACAATTACAGCATACTTGACATATCAACTTGATCCCTCAAGATTGCAAAATATATACATCACTCCCATGACAGCTGACATTATACGGTTCAGCACATTCAGCAAGTTTATATAAAATAACATTGATTCAAACATTGATATACTGGATTAGTGAAAATGTTAAGAGACATTTTGAATCTTGAGTGGGGTTTACTGATAAGAATAGTCTCATGTGCTGTGTGGGTGTGTACACAATGGAACAGCTTATTTTCCCAGCAAATTTCTTTGTAATTCCACTACTTTTAATAAATGCTTTTGCTTCTGAGTGGTCTATTTGTGTTTTCTGTAAGCCCCTGGCCGTGTGCAGCGCATGAGTAACACTTACTGGTACTGGGAGCTCAGCACACAATCTTTTCCAGCTCAGCTGCCCATGCTCTGCACGTTTACTTTTTATGTTATCGTTAGGCCACGTTGCTATTGCTGTAAGTGAAGGCACAAAGGTTGCATTGATGGCTATTAGACCTAATGCCACCAATAAGCTCTGCCATGCGAGAGGAAGCAGCCCTTCAGCACTGACAGCACGGCTCACTGCTTCCACATTGGATCTATACATCCGAAAATGGCAGAAGCCCTCGGGACAAAATAACACTGCCAATCTGTTTTACAGTAGAGTCTCACCATCTCCAAATTGGAGAACACATTGGTTATATATAAAGTGTGACAAAAATAAAGACCATTTTTCTTTATTACAGCACAAAAAAGATGATTTGTATTCAATTTGAATAAAGACAATTCTGTAAATGACTTTTGTTTCTGAAAATGCCTATATTGCAGATTCCTCTTCTCTTTCAAAAGAAACAAGAAAAGTACATTTTTAAACATGTACTTTTTAGGTTGAGCCTTTAATTGTTAACAACATAATGTAAAGTTTCCTTTTAAACTGCTGTGATGTATAAAGACAGCATGGTGCTGGTAAAATGGTCATATCCAGTAAACAGTGGGCCCATCCATCATTCACGCTCATTAATGTTTACATACACTACAAACTCACATGCAACATACACACATTTATGAGGTCTAATGTAAGTTAGGTAGTAGGGAGCATCTGTACAGTGAGCAGTGGGAAACCGATGCCGAGACTTTGTTAATGTTTGTTCAGCCTTTGGCATAGTGTCTTCCTGTATCAAAATTGTTGAGCTTTCTATGAGCCGTCAGCAAAAGTGACTCCATCTTGCCCTGTTCTCACATGGCTACATTGCAATTGTCTGCTCCAGTGAAGCCTATTGCCATGTGGGAAAGGTCTGCTCTTTCATGGACACACAGAGTCACATACACACACTTCTGCATCTGGCTGGTTCACTTTGCCGAAGCCCACAGACCCCCGACTGCATGATTTATCGAAGCTAGCAAGTTGCACCATTCAGAGGCCACAAACTCACTGCGGCTCTTCCACCGCTTCAGTCTATAGTCATAATTCTCAGAGGTTGGGCCTCAGCTCAGTCAGTTTTGTTAATTGGCTACAGTGAACAATAATTTTTATCACTGTAGTTACCTGTATCATTGACCAAACTAGGTCCTGTAGTAACTGTAGTGACTAAACACCAGCTCTACAATGATGTGGCTGATTGCACATGAAGCAAACAAAGCATGAATGGAACGCTTCTTCTCTAAAGCTTTATCTTCAATTGCTCTTCTGAGAAGAATACTCAGGACAATTGATGTATGTTCCTGTTCATTGCTGTAAGTTGTCAGATCGACAAAGGCTGTAATTGTTTGTCTATGGAGGTTTTAGAATGCAACAAAATTACATGTACACAAAAAAATCTTTCATCTTGCTTTGACTTTTTTAACGGCATATATTTTCATGCATACATTAAACGTAAGTTTTCAACTCAATTGTGGGCTTGCCACACATTAGCTTTGCGGTCATGCGAAGGGCAGATGCTACTGAAGGGGAGATAATTGGTGGCGAGCTGTCTGAAATGTATAATTAGACAGGACAAGACACTCCCCCTCTTTTCTCTCTTCTCTACCCGCTGCTCTGCTTTTTCACAGGGTGATCTGAGCGACTTCACATGAGCTTTGATCTGGGCTAAAGATTTCTGAGCCCTTTCAGATAGGATCAATTTGCTTCAACACGCATCACTCTTTTGCTTTCCAGCCTGGCACAGCACGGCTGTTTGCAGCACAGTCGATAGCGTGCAACACTGCAGGAGGTGTTGTTCCTCTTGCTTTTTTCTTCAAGCTTTTCCCTGCTCATGACTCTTCCAAAGGGACTGTGTCTTTGTAGTCTTTGAACCACATTATGAATGATTATCCCTTTAAATCATTATTATTCCTGAGCTCACCATGGCACATCAGCTCTGACACAGACAGAACGCCGGGACTTCACAGTTTTGCGTTATGGCTTCATTAAAGCTACACTTTCATGCTGTAAAATGTGAAGGGAACACAGAAGTCCATCCATTACATTGGAAGACTACGATGTAAAACAGTTCATTTACTGAAGCTTTTATTAGTTAAAGAAAAATGGTGTGTGTTGGTGATTACTTTTCAGTTTCAAATATGGACATGGGTTTCAAATATGCAAATGGATTTTCCCCTGTTTATGATTTCTGGCTAGAGGAGAGTCACAAGTGTTTGATCTGAGAGTTTAATGCCATCAGTTGTGCTCCTTGAAGCTTGGCACTTCGCCCCTGCAGCTTTACCCTCCATTCCCAATACCGGCAGCTCGAGTGTAATGAAGGAGAGGAGGCAGAACTGGAGGTCATATGGCCTGTTACTCATGGCCTCAAAGGGGACAAGTGTGAGAGGGTAACAACAGTTTCAAGATTCAAAGTCCTTAAAGCAGATTACAGGGACTCAAAGCTGCAGATGGTGCAAGTTTGGCGGGTTTAGCTTCCAAAATAATCTAAGCAGGCAATTTAATTTCCAACTAATACACATTCTCTTTATGTTTGTTTTTAAGATCACCAAAATAAAGCATGGTTTATCCGTGATAACTAATTGATAGCTTGTTGCTGATTCTTTCTAAAGAATCTAAAAAACACTGAAAAACAGTTCACTCTACTTGGATGTTTATTTCCAAGTTTCATTTCTCATTTGTAATAAGAGAATGCTGAGAGGAAAGCAAGTAACTAACTAGAAAACAACATGATGGTGTTGGGCGTACAGTAAACTGACTGTATACAGGCAGAAATAACGCTCTTGCCAAGCTCCAAACAGGGAGCTATTTCCCTCCCTCTTCCTCTCTCCATCTGTTGGTGGTTGAGGCGGGTGAGAAGCCAGGGAGGGCTGCGAGCTGGAACAAGTCTATCTTCAGCAGCAGGCCTGGCCTCAGCAGCCGCACCGGGGCCCATGCTCAATGCTCCAGCCCTCTCCCTCCATCCAGATGCAGATGACTTCGCTTTTCCTCCGCCTCTTTGCCACACAATAATACCCTTTTGTAGCATGAGGGCAGAATCCCAGCTTTGTCCAGTCAACCTTAATTTATGGCACGCATATTCTGGATGCACGTATTGTTGCACAAGCTACAAAGGCATTAGCTTTTCAAAGAGGCAGTGTGGAAGTGCTGGCAAGAGCTTCCCAGCTGTTTTTGTTTGAGAAGTGGTATAAATCATTCACCAGAACATGGCATTCACAACTCCAGTGGAGCATTGATTTTTAAACTTCAAAGAGGGGTTCTGAGGCCGTTTTTTTTTTTTTTTTTTGTAAACTCATCTCATTCCTGCAAAACACGTCAGTGGTGACTGACTGCCAATCACCAGCTAACTCAAATTTACTAATAAAAGCTTTTTGGGAATCTTAAAGGACATGAGCAAGCTCCATGAGAGAAGATACCAGTGGAATGTGCCAAGATATGAGTTACACCAAGTACATGTAGAGGAGCACATAACACATAACCTGATGCCAGCTATTTAAACTTTCAATGAACATCTTATGTAGTTAGAAATAATAGTTCTACTTAGATCAAGAGATAGTTAAAATGGAAATGCCCACACTGAACAGAGGAGGAGGCCTCTGTTAGCGCCTGCTACTAAAGCTATTAACAATAGAGTTTTAAAACCTAAATCAAAACAGTTTCACTCTAGGACAACAATACCTAAAGGGCGCAGTGACACTAACAACTGACTGGAGCCTAACAACTCTCACATCAGGAGGCACACTGTCCATTCATAGCCAACAATAAGACCAGAACAGTCAGGTCCAATCAGAGTTAGTTTCAGGTCAAACCCCTATTTCTAGAGATAAAGCTCAGCTCTCGTATCAGTTGAACTCAGAATGAATAAAGTCCCGTTAACAAGGAATGACAGGTCTTCACCTTAAAAACAATGTCCAGATGCCTTTGCTTTATTCTTTTCTTCATTAAGTAAAGTGACGGGTCGTGAAGTTTACAACTTTAGTGGTAACCCACCTGAATTATCCCATTTCCAAGTCGTCTTTCAAACGGAAGTTTGGCGGTTCAATTCTCATTTTCTCCCCACAGTTCATACTGTCGTTGTGTCCTTGGGCAAGACACTTAAACCACCTTGCCTCCAGTGGCTGTAACACTGGTAATTACTGTAGAACAATGTAAGTTGCTTTGGATAAAAGCATCAGCTAAGTGAATAAATGTAAATGTAAATTATTGTTTCACAACTATAGAAAACACTATACAATACAGAAACGTGGTATACCAGGGCATTGCATCACAGTTAGGCACTGGGTCTTAAGAAGTCCTGTGGCCGAGCTGCAGCAGGTTCACACTGCATTTTCTTAAACATGATACTCGTCCGTACTTGTCCTTTACAAAAAGCAAATAAACTAAAAATGTGTATTATGTTTATGCAACTTGTACAGTCAGGGTTTATCTCTAACATACTGCTGTAGTAGTGAAGCAGTGTTTTTAGTGAGTTCAGATAGATCTGTGCAGATTGAACGCTCTGTCCTCAAAATAAAGTGCTTACTGCCTTTAAAGGAAGTGTTACGTTGACGTAAACAAACTTTACATCGCTTCGGCAGAACTAGCTTTGTGTGTGAGTAATGTGGGTGAGTAACGTGGGCAATACTGTCACAGAATCTGAAAACTAAATGTTAATTTACTTGTAACTCCTCATTGTGCCCCAGCAGAGAACAGAGTAAATATGTTTGTTTAGTGCTTTAGTGGCACAAAGTCCAGCTCTAAATAGAGCACAATCACAGATTGTAGTGCATTGTTGAAAGCGAGATATTAAAAGTCAAGGGTCCCAAATTGTAAGGTATGAAATGTTGATTGACACCCTTTTATTGTTCTCTAAAGTCTGTGAAACTTGTTACTTGACAAGTAAATGTCATTTACTTGTCAAAAGTGTTCCTCAATACCTTTAAATTAAAACAAACATTACCTTATACATTCTCATATACATTCATTCTCCTCAGCACTATAAAAACTCCTGTCTCTTGTGTGCCGACCGTTTTTGTTCTCCTTGACCTGCCATCCATAGTCTAATCGAAACTGACTGACTGCCCCCTGATGCAGAGAGCACTGAGCAAGACCTTTCAGATTTCTGCTTTTACCACCGACATGAGACGGCAACAAAAGGCTCCCAGGGAGAGAAGCAAGCCCACTGATGAACTGATTGACATCACCTGTAATACAGGAGTGCAAACCGGCGCGCTACTTTCAAGAGGATAGTTCACCTCGCTCAGATGACACCGCCCAGTAATGTGACTTAAGGGGGATTGTAACCATCAGGATGTATGAGGCTTTAGTGAAGTTGAATGACAGTCATATGGTCTAAGAAAAAATGAAGGACACAGGTCTGGAAAGTAAAGCCCAGACTGTGCTCCACATTTTAACTCATCAGAATAAATCCTCAGAGGCAAACCTTATTTGTTAAGAAGCAGAATGTCACATGTGTTGTCTTTTTAAAAGGGCAAAGATGACCAGGGAGGCTAACAAGGAAAATATGTTCTGACAGCAGGTGCACCGAGACAGTATTCAACATTAAACACAAGCACAAAGGCTGCACATTAAGCATGAGAATCGACTAGCCCTATTCAGTCCTCCCGAACACAACCGGCTAAGTTTCATTTTCAGTCACGTTTTGGCCTTTTGCTTAGAACTTAAAATCAATGTTAGCCTTCAAACCAAAGTGCATACATTAAATGATTCATGTTAGATCAAGTACTTCTGTCAGGGAGCTGCAAAAATATGCTTTTAGCCGAGCAAAAACATATTGGATTGCTGTGCCAACTGGGACCCTTATTCTGATACACATCTGAAGAACGTTACATTTATTTGGCTGACAGCTTCATCAAGATAACCTTATGTCTGGAACACATGCGGTTTACTTTAGTGTGAGCAATAAAGGCAGTTGAAATCAGCAGCGTACACTCTGCAGGGCTTGCAAAATTTAAAATACAGAACACAAACAATGCAAATCAAATAAAATGTATTTCATCTTTGAAGATAATCCATCAGGCAGAGACTTTCCCATTTTGGTAGCCCGACTGGAAAAAAGCTATAGCCTCAGGACCTCCGGCTAGCTATTCTGCGAGCCCTGCTCTGCATAGTCACCACAATATACTATGCCTTTCCCTTGTTACAGCTCAATTAAAAGGACTTGATTAACATAGATGTGACTGAAGCCTTTACTTAATTGAGCCAAATCATTCTGTTGATAAGAGATGCAAAAAAAGAAACAAGCTCCAGATTGGAATTTGAGAAGACAAATCGCGTGTGAATGATGCCATGCATTATTATGTCATCTCCATAGTCATCTAATGGCGATCTGGCATTAATAAAGGGAGGGAATTATGCTGTAGCAGATGGTGAGAGTACATTGCTGGCTCAGGAGCTATTTATTAAATGCATTATTAATTATTTTCAACATGATGAGCTCGGCTGCCTTCCTTCTGGATCAGTTTGGAGAGAGAGTTTTTGAAACCCCTGGTGTCATTAGATCGGAGCTACACATACCCTCACCCACCTGCTGTCAAGAAACCATATTTAAGGAAGCTCACTTTTGGATTGACTTTAGTCTCATATCATATGCATTTCACAAAAGAGTATCAGGGTACAGAGATAAAAAAAGTGTTATAAAATTCTTGTGGGTTGTTTGCCATTCTCAATCATAACCAGATCTCTCTTTAGCTCTGTCATATTCTTTGGACATCTCACGTATGTGGCCCTCTTCAAATCAATCCATTGCATCTCTATTGGGTTGAGGTCTGGGCTCTGACTTGGCCACTCCAAAAGGCAGATTAAGGCAGATTTTGTTTTTCTGAAGCCATTCTGTTGTGGACTTGCTCTGGTGTTTTGGGTTGTTGTCCTGTTGCATCATCCACCTTCTAAACAGTTTCAGCTGACGTACAGACCTCCTTAAATTATCCTAAAGAATTGTCTGATATACTTGGGAAGTCATCTTCCCCTCAATGATTGAAAGCTGGTCAGGCCCAGATTCAGCAAAGCAAGGCCCAAATCATGATGTTTCCTCCACCAGACTTTACAGTTGGGACTCTACATTGCCAGATGTAGCGCTGTGTGTTTTTTCCAAATAGTTCTCTCTTAGTTTCATCAGTCCACAAAACATTTTGCCAATACCGCTGTGGAATGTGAATGTGCTCTTTTGCAAACTTCAGGCATGCAGCAATGTCTATACATTGCTGCATGCCTGTGCTTTTTAGTAAGCAGTGGCTTCCTTTGTGGTGTGCTGCCATGGATACCCTGCTTGTTCAGTGTTTTACAAATTATTGACTCATGATGTTCCAATGATGCCTTAAAATCTTTGGGGTTGTTTCTTTACCTCATTGATGAGTCTTCGTTGTGTTCTTGGTGTAATTTTGACTGGGTGCCCACTTCTTGGTAGAGTAGCAACAGTCCCAAAGCATCTCCATTTGTAGATTGTTTGCCTAAATGTAGACTGGTGAATTTCAAAAATCTTTGAAATAACTTTGTAACCCTTTCAAGCTTTGTATAAAGCAACAGTTCTCAATCATAGCTCCTCTGAAAGCTCTTTTTGGTGAAGCATGGCTTACATAAGCGTGTTCTTCTTGTGCAGAGCAAACTCCAAAAGTTTGAGGGGTTTTTATCAGTCAAGGTAGCTATAGTCCTAACCTCCAAACTTATTATCTTAATTAGTTTTTTTGAGACCATTAACTCAAGGGTTCACATACTTTTTCCACAAGCACTATGAGGTTTTTTGGTTGTTCTCAATACTGACATAAAAGATCAGAATTCTTTTGTGTAATTATTTTTAGACACATAATGTTTGTGAATAACCTTGACTTAGATGAAGATCAGATCACATTTTCATTTATTCAGAAAACCATAAAATTCCAAAAGGTTGACAGACGTTTTCTTGCCACTTTAAATCTTTTTTAGACTTTTGATTTCCATTTTTTTATAGGAAGTCTTTTGATGTTAGGTTATCATAAAATACAAAGATTAACAACAAGGCATCTGGACATAGTTTGGAAAGAAAAGATGTTTCGTCCCTCATCCAAGGGAGTTTTTCAATATACTACATGCTATATTAAAAAATACAGAATACAATAATGCCGAGTGTTGCAAGTGGTAACAGTTTCCTCACCTGCCACCCACACACAGGTGGCCCAGGACAGAAGTGTCTCACTCCAGGTTCACGCTCCGCTGCTCTCACTATCATCTCCAAACACCTTGCATAGTATCTCAGCTCCCTATGAGTGATTTATATGCTACAAAATGTCTCACCACTGTAAGGTTTTGTTTTTGTACAGTCCGTTGTATGTAAGAAATGCATGCGGTTTCTATCATAAGCACAGGAAGAAAAAGATGAAGGAAGAATGAAACTGACTTAGTTTATGTCACAAACCATACAGTTTGTGCTGCATTGTTTATGGAAAATATTTTTGTATCTTTTTGGATACCTAAATTACACAACAATAAAGCATACTGCGGTAAATCTGTTTTTTTAAAGAGGCCATGCTGCATATTTTGAATAGGTTTATAAGTTTTATAGACTACACTATGCATCAATTAAATAAATACAATTTATGGATAAAAGTAATGCTCTAAACTAGGGCTGCATGATATTGAAAAAATGTGTGATATAGAATAACTATTTTAAATATTGCAATAACAATTTTACCTGTGATATTTCAACGTTCTTTTACATAGAAAAAAATAAAAGAAATCTAATGCTCTGGATTAGAAAATCATTTATTCTCTGGCTTCTTCTTAACCTTACTGTACTCCATTGGGCTTTTATGTATCCTTGGCACATACTGTACATTGTTCTGCAGTGGCTCAGCACATTGCCCAAGACAAATTTCCCCTTGGGATAATAAAGTATATTTGATATTTGATTTGTCTAACTTCCACTCGTCAAATCAGGAGCTAAATCAGTATTAAAGATTATACTAGGACTAAACCAGGAGTAACTGTAGGACTAAACTACGTCTTTTTATTTGGTTGTACCAAAGTTTGATTTAAAGCTTTATTTGGATGATTTTGACGAGTCTACAAAATGGTGGAGCAGGGTGTGATATGTGAATGTGCGATACAAGTCAATTTTGGAGATACAGACATTGTGATCAATAATATTGCAATAACAATAAATTTGCGATATATTAGTCTAAACTAGTTTGGTCCCAAAACCAAAATTTTGAATTTGGTTTTATACCTGGCTTGAGTATCAAGATATCTATACTAGCGCAATAGCAGCCTGAAACATCTAATCATGGGGAAAAAAGTTGCTAAAGTTCTCTCTTTGTCCTGCTCCTGCCAGGCTTTTGAGCTCTGACTGTATAATTCTGTAACAGGCAGCTTTTTATCTTCAGTCAGGGATAACAACAATCATGGTTAAAATATTAAAATATACAAGTCTTATTCCCCAAAGGGAATGTGTGACTAATATTTTCCACACTCTTCTCTGGTGACTGTCTATAAGTGAGGGACAAATGCCAATGACATTCAGATTAAAAAAAAACTAAATTAAAATGCATATTTCAATAACCCATCTAAGCTCTTTTTTAGAGTTTAGATGGGTTCGTTTATGACTTTGCTGTTGCTCGTTAATTAAGCAAATTAGCCACGCAGCAATATGTGCACTTACACAAGCCTAAAAAAACCTTTATCCCTGAACTAGAGTGTCAGGATGTACAGCACACCTGAGATAAATTATTTATCATCTGTTAACTGTCAATACGCAACACACTATTAAAAAAAAAACTAATCCGTGTGTGTTACGCATTACCTCTTTAAGAGAAGCATGTTTTCTATCACTCACCCATTCATTGAACGCCATATACATTTTTGGTTTTTCTGAACAAACCTCCTATATTTCCTGTAAAATTTAGTCTTTAATGACCCTCTCCAGAGGGTGAGCTGTGGTTCTGTCACGGTTCTGTCAGACCTAAATGCAGTCCTGGTTCCTAACTCTCTGGTGGTAGACTACAGCTAGTCTCCACTCATTAGCTGCTGATTGATCCACTCTCACAATCGTTATTACAATAACACAAAATTGTAAAACACTTTTGTGTCAACTGTAAGGTACCAATTAAACAGAGGTGGTCTGGGTTTTTGACACAAATGGGACACAGCTTGTCTCTCTCCTTTCACTCAGCAGCTACAGTGAGACATGACACAACCGAGGCTACATGGGATATAACACAGAATAGCAGCTGTTTGCTCTTTTTGATTTGTTTAAGGATGTTTAAACAGACACATTTAGACCGTATCCGTTTGTGGTTTGCCCTGTCTCTGTTTACGGTGAGCTGGCTGCAGTGCAGCAGTAGAATGGTGTGCTACTCATTAATGGCACACATGGTATTTAAATTTTGATACCTAAAAAACATGATATCGTATTGATTTAGCCATTTTGTGGTATTGCAATTCCTTTGAAGTCTCAATACATCATGCAACACTAGTCTAAACCATGTCAATATAACCCACTTATTTTTTGCTTTTTATTATTTCCCATACAAAAAGTACATGCAATGGACTTAAAAAGATACAAGGCCAAAACCAAAAACACTTCAAATGCACAAGACAGCACCTCTCCACACACCCTTATCAATAAATATACTACTAATAATAAAGCATAAAAATAAAAAGGCATAGCTAATATTTACCCTATTATTGGATTATTAATGCTTGTTTTTTTTTGTTTTTGTTTTTTTTTATCAGCCTTCCTGGATGTGTCTCAGCACAGGTTCCCAAGATTTGCCAACCATATATAAAATGTAGGAACAGATTCAGATTTCCACAGTAGCAGAAAAAGACTTCCTGCAATTTACATGCCAAAATCAATGGCCATTCTTTCAAACGTTTTTTTTAAAGAAACCTTACTGCTTGACACCCCCAAGGTGGCCACTAAGGGACATGGCTCCAGGGTTTTCCCAAATGATAATAGTAATAAAATACCTTATCCAAAAAAATTTTTATAATTTACAACATGACCAAAATCCATGTGTTCAGTTTCTATGTACAGAATTACAACGGTTGCAGATTGGTGAAACATTTGCATAAATGATATTAAGAGTAATGTAGCATGTGCACTGAAAAATATTGTGTCTATTATTTATTGAACATCCATGACATCCATGTACACTTCTCGGACTTTCCTCCCAGATTTCATTAGAAATTCACATATGAAGCTCTTCAGCCCATGCTTAACTCAATAGTACTTGGTGTGACTATATCTTGAAGCATACAGTAAAAGTATATGCTCCACGTCTATTGGGATTATATTTCTCAGGAGGATTTTGCTGGAATACCCAATGCTTTTTGTATTTGAGGTAAAGGTTAGTTTTTGAGGTTAAAATGATGAGGTGCTTGCTTTACAAAGGCCATAAATAATAAAAAATATTTTGTTATAAAGCCCATGGAATCAGCAGTTTCAAACTATGAACTTCCAGACTCAGTGCAATTATGGCTTGAAGGCAGCAAAAAAAAAACAAGAATGACAAATAATTAAGTAAGGTGATGAATAGCTTATAGTCTTGCAGCCTCTGTGTCTACTTCTCGTTGTTATACTTAGTCATGGTGTAAACTTTGGTTGAACTGAATCTCGCGGGATCCTTAGGGGGCCAGATCATTAGCTCGCTGACCCGCCCGGAAAGACGAGATGAGCGAAGGGTTAGCTTTTTTCTGAGATGGTTGCGCGGGGGTGCTACACATCTTGGAAGGTTAGCTTAGAAGTGCCCTCTGTTTGTTGTACTGCATGCAAAAGCACTCATCGAAGCACAGAGAATCCATGACTACTGATATGTGCAGACCACATTGTAATAAAATTCATTCCAGCCATTCATCCCAGCTCTGCACTTCTCCTCCCTCATAATACACTGAAAGACCACCAATAATCAACAAACCTTCATAAGAATTTATTCATACATTCAAAGGCTATATGTATGCAGAGACATATATAGCCTGGACAGTGGGTCAATACGTGCTATACATCTTCAACAGTGCCATAATAACAATCCAATTTTTATTTATTTGAGTGTGTTCAGTATAACGCTGTATTCCTCCCACTCTGCCTACAGGCTGTTGAATTCCTCCTCAGCACAAGTGTGTAATGGTGCATGATGTGACGCCTTCACTGTCATCCCTGAGGATCTGACGTAAATGCTGGACCTCTGTGTACCGGCTGCACACTCAATAATGGCTCTTAAAGCATTTCAGGCATCCTTTACTTCTCAGTGTGGCTCATCAAATTGTCAAAGAATTTAATTTAGGGACAACTTGAAGCTTGAAGATGACATTTTCTTACAGGTGCTGTTGAAATGGGGTTAGGTAATTGCTTTGAAAATGATCAAGGAATGAAAAAAAGCAATTTGTACTAAAGGCGCTGTTTTGAAAAGAGAAAAAGACTCAGGGATTTATTTTTTATAATATTAAAACAAAAAAAATCTGAAGGCATTCAAGACAGCATATTATAGCAAATTATATTCATCATCTCACTATGAAAATGATACCTATTCAACGTCTATGGTCTATTAAAACTTAGGTTTAGTGTTGCTAAAGTAGCAGTTTGGTCAAATATTATTCATTCTTTTCAGATAGTGTAATCTGCTCTAGTTGTTTCCACTTGCTGTATTCTTGCAAAATAACCCATGCAAATTTTGTATAGATGTGTTTTCTTAATGAACCTTCTCAGTCACGTGGCTTTTTTAATTGAATGAATATATTGAAGATTAGTGTTGTCAAAAATATTGGTATTTCAATATATATATTGACACAACAATTTCTGAAGTGGTTACGATAAGCTTTTAAAAAAGAGAAAAAGAAACTTAAACTGACTCCAGCTGTGCTCTCACCAACGTGAGCGCAGTGCAGCTTGCTTCCTCCTAAATAGCGTTGGTTTTGGAAAGATGGCGTGTGCGTGTGCATTGATTGATAAAAAGCATAACATGAGTGCTATCTGGAACTATTTCAGATTTGAGGCAGATGAGCATAGAAACGTTCAAGCCGATGTGCAAGCGTTGCTACAAAGTGGTGCTAACAAAAGGAGCCTCACGTCTCTGTGGCTTTTGTTTTCTCTTTCAATGATTTTAATGTTTGCGCCTGTGTTCCCAGTCTGTGTGTACTTATCAATGAACTTGAATAGAAATTTATATTAAAATCTATTAATCACTTAATGTTAGTAAATAACCAATAACATTTAACAAACAATTAACAGTTTCATTTCAACATTTTATTAATATGTATTCATTTATGATAACAAATTGTTCATGTCAGCTCTTGCCAGATAAAAAAAAACAAAAAACAGAAAACTTTGGATTTTAGTTATTAAATGTATTATATAAATAATAAAATGTTAAAATTAGCTTCAAACTAAGATAAATAAAGGCTTAAGAAGCATCTTTCAATGTTAATTCATATTAACTCAGGATGACTATTAGAACATTTTTGTAGTGTTACAATTTATTAAGGTTCTAAGATAATTACATGGTTAATTTTAAAGATCTGATCTAAAAAAACTAAAAATTAAAAAAAAAAGCTGAGAAGACCCAACTTGCATAAAAAGCTAAACCCTTACAGTCTACCAGCTCTATTTGAACCACAAAATGATGATAGAAACTCAAATGATGCTAAGGGACTTAACGAGAAAAGCCCTATTGGACTATTCTTGAATTAATGTTTTATTTAAAAGATTAAAAAAAAAATAAACACAACCTCAGTGTTTTGGCAGATATTGAAATATAGATTTTTTTTGAGGTATTAAAGTTTCAAATTCAACACTATTGAAGAAACACAGCACCAACACAAATGAGTCTCTCTTAAATCACTGACATTAGATACGTGGCTAGTAAAAATCGGGTCTGTGGCCGTTGAAAATGTCAATATATAGTGGCAAGAAAAGTATGTGAAACATTTGGAATTTCAAAGTTTTCTGAATAAATTTGTATAAAAAGGTATTCTGATGTTCATCTAAGTCAAGGATATTGACAAACATAATAAAACATAAAAAATAAAAAAAAATCAGATCTTTCATGTCTTTTTGGAGAACATCCAAACAACCTCATAGTGCTTGTGGTTCGATTCCCGACAGTTCATACTGTTGTTGTGTCCTTGGGCAAGACACTTAAACCAGCTTGCCTCCAGTGGCTGTACCACTGGTAATTACTGTAGAACAATATAAGTCGCTTTGGATAAGAGCGTCCGCTAAATGAATAAATGTAAATGTAAATGCACAGGAGGAACACGTTTATGTAAGCCATGCCTCTCCAAAAAGAGCTTCGGAGGAGCTACAATCAAGTGTTGCTTTACACTAAGCTAAAAAAGGTAACAGTCTACAATTAGGCAAACAATCTACAGATGAATGACACTTTGGGACGGTTGCTACTCTACCAAGAAGTGGGCACACAGTCAAACTAACACCAAAAGCACAACAAAGACTTATCATTGAGGTAAAGAAACAACACCACAAATATTTTGAGGCATCGTTGGAACTTGCTAACATCTCTGTTCATGAGTCTATAATACATAAAACACTGAACAAGCAGAGTATCCACGGCAGGACACCACAAAGGAAGCTGCTCATTAAAAAGAATATTGCTGCATGCCTAAAGTTAGCAAAAGAGCACACTGACATTCCACACCAGTGGTGTTTTGTAGACTAATGAAACTAAGACTGAATTATTTGGAAAAAACACTGCGCTACATCTGGCGTAGAAAGGGCACGGTATATCATTATATCATCATCATGCCACATCAGGGCCTGGCCAGCTTGCAATCATTGAGCCCAGACCTCAACCCAATAGAGATACTACGGATTGACTTAAAGAGGACCATACACATGAGACGTCCAAAGAACATGACAGAGCTAACAGGAAGCGTCTTGTTGAGGTTATTGCTGTTGGTCAACTAGTTATTAATTCTGCAAGTTCACTTTTTTCACTGAAAATTGAATGAGTGACAACAAAACATAGCCACAGCGCAGAGTGCCACAGACACACAAGTTACACACAAACACCAGACATAAAAATTAAAGCCTACACTGTGAATAAGCAACACATACAGCAATAGAAAAACCACCAAAGCCTTGTTATGGTTGCCATCAAAAATATGATCACTCACCCAAATCCATTTAAATTTTTATCTTTTTCTAAAGAAACGTCCTGTATTTCCACGTAGTTTGTCCAGAACCGCTCTCCTGAGGCTGAGCTGAAGTTCTTTCACTGATCTGTCAGATCCAAATATCGCCCCGGTTCATAAGGCTCACTATATGGGCTCATGTGCCCCTACAGTTATTGATCCCTGCTCCAAACGGGGTGAAGCGGGGCTTTGCGCCCTGGGCCCTTAAACTTACACAGCGCCGTGGTGCGTGCTCAAAAGGGCAAAATGCCTGAATCGTTAGTCTTTCTGTGGTACATTTACCAGTGCGGGACTGGGTTAAAGAATGTTAAATTAGCCATTATTATACACTTTACTTTAGCACAATGAAAAAAACTATTGGTTGGTTCAACATTTGAATGGATAATTGTGCTTAAGGGATGTTGGTGTATTTTCCCACGCAGTGCATTGTGGCAGTTACTGTTGGTGCCTGTGTCATTCTTCAACTTGTGTTTTGTGATTCTTTGTGAATTTCCTTACTTGCTAGCTATATTGGCCCTACCGACATATACATAGGTAGCAGGTGATTGATATCCTTCTCATGTGAAGCCATAATTGACAACTACAATCACTTCAGTTCAAGCCTTGAATAAGTGCATGGTGGAAAAGGACTGAACAATTGTGCTCAGATTTAAGCCTGAGGTGTGTGGTTCCATTGGATCAGCTAAAATATTTAGACTTGCAGGGCTTTGTTGTGTTTATATATATATATAAAAAGAATTGCATCTGTTTATAGATTTTGGGTTCTTTGTTCTTTTCTTTATGGGTGCAGTCATGCTTATCCAAAGCTGCTCCCTCTCATTAGCCAAGAGTTTCATGCGATAAGCCTTGCAGGGACTTGCACTCATTTGCTTTGTGTGTAAAATTCTACATCTGTTCATGGATTTCTCATGTAATTCTCCAAAGAAAGCCAGAAGGGGATTTTGTCTCTTCACTTCATCCTTCTTGTTAAAGGAGATTTCAAGTTATTTTAGAATTTCTCTCAGCGACCATGTGCGCGATAACATTAATGTTCCCCGATGGCACATGGCTCTGCTGTGTCGTTTGAGGGAACGGTTTTGGGGACGGGTGTAGCCAGCAGGATGTCATGGTGAATATTCCACCACTCGGCACAGGGCCAAGCTCTGCTTCAAATGTGACATTTCTGGGCTTTGGTCTTAAAAAACCCTGCTGTTGCCATTCATACCATATTACCTACATGAAGATGTAAAACACAGGCACAGAGAGGGAACTGGGCATGTGCAGGTAACAAGGAATATGATTAATGCAGACTTGTTCTTGATAGAAAAAAACTAACTGACAGTAAAAGCTTAACCACACACATACCTCCATAGAGTCTATTTGTGGTGTAGGCCTATGGCCTCTGCATTGCTTTCAATTTCATGTCTTATTTAGGACACCATCTCTTAATTAGGCAACAGTAAGGTTATATCATTGTTTCTTTCTTCTCTTTCTGGTACACTGCTGTCTCATTCACCAAACAACACTGTTGTAGACGGTTCCTATTCCTTGTTTTTCTTGTCTTCGCCTTCAGTAATTATTGATGGAGCGCCACTGAAGGCTGGGGGGTAACTGCGTTATTCAGAAAGTTTGGTTTGTTTCCCAAAATGCTGTGTGTAAGTGAACCAGAACTCCTAAAAATGCAACAATGTTGCAAATTTAAGGGACGTTTACACAACAACACTAGTCAGAAATTGTGTTGACACAAAGTTACAACACAATTGTTGTATACACAGCGCAAAACAAAACTCCCAAAACAATGTAGTACAGCCAGACCAGTAAGGAGTGGGTTCTCTGTTGGTTACTTCTGCGTCCCTCTTTGCTGTAGAGACATTGCTTGCGCATGTGTGTTGCATCTATGATGCCATTGTTTTCACAATTTACACACAAGTGTGGAGCGGCAGACAAAAACAAAAACACCTCCTCGGCTGAATTTGAAAGTTAGCATTTTGATAAAGTGAATGTCAGCCTTGTGTGAACAAGAGGACAGAATAATTGCAATTTCAACAAAAAGCCTTGTCTTGTAAATTACTTAGTCTCCAGTTGAACCAAGTTGGGTTTTAGGTGTGAAAAAGACCATAATAGTCTTATATGTTATAAATTAGTTATATATGTAGTCCATCCAGTTATTAAGCAGGTGTGTCCCATTGGAGGCAGTGTCTCTGGTCTCTAGGGCAGCCACAGTGTAGACTTCCTGTCTGTAGTCTTTCTGGGCCTGATTTAGTTCACTGGGGGAATAGGGCCAGAGAAAACAAATGGGCTCCTCAAGAAATGTAACATGGGACAAATTAAAGAGGAGAAAATGTGAACATTCAAAAGAAGTAGGAGTTAAATAGAAATTTACATAACATTTTATTTAGAAACTAGCCGTGATAAATATGCAATAAATCAAAAGAAGTCTTTACACTTAATATTCTTCATCAAATAATAATATAGAAGATTACTCTTATTACTTCTATTTGAGCGATAAGACTTTAAAATTGAGTACATAGTTTGGCTCCTGCAGAGGGACATTAGAAACTATGACAACTCAGGATCAATAAGGTTAACAAGTGAAGATGTCAGTAGTAACCACTGGTGTTCTTGGTCTCTCTCTGCCTCCCTGTGCTCTCTTTATAGTATCCTCTCTCTTTCCCAGTGCCTTTGTTTCCTCACCCCCTCTTCCCCCAGCCCAGTGCAGGCAGAGTGCTCGGGGAACATAGTCCTCCTCTGTCAGGCCCCCACACACACCCCGTCTTCTGCTTCACAGGTAATTAAATGGATTTCCTGTCTTGTAGTCGACGAGAGAACATGACCCTGCACTCTGCCAGAGCGTGTCCAAAGGCACTCCGGGGCCGGCTCCCTGCACCATCTGCATCTCAGTGTCCGAGCCGAGCAGTGGCCCTAAACAAACACACCCCACCCTAGGGACTGTCAGACCACAAGCTCCCGACTAAACACAGTCTGCACATACAGGCACCATAATGAACTATGGGCCAATAGAGCTGTAAATACCACACATCTACGGCAGAAAAACACACCACTGTATCTACTCAGCTAGTATTAAGGCTGTGCTCAGGTTGTTAACCATAAAAAAAAAAGAATAACAATTGTTTAAAGTTGGCTACCACCTTAACCAATAATTTTTCTGCGGAACACACTGATATCTGTTTGTTTGCAAATGTTTATCCTCACTGAAATAACTATTCAACCTTACCACTCATGTTCATGGGACCCTCCTTGGTGTATTTAAAACCAGTTGGTTCCAGTCTAAAACTTTTAATGTGTCGATGGTATTTGGATAAACACCAAAATAATGCCTCAGTCTACTGATTTATTATTGTTTTCTAAATTAAACTATTTTCTCTCTCAAAAAACTTAACCACCCCATAAAAACACTCTGTTGTTTTGAAAACTATTTGGTCTACTTATTTCCTCTCAGTTCCATTTTTTCTCCTCCATGTCAATGTCTCAATGGAAGAAACAGAATGCTGCAGACAGACACAGCATCCAGTCAACAGCACAAAGCCAGCAGCTCCCATGGGCAACAACCTCCTTCTCCTGCCCCTTGCTGTGAAGAACTTACTCCATCAGCAGGGCCTGAGTGCACTTCAAATACAGGCCCAAAGATTATCAGTGTGAGAACAGATCTCTCTCATCTGCTTCACTTCAAGCATCTTGACACAAGACTTCATATTTCTGTCATTACACCTGACAGTTCGCTTACGGCAGAGGGGGGAACTCAGTGTGTGTACAGGAGTCAGTCAAAAATGATGCCATCAGAGAAGAATCTTAAAATGTCTACTTGGGAATTTTCTGACAATATACGTGTTTTTAGGACACACCTAAAGCAGAAGCGCTCAATCTGTAAGTCTAAGTTGGGTTGTTAGTATTCACAGCATTTAGATGATTCTTTTGGAAGCCACTGAATAGTGCACTTCAGCATGGCTTGGATTACTGAATAATCTATTGGTAGATGTCAAGACTGATACAGTTTTAGGCAGACAAGTTAGATACATGCTATATGTCTGGAAATGACAAATGTCTTAGCAGTAGTTAGCATTACCGCTCACCGCTGCTCATCTTTTTCAGAGCGCTGGTGTGTGGTGCAGCATTAATGTTACTCCTTGGTGGTCCCGTTAGCAGAGAGCCTGCCATCACAGCTGGTCACAGCTCACAGAGGTGTCTGCATGCACTAACCACCCCTGGAGACGGCCTAGCGACCCTGCCAATAGCAGCCAATTGAGATGAACCATTAGAAATCACAGCTCACTCTCAGAATTCATTAACAGCAAGAGCATGACATGTCAAAAGAAGCACATTGAGGCAGAACAGGGCAGCACTGGCCCGCGTTTTTCCCCCATCACGACAACTGAACATAACTCACACAGTGAGACAGCTCCAGCGAGACAGAGCCCCCTGCAGTCCCTCCACTAGCCAGGATGAAGTATGCAAATGGGGACCTTGACCCAAATCAAATTCCAGAGTCCGTCTGTTAATTGCAAATTACAGACCCCAGCACCCCAATCAACGGCCTTTTAAAGGAATGATTTCAGACTCATTTTCGCAATCCTCAAAAAATATAAAAGGGCAAGAATAAGATGCAAGTGTGTGTATTTGTGATACACACATTTTTATGAACAGAGTGGGGTCCTTAAAGGGTTGGTTAGTGGTCAGTTTGCTTTGCCATATTGGACAAAGTGAGCACAATTACCAAGCACATTTAAAGAATTCATGCTGTAAATTAGATGTAAAGATGTCTGTCACAGCTTTCAGAATGCTGAGAACGATCATCTTGCATCAGTTAGTCCACAAATGAAAGCCCTGCTCGATGGAGCCAGTTGTCTCATTACCACATTAGAATGGGCCAGTATGTGGCAATCTTCTCCCAGTGTTAACACAACATGACAGGCCAGGAGACATCAGTTTGTTAAATGCAAATCTCACCAGTGTTCCACCATGTCTCCATCATTGTTTTGTCAAGTGCCCTCCAGGCCCAAAGACAGCAAATGAGTCCCAATTCATATTTTGTTCCTATTTTTCACACCTCAGCTGTTTTCTAACAGTCTGAGAAAGGGGAATACAATATGCACCATTTACATATTCCCTGTGACTGTAGAAAGGTGGATTTTGTTGCTTTGCATTTGGGACGTGCAGCTTGTCACCTAAGTGATTGTGGCAGGTATTTTGCTTTCATTAGTTTTGTTAAATCAGCACAAACATTGTCTTGCCATCTTATTTTGCAGCTAGTATAGAAAATAGAGCATTAGCAATAGCTACTTTTATACCTTTTCTAAGTAATAGTTTAGTGCCAGGTAAACCCCATTTAACAATGAAATGTTCCAAACACACTCATCTATTAAAACGTATGTAATGTCTTAAGTTCTTGATTTATTTGGACACCACTACCAAATAGCATAATCACTATGTAGTAGTGATTATATAGTGAGTCAACCAGACCCCGGTCTAAATGGAACCATGTACTTCCCACTATCACAGTACCGTCCGCCCACATCTACCTCTGCTGACTCTACCTCCTTAACACAAACACACACTGGGACAAATACGTTGTTGAGAATCAGCCGGTTGGGAGCTGTGAATGAAGCGATATTGTAACCTCAACCTATGTGGCACTTTTCCACTGTGGGTTCAGCCAATGAATTATCCCCTCCAATAAATCCTGTTTGGAGGATAATCCTTTTCCCATCTTGTGGACAGACACTTTCTGTAATGAAATGGCCCCAGGTCCTTCCCTGTAACCCAGTCCCAGCCCGGCCTTCTAACTCTGCCTGTCTCATGGGAAAGAAGGGCTTACAGTGTGGCTTCAACCCCACTCAACCTCTGCTCGGCTTCAATGGCTTCCTCACCTCCACACAACCCATCTTCACTTCCCTCCTTCCTCTCCTCCGCTCCAGGTGTTAGTTTATTTCCTGTGCTACCCCACCTGTTCCAGATCCCCCAGCTTTACACAGAGCACTCATTCTTCCATTATTTCCTCCTTTTCTGATTTTCAATTTGTTTTCTCTTTTCTGTTCGAAAACTAAGCTAAAACTAAGATCCCCGCATTGAAGACCCGAGTCTGGGCAGACACCACTGGAAAAGCTTCAACTGCTTTAATGAGATATCTTGCTGTGTCATATTCACTCTCTCTATTTTGTCAGAAGCCAGTTTTGCTTGTGCTGGGGTTCTGGTCACCAGGGGGGCTGTAGCTGGTGTTATATAGCAGTGGGAAGGAAACCTAAGCCAGCATGGAGCAGGAGATGTAAATGACATTGGTGGAGAGCTGAGAAGAAGCTCTCTGGGGCCTGAGATGGATGCAGGAAGCAGCACACAACTCTGGAGAAACTAAGCCAGGGTTTTACTCAGTAATTGGGTTGCTCGGAGCAGCTGGCAAGCTGGGCAAGAAAAGATTTGTAAACAATGCGGCATGTTGGAACACTGAGGAAATGGTGAAAGGGAACCGTTCATTTATTTATTTCACACGTAGCATTGCAATTTATGAATATAAATGCAATTGGCTATTTCAGGGATACATTTTTTACAGTGATTTTATTTCAATTGCATACATAAAAAGCATACATAAACTAATAAAAAAATAAATGTTACAGATATTGATCTGTCATCTGCCTTGATAATTTGTCATGTTTTTCCTGCTGATCGGGTGTAACCAAATGTTTTGGTTACAGTTTTCATTCATACCATTACATTAAAACATGATGCACGTCAAAAGTTGTCCAGAATGAAATAGCATCTGTGCTTCTCACACAAATGTATTTTTAAACACACACACACACACACACACACACACACACACGCACACACACACTGAAGTAGGAGGAATCCACTTTATTTGGAATTCTCCATTAAAACACAATTTGGAAGCAAATCCCTAAACATGTCTGCATTTTGTGGAAAGAGATGTCTGTTTGAAGCTTTGAAAAGACTTGTATTGCTCCCACAGCCTATAAAAAAGCTGAAAAAAACTAGATCCAGCAGCACCATCCACTACCCGCTTGCTCATCATTTTCAAGTCTCCATTTGGCACTCCCTCCACCCAAACCTTTCTTTGCCTGGGCTCTGACAGAACTCCCATCCCCCTATCTCCTCTGTGGACACCTGCCTGATATGGAGGCTGGAGGGTTCCCGCACTATCATCATCTCTGTCTGCCAGGCGTGTCTGCCAACACCCAGAAACACTCCTGCCTTCTCTTTCTCTCTGTCTGACTATTTGTGTGTGTTTTAGCGGCCATGGCTCTGCATATAAACTTTGTTAATGTTTTGAACATTCCAACAACTCACGACTCTAAATGGGACATCCTGTCTCATGTGTTAAAGACATTTGAGACATCATTGTGAGAAATAACCACTGAGAAAACATGCTGGACATTAAATTCTATAGCATAGCACATCAATTCCTTCATAACATGTCTTCGTTCACATTGCCACAAACTCCAGTTCCCTTTTCTGCTTAACCTGTTTTCTTGTAATTAATGAGGGTCTTCGTTTAGGCATTGATGCCCGTATACCTCTTTTGCACCCATCCTCCTAATTTTTTCCCCGATGTGCTTTGAGAATGTTAATCTTTGAGATTTGCTAATGTTTTCAATTAAATGGCATCATTAGTGTCGACCCACAGAGCAGAGACATGATAAATGGGAAGGTGGAAGGGCGCACAAGAGTGAGAGAGGCCTTGTTGTGAAGCAGGTGCATGTGTCAGAACCTGCAAGGGGTTTCTAATGTTCACTAAAGCTTTACAATGTCACAGCTTTGACATCCCCATTGATAAGACAACACTCAGTTAAAGCAGAACTAAGTAAGATTTGCGCAGCTCCCCCTACAGCTTCCTTCAGTGAATCACACTGTTGTAAATACTCCTAGCGCGGCTCTGGACAACAACGCTCTGTCTTTTAAAGTCATTTTTTTTTTCACTGTCAACCAAAACAGCAAAATATATATATTACTTAATTATATTGGTGTCTACATTTATTCATTTACATTTATTCATTTAGCTGACGCTTTTATCCAAAGCGACTTACATTGAGCTTCTAATTACCAGTGTTACAGCCACTGGAGTTAAGTGTCTTGCCCAAGGACACAACGACAGTATGAACTGTGGGGAGAGTGGGAATCGAACCGCCTACCTTCCAGTTGAAGGACGACCACTCTACCACTGAGCCACTGCACCCCAGTCTAATTTATTGTACATTTTATTGTCATAACAATTGAGTAGCCTTAGCCTTGTGAAATCTTGCATTGTGTCTAAAAGCCTGAAACAAACACTCCTCATCGCGCAGTAACATAGAGCATGCTAGCATCTGTCCAAGCCGTAAGCTATATAGATGTCACAAAACAGAAGCTTTATCTCAAAGGACATAAAATAACAATAGATCTAATGGCAATAGGAAGAATATAAAGTTGTTAGGCAAAGAATCTTACAAGTTCAACAACATAAAAGCTACGTCGGAATTGGTTATGAGGCCCTTACTTTGTTTGAGCTGATGCCAATCTGTATAAGTTTGGCAAAGGTTGACTCAAGCTCTCACTTGGTCTAACCAACGTTTTCTTTCTAGAATCTTTGGACGAAGGTTTTCTTTTGTCTTTTTGGTAGTAACGCCATGACTGATATTTAAATGAACGCATGCAATTTTCAATTATACACTCAATATACTGTGGGTTACTATGCGTATATTGAATCACCAAAAAGCAATTTGTAACTCTGAACTTGCAAGTACTGTTTTTGGCTTAGATATGCCAAAATTGCAGTGTGTGCTTCAAACATACCGCTACAACTCAATTCCAAAAACATTGTAAGGACTTGAAGAAAATAATCTAACCCAAATATCTGTGAAGGTTCTCAGTATTCGGAGTCATCTTCAAGAAAAGGTTAATGCAACGGCACCTAGACTAAGTTTTCAAGGTGAAGATGTTTCGTGTCTTATTCCATTCACCACAGATAACCTCCACATCAAGCTAGATTTTCTACAGAAACAACTAGCTGCATTAGTTCCAGGGGAAGTCCTACATCTCCAATTTCATACAGAAGGTACAACTTGCACAGCACAACAAGAGCAGGGATCAGTTCTAGATTGGAACAATACTCGTAAAGTAGCATGCCCAATGGTTTACACGACTTGTCATATGACATTTCAGGAAGTTTAGTAGCTGTCAAAACTGACAAAGTGTAAATTTAGCGCTCAATTCTGTAAGTCTTTTACCACAGCACAACAGCACAAAAAAGAAAACCATCAACAGAAAAAAGGAAGTCAACGTGAAACGCGTATAAATCAATTCAATCACGTAATCACGAGGCGGAGATAATTGTCAAGGCAGCTAAGCTAACGCTAAGCTCTAAAGCTAGGCTGACGTAAGCTCTAACACCAAGCCTATGGTAAGCTCTAAACTTCAGTTCTGCGTAATGTATTAGTATTTTGTGGAGGAAACATTGTTATGGTTTTACTTTTTTAATAAAAGAAAACCAGGAGAGGTCCCTAGGCTGCTCTTGTGGGAGATTGGAGTCTGAGACAGGGACTGCAAAAAAGACTTGCATTTGTGTGGTCAAAAGCAATAACCAAATTTTTTAGAAATATGGATGGAAGCCATTTTTTGTTCAAATGGAAAAACCCTCTCTTAGCAGAGGAGGTGGCTTCACATTTATGTTGCCTAGCATTTACAACAGTGTTTTGAAACCTAAACCAAGACAGTTTCACCCTAAAACAACAACAATACCTGAATAGAACAGTGACACTAACAACTCTCCTGAGCCTTTAACGACTCTCACATCAGGAGTCACTCTGTCATGGCTGCTCGTTAGATCACCTGAGCAACCAGCCACTCCCGGACAGCACACATGCCAGCTATTACAATCAGGCAGACATTTAAGCAGCCAACACACAATCCTAGTAGCAAGACTGTTCTTCAGACGAATACATCAAGCGTTACTTGTTTCTGCTCAACCCGCTTCCTTCTTACCTGCTAACCTGTTATCTGCTAACTTGTTACCTGATCCTGCTACCTGTTCCGGCTCCCCTGGTACCATCACCTGTTCCTGCTAAACTGTGCCAGTTACCTGAACCTGCTACCTGTTTCTGCTCACCTGTTACTGGGTCCTGAGTCTTCTGTCCTCCCCTTTTGTACCAGCTTGTTGCTGTACATTTTTTGGGTCCAACCGAACACGTCCAGTAATCCACACCTCATGTGTCTACTACTTCTTGTATTATTAGAGATTACAAATCCTATCAGTCTGAGTCTGGTGTTGTGCATTTGAGTCAAGAGTCCACCGTTACACACACTGCTCTTTCATAGTCAACGACTATGAGACCAGAACAGCCTGGTTTCATCAGGTTTAGTTTCACGTCAAACCACTCCCTCTAGAGATATAAGCTCAGCTCTCTTACCAGTTGATCTCAGAAGTAATAAAGTCTCTTGGAATTAGAGACGAAACGTCTTTAAATATGAATTTAAAGTTTTTATAGTTGATGTTTTGGAATAAAATTGCATGAAGTAGTGAGAAGGTCACTGTGCTGCAGTACCATTGGGTACTATTGAGTAGCTGCTGGCATAATGTGCACGTGTATGTTCTGGTAATGTTTTACCCTCTGGGACTTAAAACGTCTGCAGCATAATAAGGTTATAATGAACTTTGTTTTGCACCTTTCAACAAAACACTAGGGATTTCTTTGAGATGAGAACATTGTGTTGTCTATAATGCATCTATATGCCTACTTATCCACGCTCCTACATTATTTTGTCAATAATGCATGTGACTTCTACCCACTTTCAGCTGATATGTGACAGATACGTAGAGGTCTCTTTCAGAGTCATTACAGCCCTGAAGGTACAGCGAGTGTGTTTATCAGGAGTGAGGTATTAGAAAAAGAACAGTTAAAATGACTATTATGCCATTTAGTGTGTGAGCTTTGGGTCAGGAGCCTATTTTTGGAAATGGAAATGCAATGTGCTAAGAGGCAAGGCGACACATGACAGGTCGCCTCATTTGTGGACACCAATAATCCTCTGGTCATTTCCCATGGTGCACTGCTTAGGTCAAAGGTGAGCAGTTGCCTTGAGGAGGAGGAAGTCGGGAGAGTTTAAAACAAATCCATGCACTGCGTCTTTAAGGAGGCATTTAAAGAAGCTGCCAAGTCAATAAGCATGGGATTTAGAGTAAGAAGTTGGAAGACAGCATTTTAAAAGGTCAACAGAGTAGTCTTTAATGATTCCCCCATTTAGCAATTTTTCGGGGCAAGGATGGCTCATTTGCTACATGTCTAAGCTCATCTATGTAAAATTAAATGATATGAAGCCAAAGTCAGTCAGCAACTGTGTGACAATCAAAGAGAAAGAGTTTAACGAATCAAGAAATACATTAGTTGGAAACATTTTTGATGGGATTACAATAAAAAAAAAGAATATTTTGACTCTGCTTAGTGCTTAAACAATTTTTGCTTGTTGTGGGTTAGTCAAATAAAGATGCACTGAATGTTTAAATAGCATAGCAATTATTACGATGCATAATACAGGTTTGGGCTAATGAACCAAGTCACAAACATTTATAAATATATATAATATATATATATCAAAAATACTTGCATAAAAATATAATAATAATCTAAATATAATCTAAATGCAAGTTAAGCTTCCCCGTTGATTTCCATCTACATCAATGATTTAACTAATTAATTTTATTTATTAATATTTATACAGAGAAAATAATTCATTAATGAAACGTCAGAATTTAATAGCTATCCTTTCTATGTTTCATCTTGATGCCAGAGTGTTTTGACAGCCCTCCTCCCATCTGGAGATCTTATAAGAGCAAGAACAGACTGCTTATGAATATTGACATTCCTCCAGACCGGAAAACGGGCAATTTGTGTTGAATAATTTCAGCCTATAGTTGTGAATTGATTAAACAAACTTTAAAGATTGATTATCTTCCAAGTGCATATCTTTTGGCAAACACAGCTTTTGTGTTTGAAGCCTTGTTCATATTTTTTTTTCTTTTAGCAGCACTACAGTGAACATAGCTGTAAAGGCCTGTGGTTACTCCGGAACAGATGGTTCCTCTTACCGACATCAAGTCTACCAGTTCTCAGCTTCCAAAGGAGCCACTGTGGTATTATTGTGATTAATCTGCCATTACTTATACATCTCTTACCACTTATACATCTCTTTACCATCACAACTGACGTAGTCCCACCAATACCCTTGGGTTACTTCACAATCACTGTATTTGATCTGGTTTAGTCATCTCATCATGGTACGTGATGAGGGTGTATTGTAATTAATCTCCGTTCTATCTGACTATTAGATCTTTCCCTGCTAATGTTGTCCTGCTGGCCTGATCTGGGAACATTAGTTATTTTTTCTTTGAGAAGTGTCAACCATTAACAGCTAAGCCCCAGTGGCAGCCCTTGGGCACATTGTTTCTTTATCTTTGTGATCTTTTTTGTTGTGTCTTTTGATGCAAGCTTCTGAGCTCGGTAAAGGGTTCTGTGAGAAGACATCTTGCGGTAACACGACACCTTTGGTTAAAATGTAAAGAGAAAATGAGAGTGACAGGACTACTTATATCTGCCCACTTGTAAATTTGTGATATTCTCTGCAGCTACCTTGTTTAAGTAGAATTACAGATACTATTACTGAATCATAACAGGACTACAGTAATGTGACTGTTTATTAGACATGCAATCAGAGGTGGGCTAAGCCCCTCCCATCATGTAGGCTTTTCAATCTCTTGTTAAACATTTACTAGTTATAACATAACATGTATATTTTTTATGTTATTATGTTATTTGTGGAAAATTTAAGTAAATGTTTTTTATAGTTTTGATGCCAGCAATGTCTAAAGTACCACAAATGTTTTTTTTGTTTTTTGTTTTTTTAAAAGCCAACGCACAATGACATACACAAGGTGACCTAAGCACCAATCATCTTCCTCAGTTAGTGATTGACAGGTGTGAAGGCCCATGAATTACCGGCTATTGGGGTAAATGTATTCAGACCAGTGACTTGAGTTTGACTGAAACCTACAAAGTAACAGTGAACTTCCCTGTACTTCTAAGAGTGGTAAATAAATGATAAGAAGAGCTGAGGATTTTCTTAAAAATACATTAACTTTAGCAATATTTGTTCCAATTAGGATAATTTGATGCATTTTGCATTATTTGTTGAATTTACTTCAAAAAATCTTTTGTGTCTCTTGTAATTAGTGCTGCAGCTATCAATTATGTTAGTAATCGAGTAATCAATTATTTGGATTGATTAATCGAGTATTTGGATAAATAGCGTCATTCCATATTTTAAAAAGTCAAAAAAATTGATATAACACATAAGATTTTCTGTTATAATAAATAATAATAAATTAAATAATAATGAAATAATATTAACATGTATTTATTCTTGATTGCACATCCATCAGCACTGTAATGGCAATTCCATTTCACATTATATGTACTTTATAAAAGCAAAAAAATAAAATACTTTAGACTAAAGAGCTATTAAACACATAACAAAAACGCTGTCTAATAGAGTATGACAATGCAATATCATTAAAATTTGCCTTTGTATATTTCAATGCATTTCCAATGCCTTAAAAGAAAACAAAATCTCAGGATCTTCCTAAAGCATGGCATTAAATACATATTTAAAATTAAATAAAGGTTAAGCCAAAATCTGCCTTTTAAAGTTTACAGTGCAGTGATGTGCATGTGAAACAAAACACTTGCATTTGCATAAAACAATAGAATAGTTTGGTGACTGTCCTGAGAAGCAGGGGGAGAGAAGGGCGGGGGCGACGGTCACTTAGCTTGACGGAGCTAACACAAAGCTAACAAACAAAAGAATGAGCTGAGTCCTTCAGACGGTGATTGTTGCGCTAATATTGAAACAACGTTTAAGCATATTTCTAATTGAATTACTCAATTTATCCAATGAATCGTTTCATCCTTGTAATGTACATTATTTTTGCCTAAATCTTAATTTGAGTGATAAAACATTTAGTGGAAGCTAGAAGGATATCTTGTAGATAATTATGAAAGTTTTAAGTGTTTGTGTAGAAGAGAAATAGTTTGACTTGTCCTTTGTCTTGTTGAGTACAAGTTTGTTTGATAAAGCATAGTGTTGCTGTAATTTAATGTCTCAAATGTGTATTTATTAGCCCACCCACCAAATATCACCACCAGCTGCCACTGCTCCTTGTCCTTATAAGATTCACATGACGCAGTTTGTCTAATTGTGTGCAGCCTTTGTTTTGTGCACTACTAATGAGATGACCTGAGATCCTCACGGCCAGGAGAAAAAAAACTATAAAGAGCTAAGCACTGCTTATTATTTAAGTGTCACGCCTGCTGTCCAGGGTATCAGTGGGGTCCGTTTGGTTTTTATTCATCTTCGTGGCACTCCTGTGCTGAGTCTGCAGGCCATTAGTCCTATAGCAGCACAAAGGGAGCGACCAGGAGCCAAAGAGGTACAGTGTGACTCAGACAGCACCATATCTCACTTGTGAATCTTACTTAACAGTAGCTGTAAGAAGCTCATAATGAGAGACTAGTAATGGAGAGAGAAGCCATACTGCTGTGTAGGGATTATCACAGCACACAGTATTTCTGAGAATTTCACTGCCCCGGTCCATTCTAGGAATTCAGGGGAGCGGTAAAGAACAAAAGCTCTGGGGCAAGGTCATCATTTCTATCTATGTGTCTGTATAATGGTCTCAGCTGGCATGTGGCGTGTGCACGACTGGTGTGTACGTAAAAGACAGAAACAAAACAAGTGTACATGTAAGAAATGAAAGAAAGAGAGATGGATTTGGGGAGTCATTTATAATGTGGCAGCAATGCTCCTTCCATCTCCCTGGGAGTGAGGCTCCTCTGTGCTGCCTGTAGCCTTGAGGGAAACACCAGACAAGGACAGAGCTCAGGCTGCTGCCGATGCTTTGGCAGGGGGAGATACATCTTGTAACACAGCATGCTAAATGACAAAATGATATCTCATCAGAGGGCCACCTCGAGTGTGTGCGTGCGCGAGTGTGCATGAGTGTGTGTCTCAGAGGAAGAGTCCCCAGATACCTCGATGTGTATATGCTTTCACAGAGGAGCGTTGTAGCATGCTGTTTGTGGAGTAAGCTTTGAAACAGAGCACCAGGTTGCTGCTGTGCTACACTGGCAGCCGAGTAGCAGAAGACGCTGAACTACTGTAGCTAACTGTTACACTGCCTAACAATGGGAAATAAAAAACATCTGTAGCCACAAAATGCATTTAGATTTAACCTTGGTACACAAAAAAAAAATAGGCCTTAGATGCTTAGTTCCCAAACCATTTAATAATGGGATATTTGCTCAGTGAACAACCTCAGCCTTAACAGTTGCATTCTCCATTTTTGGCCATGAGGCATGGAGGCGAAACCAATTTCCAACATTTATCTTGCTTTTGTGGCCGATAGCCAATATTGGCCAATTTCAATAACACAACAATTTCAATGAATGACTTGATGCAAGATACTCCTCATATAACTTCGCCATTGCATGCGTTGCATATTTCAATCCGGCTGTGTTCTGTGAGACCGCAAAATATGTCCAGACATCAGACGAGGAAACAGATCCAGCATTGAAATTAAAAGAGCGCAAATCCCCGAAATGTTTTTGAAATAGACTACACCTCGTCATATTCTGAGCCAAACATGATAAATGTTGTACCTTTTTCCCCTAGCTAGCATTTAGCAATAGCTACAGTGGTTTCTGATTTTTAGAAGAGTGAGCCACACAGTTCTTGCTTTATGAATTAAAACATTGTATTTATTGTCTACACCTCATTAAACACAAGCAGAACCTGTGCCTCAGATAACAGTCTAGAGTTTAATTCAGCAGCTCTACCTCCAGCCTCTCGTTGCTTCACACAAGATTTATTCTTTTATATTAATTATCAATGCATCCAAGTTTCAAAAAGTCCGGTTCAAAACACAATTAATTTCTCAAATAGAGACATGGTTTATTGCGGCACTTCAGTGATGGCATTGTTTACATAGTAGGTCCCGCTTTTCTGGACCCAGCACAATGGAAACGAAGGGATTAACTGTACCAAACCGTCCCGTACTGACCCAACATGTACCGTACCCATAGTGGAAACAAGGCTTAAATATCCACATTAATCATGAAAACAAATGTTGCTGTATCATCAGCTTACCTTATGAATTTGAAATCGTATCAATCAGAATGATACAGTACTAAAGCTGCTATTATGGTGGTACCAGAAAAGATCCACAGAGCAACCAGGGAAAAGGTACTCAAGGGGCAGACAAAGACCAAATAAAGCTTTTAATGCGCTAACTATTGATCCCTTCACTGAAATAAACTCAGGAGTATTGGCAGGCCCAGAATCCCACTTTGAAGGAACTCCATAATGAAGCTGGTCAATGCTAAGCTGTCCGCAATCAATCCACCACATAACAGTTAATTACAAGTGAGGCTGCCATCAAGCGAAGAGTGGAGCAATGTGGGCTAAAGGCAGAGAGATGGAGATGTGGTCCTTGTTAAAGGGGAGGGAAGGGGGGGGGGGATAATTTTAAATGGTTTGATAAAGATAAAACAATCAAATGTGTGTGTGCATATACTGTCCTAGTATACATTCTTTACATGCCATATCACAGGCTTCCAGCTTCCAGCTCTAAGCAATCTAGTTTCACTCTAATATTGATGGAATGTGCACATCAACCTGCTGAGTGTTAGCCCGGTCATCATACCACACTGTTACACATCTATATTAAGCAACATTATCTTCAGCATGGTTTTCAGTTTGGAGGTACCATCATATTTGCTTTGCTTTAGGCTACTAATTCTGACGCCACTAGAAGTATTTCTAAAAGCCTTAATAATGATGGGTGTTATTTAATTTTTATTGCCAACAAGAATGTAGCTTTCATGTTCAGTAATATTAGGCTGATTAGGCTGCAGGGGGCTTCTAGAAGCAAAAACAGGGCCATCTTGGAGGATTGGGAAAAAATACATATTAAATGCATTTTTAACAGAAACACAATGGCTTATCTGCCTCCTTTTCCTTCTTTTCATCATCTATTTCTTTTTCCTATGGCTCTTCATTCTCGTGATTGGTGCTCTTTTACCAACCTAAGATAATGTCAGTGTGCAGATGGCTTTAGCAGTCATTATTTAGAATTGTAAATAAGCATTACTCGCATGCATTGAACTTTGTTTATATTTTATTTATTGTGTTTCTCATTTTCAAGCCTCTCCTTTCCAGACCCTCATTTTAAATATGTCTGTATCCATAGTTACTTATTCTCTGTAGCCTTTGTATTCAGTGTTCATGTTTGGCATTTTAATAAATCAACTTCAATGTGCACAGTACAATTAGTGGGCCATAGTAGTAATCATCTGCCCTGTGTCTTTATTTGGGTCAGAGCCTTTCAAACCTAGTGAACGTCTTCTCTCTCACAAATAATCCTTGCTCCATGTCCAACCTCTTTACCCTGTTAAATGTTTTTTCCGCCATTCACTTTTTCTTTTTTAATTAAAATGCAATTAAGAAAAACATTTTGTCCCTGTGCAAAGAATTAGATGAGACTATGTGACTACATTATCGTTTTCTGTTTATATCCATCCACACAAGCACAAGAACTACTGACTTATCAAAGTAACGCAAAGTAGTGTTATCAGATGCTTTTATTTTACATTTGCAAAGCTTCTTATTCTCAACAGGTAACGGTATACATTTTAAAAAGGAAATTGTATTGGTGCAGACTTAGCTTTTAAGTGTTAGAGCAGAATAAGAGTAATGTACCAGAAACATGTGATATAGCTGCAGTAAATGATACCTATCTGATGTAGTCCGTTGGAATTAGTGGGCCAAACCCTGTTGTTTACATTATTTAAATTCCAGATGTTGACCTTTTCAGACCAGGTCTTTCCTTTATATACCATTTCTGACACACAGTTGCTTCTAAAGAAAAGGTCATCAAAATGTATTTGTGCATAAATCCCTGTGAAACCCCTCCGTATGCTCTGTTTAGACACCGTAAACAACTGGTGTCACTCCTGAAACCAGTAGCACAAACAGTTGCTAATGGCTGGCACAGTTTGTGTGCCCATGTCTCAGTCTTGTGTGTGTTTCCTACACTAATGGATTTACTGGAGATGGTGTTGGGTATTTATTACCAAGTGTAATTGAATGCAATGATTAGCGTTGTTGTGTAATGTGATTTTAATGTGGCAGCAATGGTTATGTATAAGGCATAATGACTTTGCCTCCAAGGGGGTATGGCTTCCAATTAAAAAAAATCAAAATATAAATTTGAAATAAACAATCAGAGTCTGATTCTAATCCCAGGATCCTCCTTTTCTTTCCAAGACAAATTCATTATTAATAATTTAATCACAGTGTTACTTGTTTAGTCAATTCCTTCCAATAACAAGCGTAACCTTTTTGACTTTGTTTACATTGGAGGTTATTAAGTTAAAGGTTTGTGCATAGCTTTATCTGCCTTTCCTTTCAAACCAAATGGGGTTGAAAATTATCAAAACGTTCAGCGTAAAGAGCATTTAGATGGACTTTACATATTTATTTAGGAGCTACTTTTAGAAACTCTAATGTAGATATGGTCATCAGCAATGACTTTCTATAGCTGTACCTCACACTGTCAGAACCACTGTGCCATAAAACAACAAGTACTATAAAGAAATAAGCACAGACAGATGTGCACGCTTGTCAATCAAACACTACCACTACATGCACAATCAAGCTATTGGTTTTTGGTTCTATTTAGAGACAAGGGCAGTTTTGATATCAGGATGAAAACATCTTTTTCATTTAAAGTCTCCACTACCATTAGAATAAAAGAGCACAGGGTTCACACCAGAGTCTAGAAGTTTATAGGTTGCTTTGGCCTGACCTGGATTAGCTCCTGTGTTGTTTCCTTCTGCCAGTGGTGACGGTGAATGCGCAGAGACAGAGGAAAAAGCCATTTGCTGTTATTACAGTCCCACTCATGGACCTTGCAGTGTTTTGTTGTTTTCAGAAATTTTCAAGCATCTCCAATGTGAGGTCTTGCTGGAGAAATTGAACTCACAAATACAAGTGTCAACGTGTATGTACTCATACACTGACATATACAAACACACTATAAAGCACCTTCACCTCTTCACTGCACACGTCCCGCTCCCTCTCACTTCATTGTAAATCTTTTGTAACACATCCACTCACGTATACTCCTGCACACCCCTCCAAATGCACACACACTCAGTCACGTAACACAAAGCTGGAGCTTTGCTTGACATTATTAGTTTTGCATTTGGGCTCTGTGCCCAGAGTAACACTATGGATTTTTGCCTTGGCTCTCTATAATTGGATGAGTTAAATTTCTCCATTCATTACATGTGCATCTGACCTCTGGACCCCAGCAGCTCCTGTGTTTTATTAGCACTCTTATCCCCTGATAATAGGGAACCCTTTCCACACCAGCATTCACCTCCTCTCACACGTTGTCTCCTCTTCAACTAATTAACCCTTTGTGTTCTTGAGCTGTTCATGTAACACACAGCGGAAACAACATGTCACAAAGTCCTTCGCTAAAGAAAAAAAAACAGGCATATGTGCAGAACATACACCTTTGTGTTAATAAAAAATATATTTATATATATATATATATATATATATATATATATATATATATATATATATATATATATATATATATATATATATATATATATGTTTTTTTAACAATATAGAATATGAAAAGTATATTACTTGGTTAGGATTGTCACAATTGTCAATATATCGACCTATCACACAATATATGTAAATGAGTGCAATATATAGTATAATATTTTGCAGTACAGTTCACCTGGTCATGCCCCTATACACATAAATGTATAGGCTACACACTATTACTCAAAAGACGAGGAATAATCTAATATAGACTTATAGGCTTATTTCATAATGATTTTTTAGTTTACTACATTTAAACTGCTTCTGGTATTTATTTATTTATTTATTTTATGAGTACAATGCGGCGCAAATTGCTGCTCTCTCTGCTCTGAGACGGGCCACCAGGAATGCACAAAGACATGTCAAACGGAACTGCACGTCACAGACAGAGAACACAAAGCTGCGCGCTCACGTGAAGGCAAAAGCTATTGACCAGACTCAAGGACTCTTATGAACAAGAGACAAACACTAATAAAGTTTCATTGCTATCTGTGTAAAAGACATTCAAAAAGAAATATGATTTGTAAATTCTGAAAAATAAATTATTGACCTTGGAAACATTGCTTTTGTTTATGTTTAACATACGTTTTGTTACCTGGAGATGTTTGTACATATGATTGTTTAATGTTTTCAATGTTGAAAGTGGTAATATGTTATCAATTTAAATTTTGTATGAGTGAGATCAAATCTGTTGCGGTGGCAGCAGTCTAAGCAGAGACGGCCAGACCTCCCTTTTCTTTTTTACTCCGAGAACTCTCCATATGCAAAACTCGGGTTTGGCTGTGGTTAAACTGACACAGACAACCAGCACCTTCTCAAAGACCAGCACCTTCTGACCTCTGACCTGTGAAAGAGCACCGCAGGCTTCTGGGCAGAGAAATGCCAGCCTGCACAGAGGGTTGTCTGACGCCAAACAGGACCAGTCATTGCTACAGCTTGCTAGCCTGGTTCTTAAGTAAGATCTGAACAGTTTCACCTTTGAATGCATTTAGTCTCTGCAGTAAGATATTGTAGACTATATGTTTAATGAATTATTACTTTTATTTCTCCCTGTTCCCAACCCACCTATAACAGGTCAAATAACAGGTTTTTGACAAACACGCCAAGGCACTTGGCCCAGAGGAAACACTGAAGCATATATTGGTTTTAAAATTGCAATAATATTGTTTATCGCAATTAATTTTGGTGCAATATAATTGCACAACAAAAAGTAGTCATTGTGACTAGATCCATGTACTAGAACCTGTAGCCACCCCTCAGAAATGCCATGAGACACGAAGCAAATGCACCTGCGAGGAACCAGTGCAGTCTAAATGGTCATTTTCAGAGCTGGCATTTGATTGGCCAGTTTCACAAAGATCCAAATGCAAGCAAAACCAATCAGCAATCAGCAAGCAGAAACATTTTGAGCGTGAGATGGCGATTCTAAACAATAAAGCATAACTTTAAATGCTTTTGTGTGAATGTGAGCACACAGTTTCAAGTGCGAGCAGAATAAATTTGTTATTTTGTGTGTGAGAGAGTGAAATCAAAGAATAAAAAGCTCTCAAACTGAAGAAGGATGCTCTTGATTAAAAGATAGGCATACTTTAACTCAATATGCCTGCTATTTTTGTATATTCAACTGTAATATACTAAAATACTGACATTTACCAAAGCTTATTGTGACCTTTGATGCTTAACTGATGATTGTGTAACAATATCACTATTAAATTGGTTGGATATTTTAGGAAAAGAAAAACATGGTAGAGATAGTGATGCTATCTCAGCCATGAGATAGCATGAAAGCATGAAAACTGAAAAAAAAAAACTTTAATATGGGGCAAGGACCCAGTTTATGGCCCATCCACCAACCTAACATGCCCTATGTTAATTGAAAAAAAAAAAAAAAATCACTGGTCTATTACTCTATTAACCTGCAAATTGTTGACTGAACCAACATAGGGGAAAAACGGGAGGATGGTATCATTGCAGATCACTACAAGGTATGAGATTTCCAAGTTTGGTTTTTCCATCATTCATGCCGCAGCCACTGGGCTGTGCATGCATATCATGGTCATGTTTATTTCATGGAGATCATGTATATTTAACACATCCATGTGTACCATATGTGGCCAGGATATATGGGTAGTGACAGTCCTTGACATTATATGCACAATTACTCTCTAGTCCTGCAGTAAATTCTCAGGTTTGGTGCAGTAAACAAGAAAGCAGAGAGTTGTGTCTGGAAGAAAGGAGGGTGGCAAGTGACACCAGGTCAAAGATTTGGTGGACCTTATGAGTTGAGAATACTTTTGTTACTAAAAAGTCCACAGATATATGGTTTGTTCCAAATAGAGAAGCTTTACAAAAACTTCTACATTTCTAAAGTAGTAGGTGACACCAACAACTTTTAAGTCTCATGCAGCACATTCTGTGCTTAGCTGTACACAGTAATGTTACTGGCTATGGCTCTCTGAGGGCCCAGTGAACAAGTAACTGCCAGACTACTAGCTTTGGGTTAACACTTTTTGACAGCTGCGCAGCAATGCTAATGGGTGCTTCCTTGTATCCGCCATTGTGTAGTCAGCTCAACACTGGCGCAGTTAAAACTTTACAACAGTAATATATGCAAAGAAGAATTGCATTTATTTACACACCGTGTCCCAAAAGACCAGCCATAAACTTGCTAACTGTCTTACTTCACAAATAACTCCAACATGTAATGCCTTGTATATCACTCATAATCATGGTGTATTAATTAGTTGGTATGGCCAGCAACTATATTTCACCCCATTATTTGTCAAATCAAACAGTCTTGCAACCCCTTTTTAGCACCATTTTAATTTCTCTTTTTATTCATTTTTTGTGGATCACACTCTCTGGGACAATCTTGGACTGTCAACACCCAGAACCTTTTGGAGACATATAATATATATAAATACTCTATATGCATTTTTTATATGAGAGTATATCAGTAATAGGTATATTAGGTTACTCAGCATGTAAAAAATGTTCTTCACCTACTGTAACTTATTCTATTGTCAAGCAAATTGAGAGTGTAAGTCTCCTGTGCATCCTGCTTTTGCCTACTTTTAACTTTAAAACCCAAACAATTGTAAATATACACAACCATAGCACCTTCAAGTTCATTTTACCACTCTACGCTTATTGCATTATGCTGTCCAAAATGGCTAACCAGCTTTGTTCATGCAGTCTTGATCTGTAAATTTCTGTGGCCCTGCGGTAGTGCTGAGCGACCTGGCACACAAATTATCACTACGTTTTTCCATATTGGTCAATATCAATATAGTCATTAAATAAAATACACAAATGTGTTAATAAAAATTCTGTTGTATTCATACAAGTATTTTTGGAAAATTTGTTTAATACACAAAACATAACTCAAACCCTCATGAACTACTTTACTAAAAAGTGAATAAATGTCTACAAACATAAATAATCTATTCTGTTTACTCGTACAGTCAGGGTTTATCTCAAACAGACTGCTGTGTATCGTACACTTGCTTATACTCAAACAGCAAGGGTAACTCAAATCTAGTCACAAAGAGTCACAAGCCAGTCAAACTTTGTGCCGGTCCGAAGCCCAGAAAAAAGGAGAGGGCTGCACCAGGAAGAGAACTCGGCAAAAAAAACTAATACAATTATTTGATGTACTGGCTCCTGAAGAGAAAATAAGATTTGGTTTGTATTTATATTATATACTTATAAATTTATATTTATACATCTATAATATATAAATAATTTTATATACTACAAATATATTATTTACTATATAATATAAATTATAATATATACTTCAAAATCATGTTTTTGATGATTTAAAATATATCAAGTTTCAGTGCTGAAAGTTGCAAATGCATGAGCGAACACTTTTAGACATATCGTCAGTAATATATGACTTGATGTACGGCCCCTGCCTTATTTTAATGAACAGCCCTCTTGAGTTTTTGAGCAGGCGCATCTGATGATTTGCACATATTAGGGCAGCTGGTCAGAATCACTCTGCTGTAGATCCATCATTTATTACTATGAGGAACCTGTCTTCACCTCATTTATTGATTTGATTTTAATGTAGCTTACACAGAGCTGCAAAGTTTTGCACAAGAGTTAAAGCTACAGTGTTTTAATAGCATTCACTCAATGAGCCACTTATCTATGTGCTCATTCTGTAAAAAGGGAGTTAACAATAAGCTCACTGTCAGCCAGCATAGTCTTTCATGAGTAATAAAAGAGAGTCACAGTCTATTACAATTTCTCTTAAACTCTTCAAAGGAAAGATTAACACATGGCACGTTTATCAAAAGGGTTGACTCAATTAAAAGGAACAAAAAACAGGACTGTCATGAATGTGAGAGAAATCTTGATGGATGCACACCGTCTAAAGTGTAGTGCTGATTCAGATGCTGACCTTGAAAGCGCTGTAGATGTCAGAATGTCTCGCATATTCTCATTGACATTCAGCTTGTACAGCCAACTGCACACACGTGTGATGAGAATAGAAATATGCACAAGATCAATATCTGAATAATGCTTGCATGTGTGTTAGCGTTTGTATAAATGGCACAAATACTTTTCTGCAGTAAACACTGAAATAGTTGAAAGACCTCTGTGTAATAGCAATGCCCACAGAGTAAAACAACTGGTAAAATGCTGAAAGCATACACTGTGCCACCTTCACAGTTAAAGCTTGCATTTTTGCATATTGTTTGCATAGAATATTGCATATACATTATGTTGGAGCTGATAATTACTAATTTGCCATGGCCAAGAGGTTTCCAGTTTGTGTATCTGTTTTCCTATTTGTATTAAAAGAGACCTGCATTAGAGGATTTGTAGAACAACCTCTCTTTTATTATAAGGCTTGAAGTAATGCTTTTGTGGCAGACTATCCGTGTCTGAATAGTCACTGTCCTGACCTTTGCTTTTCTATTTCATTTCTTGCAATCATACAGTTTCAAGGACTGAACAACAACCCTTCAGCAGTTTGATGAGCAAGCCTTTTATAACTGAAGCTTTCAGCCTATCTGCACAGACACTTGAAGGGGCATTGGTCACTTAAAAAAAATGATTGTATTGAGATGTTATTGTAAATTACTATGAATTTGGATGGATTTAATGGCTATGGCTGATTTGGTCTCATGTCGCATATTTAGGACCTCCTTGTTTTATGAACAAAGAAATACATCAAATTTGCTCAGATTTGCAATTGATCTATGATGTATGCATTGATACACTACAATTACAGTGTAGAATAGAGCTTGTGCTTACTTGGTCTACCCTATATTTTTATCATCTTTTATAGCTCTTAATTCACAAAAGAAAACAGAGTAAACAATGTAGCGTAATAAACTAGAGCATACCAAACTGCAAACAAAAATCTCAGCTTGACTGGGCCCACTGGAGAAAAAGTATTTTTTTCTTAAACTGTAGCAGAAGTCTTTTAGAGACAGTGTGACAAACAAGTAAAGGGCAATTCTTTCCAGCACAGCTTGGGGACCCGATGTACGCCACTTACAACTGATAAAAACTATCTGGCCTCTTTGTCACGTCTGAATTTACTGCATGACTTATGTGACTCAGCAACACGACAGAATTGGAATCCAAATGTCTTGACATTTAATTGCCACCTGTAGGTCAGCGGCTTAGCAATCCAAAATCCAGCAGTAGATCGCCTCATCATAGTGCTGACACTTTCCCATGGTTCCCGCTGTCTCTGCCTCCCTCCTGGCACCTGATGTCAGTGTGAATTGCCATGCAGGTCAATAATCAGTAATAAAAATGGTGTGCTGAGCATGATTGTGCAATGATTGGTCTGTCGATAGTGTATTGAGCAGACACAACCAAGCCTAGACTGATGCCCATTTTGGATGCAATTGAAATGCAGCACAACACAGTTTGAAATATAACGGTTGCATTAGGACAAAAAAATATATAAATTGAGAAATATGGGACTACAGACAATTACTATGTTTTACTGTAATTAAAGATATTATTTTTCTTAACACTTTGATACAAGCTGTAAGTCATGAGAGAGTGTGATCCCAGAGTCAGCTGTGTTCTGATAAAACCACACTTTAAATGCCTAGTCAGGCTTTTCATTCTTACTAAGGCCAGCGTGTCAGGAACAAAAACGCTCACTATTTACTGAGATGTCAAGTCTGAGACCATGCATCCAGGGTAAATATTATGAGGGATAATGTTGTTTTGCAGGAGTTCAGCAGCTCTTAATGGAAATGGTTGGTCTCTCCAGACAATAAGATTCACAAAAAGAAGCAACATTTAACGAATGTGGTTTTTGTATTACTGTGGGTAGGGGCAGCAGCAAAATGTAAATAATTCGACTTATATGCATGTGGTTTAAATCTAAACCGTTTGGGCAGGTGGACATGGACTCGCAGTTAAAGGAAGATAAGGCTTAGGTGAGCATGTCCTTATCTGATATGACAGATGATGGCTGAATCTATCTCAGCCAAGTATATTTTGCTTTTTAGACTAGAAAGTAAAGTTTTCTTTCAATCACAATGAATGTTGAATTAAAATACAATTGTTTTGTCAGAAACATTTTAACTCAATATTTTAACTTGCCATTCCCACATTTCTAAATCAAACTCAGACAAAGCTGCAGTTCAGGGGCATGCGGGCAATATTAATTTTGCTTAGATGGACCATGGTTGCGAATTCTCCCCCTGCACTCCATATTCCCCAGAGGAAATTGAACATTGTCATGGATGGATTAGTTCTGTAATGGTGAGACACAGAGCTTTAGCGAAGGAGACCAGCTAAAAAATGCTGGGCAAATGAGGGACGGGGGAAAGGTGTAAAATTCATTTCATACCTCTTCAGGCACACTCACTTGACGAGTGCCTTTCTGCATTGCTAAGCCAACCTATAAGCAACTTTTAAAACACTTTTCAGTTGCTCTCAGGTAGAAGCAAGCAACTTGCACAGGTTATAATGTATTCTGAGGCAAAATGGTCTTTTTTCAAAAATCATTTATCACCACTTTGTTTAAAGGTATAAAAGTTAAAAAGAAAAATGCTAATGCTTTCCTTTGTCATGTTATCAGACTCTAAAGGTATTCAATATGTATGTTGAATACATATCTTTGCCTTGGTCAATCAATAGTATCTTTTCAATAGTTTAATCTTTACACGTAAATGGTAGGTGGAAACCTTTTTGTAGCAGAAAACAAAGTAGTGTAGTATGTTTTCTGTGTTTGGAAATATATCGTGTTATTGTGTCAGTATCATTTGTTACAAGCAATAATGCAGAATAAATGCAATAGCACAGTGCATAATAAAATATGCATGAGACTGTGTATGTATCCAGCTATTTCTTTCCTGTGGTTTGTTGAAATGTTATTTGATGACATTTCATTAAACATTGTAAACATTTCTATTATGAGTATTTACAACCAGTTTACTGATGGTAAGACAGCATCTTAGAGTTACGGAGAGTATGTTGAACCATCCACTCTTAAAGAAGGAATAGTTTTATGTCATCAAACGGAAATATAGGTCATTATTTAATTGATTTTCAGGTCCCATATTTTGAGGTGAAAAGTGATGTTTTAAAGGTGCAAGATGTATTCAAAATAATTTTTCTTTAAACTGAATTTAATAAAACCTTTCCAGTTTGACCATCTAGAAGAGTTTACAGATGGGAAAAGAGCATATTATACTCTCATATTGAAAATGGCAAAGCCTGGATGGTAGATGCCAACACTTGTACTTTTGCTGTCCTCCTTCTATCTAATTCATTTAGTGCAAAGTCTGGTTTTCTGGCAGGGTGGCCAGAGATAATGTTAATCTTGGTCAGCAGCGGTGGGAAGCCATGCAGCTCCACACAACACAACGGATTGGCACGATAACACAAATATAGTCAGAGGCCGAGACAGAGGACTTATCTCCTCTGCAGAAAGTTTGCAAGTGGCCAAGTGTGACAATACATTTCTGGAGTTAATCTGTTATGTTGATGTTAGCGCTTCATAATGTTAAACAGAGATTGAGAGGGACACACTTAACCCCGAAATACAGAGTCCAATGTGACATTGGAAGAGTGTCAGGTGGAGCTAAAATCAATAACCTCTTCTCCTGCTTCTTTTTTATTTTAGGACAGGGATCATTCAAGTTTCTAATTGACAACTCATCAGACTCCCTGCTATTATGACTTCATTATATCTGCAGAGATAAAAATTAATGAGAAGCAGGGGCACTAGATGGATATGCCAAACTTAGCATTCATTTACATTAAAGAGGGAAACTCTCTCTTGGCCAGAAGCGTATCAGTAATGACTTTAATCTACAAGAACTTCTAATTTAAAACCATAGTCCATTTATTGTTTTTATACTTTATGACCTTGTACATTTATTTCTCCAAACTACCATCTTCTCATTAACCAGTTTACTTGACAATGCATTTAAACGAATTGTTTTGGAGGCCACATTTAATCTGTCCACTCATATGAAAGTGGCTGTGGACTTTCTTTGGACATCGATAGGCTTCATTACTGTAGTCAATCTAGTCCCACTGGACAGCTCCTCAGCTGCACAGTGCACCTCAATATAATCCTTTTAATTAAAGGCTTGCCCCCTGCCGCCAACGCTGCGGCCCACCCTGTTCCCGCCACTGCCCTTTTCTTGAGCGGCACCAGCCTTTTGTTCACCCAGGCGCTCACCCACTCCCCTCATGTCAAGCCACGCTCTTGCCATTTGAAAAGAAGAGACGTCACCTTTGTCTCTACCCTTTTCATGAGGCTTTAATCTCTGCCGCAATATTGCAGACACTGTTTTGTGTGTGTGTGTACGTGTGTGGGTTTGTGTGCATTTGCAGTTTACCCGGCTCAGGTCTCATCAGGGTTAAATCAGCCTTTAAAAGAGCTTGATTGCCTGTGATTGGGCGCTGATAAGAGGCCAAAGGGCGGGGTGGCATTTAGGATGAACTCTGCTGTAGATTCACTATTCTGACTTGTTATTATGAAGGCCTTCCCACCTGTGATTGTGTTTAATGCAGGTCTTTGAATAAAAGCTTCATTTTCAATCAAAAGAGATCAAGGTTTGGTGTCATATGGTTGTCTTCTCTGCTTTACTTAAAGGTCTTTAAAGTTTGTATTACAATTCATAACACATACCATTGTGTTTATAAATGAGCTGGTAAATGTCAATGAACAGTGGTGTATAAAAGGAGGAGGACACAAGATACAAGTATAATCTAAAATATATGCTTTAATAAAAAAACAGAAAAGTTAAATAATTCAGATAAAATCATTTTAAGTATTAATTTTTTACAACTTGAGTTCCTAAAACTAGATTTAGAATCACTGCAAAACAGTAATTCCTTTAAGCAATGCTGTTTCATTTGCCACACACTATCTACAGTGAGGAGCAAAGACAAGGACCTGACACGGTGCAGTAATATTACTTTTTGGTATTCCATTGTTTGTAGTGCGTACGTATGCGAACGTAGTGCGTAGTATATGCTGATGGTTACTAACAAAATAAATGATTGTGGCTAAAAAAAAGAGCCCCTCTCCAATGTACAGTGAACTACTCTTTTTTTAATTGCATCCAACGCTTACTGGAGAGTGTCATATTTAGAATCCATTGTGGTACTTTACCAGCGCAACATACATAGTACAGTTTCTTAGGTCCGCTCATTCAAACTATTGGCCCTATTGCTCTTGTCAAGAAATCATCCAAGTGACTTTGACTGACTTATATATATATTTTAGTAGCAACTTTGGCTGCACGGTTTGAATTTGGAATAGGATTAGTCTGTATAAAAAAAAAGCCTTTTAGATGTCATCTGGGCTTTATTATAAAGGATTTAAAAATGAGAATGTTTAGCACATACCGTGCCTTTGTGTAACCTTTATTATATATTTGCTCCTCACCTTTTTGAATGAATCAAAAGCAGCAAATGTCCTTAGGCTGCTGTTGGGGGTGGGCGGTGGGGTTGAGACAGTGATAAAATAATAAAAATCCAGTTTAAAAGTTCAGTGCAAATTTTAGACAGATGACTTAATATTTTGTGTATCATAAAAATGCATGTGAACATAAGCTTGTGTACTAGGATAAAAAAGAAACGGCATCAAACTTTTTTTTCTCTAAAGTGTTGCAGACATAAGTTTTCCTCAGACAGTCTTGCTATTTCCGTCTCTGTGCACCGCCCGCAGATTAACGTTAGTCTAGTTCGCTCAACGTGACACTGGTGACATAAACCTAAAAGGCTCAATACCCTGGAGTATTTACTATCACCAGCCATAATGCTCTTTCCACCTCTGTGCATCTGTTTCTCCATTTCACAGCTATCAAAGGAGGTTTATCCTGCCACCACACCCAATAAGCCCAGCTTGGCGCTTGTCTTCTCAGATTTCCCCCCCATGGCTCTCTGATTGATAAGAAAAAAAACTCCTCAGCCCTCCCTTTGTGTCTCCTGACCTTGACCTATCTCCATGCACTATTCATTGGGGTTTTAAAAGTCACATTGGGCTTGCTTGGATTGTCCACTGTTTGAAGCAGGGGGCGTTATCAATCTCTCTGCAGAGAATCTCTCGGCTCTTCAGCCCACGACCCCACGGGTTTTATGCATGCGTGCTGGGTTGTGAGAGTGAGTGCACCCTGTCCCAAGTAGACAGGGCATTTATTCACTCAACTCTCAAAGTCTGTCGGCGGTTGGCGGCCACAGCTATAAGAGTCCCGGCCTCAGTCTGTCTCGCTCTCTGCCCCGGTCTCCGTCTCATCTTTCAGGCCCGGGGATGTTAGCATGCGCAACAAGCACCCAAGGCTTTGGCCCTTTGACAGGCAGACTGTGGGGAATAAGACAAGTAAGAGCAGAAGAAGGGGAAAGAGGAACAAGTCAGAACGCTGCCCTTAAAGGGTCAACTCTGTTGCCTGCACTGCCTCATTGAAAATCATGCGGCGTGGAGTTTAATGACCATGCAAGGATAGACGTCAGAGGCCAAAGCTTCCAAAAAGGACACAGTCACAGAGAGGAAAACCCGGCCATGTGATTAAATGCTAAATTATATAGCTACAGCTGCATGCTACATGTGTTCTGACCTTGTATGTCATTCACAAATCATGCCACCCTGGCTTTGGCGTTGTCTCTTTTTGTGTTGTGATCGATTCAGGGAGACAACTGGTTATTCACGAGCACCACTGTGGGTCAATACATCTCTCCCTATCTGCCTTCAATGAGAGACTGTTTTATTCTCTCATTAAATGGGATTCGACACTGCCACCCCCTTTGCTTTTTAGCCGTATCTCTCCATGACAACCAATTAATGCATGTTCAGACACCCTCAGGAAATGCCCCCTACAATAACCCACACAAAGGATACAGAGGCATCCACTTTAACATAGGATTGCAGCTGAGTATTTTTTCCTTCTGCTGCTGAGCTTAAAGGGTTAACGTCCTGTGGCCACATTTTCATTTCCTGTAGTGGGCTGTTCATATTGGTTGGAGGTGTTTATGTGAAACTCTCTTTCTCTGTTTATTACACTGCCAATGACAGATCAGGCTCTTTGACCCCCCTGGCTAGCTTTAAATAAAAGGAGTTTATTCTAAGGCAGCAGCCCCACTGTAGACCGCTGACACAAAAGTGCCCAAAGAGTGCCAAGAAAGCAAAAGGCCAGTTAAAGGGAAATTATATTCCTAAACAAGGTTTGACAATAAATGCATGAGTGGGACAGATAAACAAAAGGTACTGTACTCCTTTTATTGCTTTTCAACAGAGTGTATGAAAAGACACTGGGGATTTGCTGTAAACTATGTTTACTGCTGCTTCTGAATATCTTCACTCACCTTTCTACCTGTGTTTAATAGCCACACCTCAAACGTGTGCCAGTTAAACACTGATATTTAACAGTGACATTTAGGGGTGGTTTTGGGATGGTTAATGTTTCATGGTTTAAGAAGCAAACCAGTGAAGAAATGGAACAATGAAACATTATTCATGAATGTGTTTCTCTTAAACTTTTTACCGCTTTTGAACTATTACACATAAGCCTTAATTGTTTTAACATTATTTAACCCTTACTCATTAATGGTAAAACACACTAACAACTTGTATTAGTAAGTAAAGAAAACCCATTTCAAATTGATGAACTGAAGTCTATTTACAAACATTATGATAATCACTCAACAATTTAATAGTGGTCTAATTACGCCTCCCAAAATCATCCCTAAACATATAACTCATAATAAGTATATTTTAGAAGTGTTATTGAGAAATGACCATATATGTCTTTAACCATGTCAGTTAAATGGTTCCATTCAGTCAGAGCAAATAGCCCAAGGATAATGCAAAAAGAAAAAAAAAAGTCTCAATAAATGACCCAAGTAGTATCAATGCTGGTATTTTGTTTTGTTTTAAAAATGTGTTAGATCTTTGATAAAAATGAATCCTGAAGCAAAAACTCATGTCCAGTGTGGAAGAAGCAGGGGGGAAAAAAATCCCTGTATGCCTAATACACTTTGTATCATTACCAGCAGCCATTATGTCAGGCACTAGTGAGCATGTTCTGTGCTGGCCAGTGGTCCATCGGGGGCGTTGTTATCTCTTCACCGAGTCGTTTCAGTCTCTGTGTTCCCCCCAAAGAGTCAATGTTGCAGCACATCAGAAAGAGCCCTCGCCTCATTAAGCCATTGATATTCTGTGATACTGGCGCCCTACCGAACACCCTATATAGGGACAGCAGTGCCAGGAGAAGGACACAGTGTGTGTTTTATGACAAGGCTCCACCAATACAGTTAGAAATGACATTATCGTGTGAATATGGGCTGTATGTGTGAGTTTGTGATTAGTGGGCTGTGTAGACTTAGACCGAATACAACAGTGTGTTTGAAAAGGGGGGCACTGTGTTTCGGTGCCCGGGGCAAACCTGCTGTTATAAATACAGCATTCTAATGGTGACTTTATGATGTTGCCTGTGTGAGACTATGGCCCCCAGGGGACCACTTCCCCGTAGCCTTTCTCCTCACTCACATCCCTTCTTCTGCTCCCTTTTCCTCGTCTCCCTTACTATATTCTCTTGTTTCCCCTCATTCAGAATTTACGGCCTGACTGGCTTAGACGGGGGCTGTAAATTCTCACCCCCTCCACTGAATTATTTATCTCCAGACCCTGTGACACCAGCAGCAGATGAGGACCCTGGTTAAGGAGATAAAAGGTGGAGAAAGTGGGACCTAATTGACCATGATGGTGGGCTAATGGAGAAATATTTGGAGCATGTTTGGGAGCTAGTAAGTAATGGATATTTTATTGCATGCCGAAGTGTTATGCTCTCAAAAGAGATGTTTTTGTAAACACGTATAAAAGTAGACTTATGATTGTGGTGTTTGTGTGCACCGCTGCAACAGGATTACCATCACCTCTGGGGCTTTAAGACATCTTGAGCTATGTGTGAGTCAGCAGCAATGTCAACGAGTCATTTGTTTCATTTTCCATCTAAACAAAACAGCGAACCTGGAAACAGAGGGGAAGTAAACTCTTTAATTAAATCATCCCAGCTCTTGGCAACACACTCATCTCCCCGTCTCTTTCTATGCTTTGTTTTCCCTCGGCTGATGCAACCACTTCCTATATATTGCACTGTTCAAATGATAAATGGTGATAAGAGGGGACCATTAATAAACTGCATGGCAAAAGTCAAAGGGGACAGTCAGAAAAAGTGTGTGTGATGTTCAATTCTGGCTCACTTTGCCCTGCATGTAGCTGTCCATTCACCGTATTAAGCAATGACACAGCTTGATCACACTGACCCCTAGGACATCCCATTCAGATGACCTCCAACTTTCCTCCATCCGGATGCCTCTGGCTGCGGGCCAGGGGTTTCTATAAAGTTGGGCCACGTGTGACAGGGAGAACGAGGGACAGAGGGAGCTGCGGGCACACAGAAGAGGTAAGGAGGAGGATATCTGCAACACTAATAGATCGTTATCGCTTCCACTCACCATTGGCCTGGAAGAACACCGGGAGCAGCATGTCTAGTGAGATAAATAAAAGAAAGCCTCCAGATCGATCCTCCCCACCCATCTGGTTTTCAAGAGGCCTCACTGTGACCTTTCCACAAGATAAGGTGGTCACGAAGGTCACCCCCCTCCCAAAGCCCCTCCGCTTTTCTCCAAGGCACACAGAAGGTGGGGTATTTGCGGAATTCTCCCCACACACTACCACCGCAGGGCCCCAGAGAAGATCGACAGAGGCACGGCGGCCGATTGACAAGCAGGCGACTGTCAGCTTGACCTTTTCTCAAATGCGTCAGGGGTCAAAAGATGGCACGTCCTGCCCTGCTCCTATGGCGCACGTTCGATGCAGAGGTAACCGGTGCCACATCCCAGGCGTCACCGTCTTATTTGTGTCAAGTGACAGCAAGGGAACTAAAGAGCAGCGGGGCCGGGATCGCATCTCTGTTATTCCTCGGCTGAGAAAGGTTAAACAATCCATAGGAATTATGATTTAGCTGCCGTCATCAGCATTCCCCTGAAGGAAGAACTCGCACACAGGAAACAAAACTGCTCAGGTCATTTTGCATAATGTGTATCATTACCTGCCAACATGCACATTTAACTTGACAGCTGTCCTCTTTACTGTTGTTCATAATGTTGAGACAAACGCAAGCCAGAACCATCTCAAGGCTTTTAACTGATGTCTTTCTCATTCTGTCACTCACCAGAAATGTAAAATAAATTTAATCTACAGTTACAGGGAGAATAGCTTCTTGCGTGTCTTCATTAATGCACAGTTGTTTTGCCTTTGTGATAGGCTATTAACATATATCCACTATACTTTGAATTAAAATTAAAACCATATTTCACACCTGTGGGTGGCAAAATGGCGCATAACGTTGCCACAAGTAAATAAAGACACAAGGAAGAGTCCAGATTAGGTCTTATCTGGTTAAAGTGTCAGTGTGCAAGTGTGGCAGGTGATGAAGATAATAACACTTTGGAGGAGGACAACTATAATTTCTTTTATGCCCTACTGAAGAAAGAGTCTCTTTTTTATTGACTTATCTCAGTATTACCTCCATAATAAAATAAAAGAATAAAGCACGTGGCAACATCTTAAAGATAGTACAGCAGCCACATTGTAGCCAGTGCGTCCATACTGACAGTGCATGTATGGCCAGATTGTTGGTGACTCAAGCTATACACTTAGTGTAATTGAAGGCGGCAATGTGCTGAAATCAAGACGGATTGGTGCTGCAAACAGGGGCCACCTCCCTGGAGCCTCAGTCTGTTAACACTGTCACTCTGCTCATCAGCCCTGCACCTGCCCGCTCCCCCTCCTGGCTCGCCTTAATCATGCTCTCTAATAAAAGCCATTATATCACCACTGTAACGCAGTCAAGCACCGCACCTGCTGCTAACATGCGAAGTAAATGACTTTACTACAAAGATTCACAGTCATGGTACACCTAAAGTACTTTCTGTCTGAAGCCATGTCAGAAGTCACACGAGTGAAAAGATAGCCCTTTGTCACACAAGAGGAAGTTACTTGGCTTCCTCACTTTCTACCTGAGAGTTTAGAATGATTACATACAATAAAGATGAATTGCTCCTCCTCTGTGTTTATGACTTGGCGTTGGTACGTTGTCAGAGCCAATATAGCAGAGATGGTAAACAGAGACAGGTGCATTTGGTAACTGCTAATGGGACCTAGTAAAGCTACAATGCTAATGTCCTCTTCAGAATCAGACTCTGGGCATCTGCTTAGCTGTAAGTCATTATCATGAATTAGTAATTAAGCAATGTAAAAACTGATATGTGTTTTTAAACATGTAAAACTTAGATCAGTCCAAGCTGATTACATTGTGTGCATCAAAAACAGCTCAGAATTACACATTAAAGTGGCACTTTTATGTAGAAGCACAGTGTAAATTTAAAGCCCAAAAATATACATTATTTTTTGCTTCATAGACATGATATTGGTAAAATCATGACTATCTCACTAACTGTATAGACTATGAAGACAGCCCATCTTAATATCAATTAGCCAATTTTATATAATTTAAGTATTTATAGATCATTCCAAAAGTATTCTGGCCATATGTTTTGTATTTTGTGAATGTTAAGTGTTTTTTTTTTTCCACACAATCAGGTCACGCAGCTACAATTAGTCTACAGTGTGGATTTCAGTCAATGTGTAAAAGTGGCTACATAGTGACACAATGGGATACATTTAGAATCCCAAATCTTTCTTTGTAGAAGCACAACAGCTCAGAGTCTTGTTAGGAAATTTCCTTGTTAAGACATTTTACTCAGGCATGATCTCACTAATACATAAAGTTTACGGTAATTTGTGCAATGTCAGGGGAAATGAGTCGTCAAAGTGAAGACACAGAGACACCCCCACCCTCTACAGCCCATCACCTTTCACTGGTTCTTTCCTCAGCTGTACCCCAATAATAGAGTGCGCTTTCTCAGACAGAGTGACGTCAGAGCTGAGCATTGAGAGCAAGACAAGAGAAAAGACAAAAAAAAAGTTAAAGAATGGAGCCAAAGAAGCTGAGTGTGAAGTGGGCTGGTCGTGCGTCAAACCTGCAGAAGTACAGAGAAGAGGGAGGACGGGCGAAGGGGAAGGAAAGAAATCAATATTTTCCTCAACGTAGCCACTCAAGCCACTGCCAATGACAGCAAACATCATGAAAAGATATGGGAGTAGGGACGGAGGAAGAAATGAAAAAGATAAGAAGAGAACAGTAAAGTAAATGACATCTGAAGCTATTTCCTCTGGGTCCTGCCTCGTGTCGAGCCTGGGGGACTCGGCGGAGTTATGGGCAGACTTAAATTTCTATTAGCTCGCCAAGGAAATTTAAGTTCCTTGTCTCTAGAGAAAGAGTTGAGTGGAGACACAAAGTACCCCTGTTGTCATGTGACAGATGACAACATAACGGCCTTAAAATGAGTCACAAGGTCCAACCTGAAATAGTTAGTGTCGCGAAAGTGGTCAGAGCCCTTTACAATTGCGATGTGCTCATTTAAAGAGCCGTGCTGCGATAATCGTTTCTACATTTACACAATAATTTCCATCTTGCAGCTGTTAGATTATAGTTCTCCCAGTAAAATAAATAAAGATCATCAAGGAATCGTGGGTCAGAATGATTTTTAACACAGCATCAAAAGAGTCATTACGTGGGTTGATTTTCTTCTTACTTCCGTACTGCACTGAATGGCAAATTAAGATAAAAGATAGTTTGTCATGGCGTGGGAGGAACTTAACCCACTCAGTGACTCTGGAAAGTATATGCCATTATATTAATTATAAAGAAAGTTTACCATCCGTGATCCTTGTACATTGTGGCCTGCATGGTCTTTTGAGTCATTTTATTCAAATAGTTTCACATGCGGCGGCAAAGAAAAGCTGTTATTTATGGAGACTTTAATGTTGTTGATGGTGTTAAGCACATGCATCTCCTGTCGGTCCTCCCTGCTGTGTTGCCCAGAAGCATTTTGGTGGGGAAAAAAATAGATTAAAAAAATATCTACCAGAAGCTGAGAGGCTTATACATGTTGCATGACAAAAAATCTTGTTTGAAAGTTGATAATTACCAGGGTTTGGCTTGTGAAATTTACTTTATCAATTACATGCTCATGCATATTTTATCTGCTGTGTCCCCCACACTTCACAGATTAAATGCATCGTTCTATATTTATATATAAAAATAATCAATAATCAATCAAGATACATTTGGATACAAGCACAATTAATGTTCAATCAATCAATCAATATTTTATTGTCATAACATTGTGTAATCTGGCGTACATTATGTGTTGTTTAAAAAAAATACGCTGCATCTTAAGTGCCTATTTTTAAATGGAACTTTGAAAATAGTTTGAACTGCTTGTTTGTGTAAGCAGAACCAGAATTCTGGCTTGGCTCTTCTACGTCCATGTTTAGTGTGATACAGACTGTAAACAGATATTAGGCCTGCTTGCATTATATTTTTCTTTTAGTGTTTTTATGCTTTTGTGTATTTAATTGGTACAGTAGCACCAGCGGCTATGTGTAACCGTTAGCCTGACAGCACTGTGTTCCCTGGAGACCACATAAACATTGTATTTGTATACTTCTGCACTTATCTGTATGGCAGGCAGCACACTGCTCCAGATGGGCCTCACTGTTGCTCTTTTTTTCTTTGTTTACTTAATTTCACACTTTTACATTTGCCCATATTTCCCCTATTAATATTGGAATAGTTAATGTTGTCTGAATTTGTTGGCCACTTGGATTGTTTTGCAAGTATTTCTTAAAGGCTACATTACCAAAACACTGCACTGTTTTGCAAATGCAGAGGAATCAGTCAAGTTCATCTTTTAAATTCATATTTCCTGCGTTGCTTGAAGCCTTCAAGCTCCCCTGTTAAATAAGGCTAATGCTTTCTCACAAATAGTACAGTAGCCCACATGCACACAGTGCTATTGTTTCTTGGGTTGTTTTCCTGGTGCATTTTATGTAATAGAGAGGGGCTGACTTTGATAGAGCAGGTGATTTTAGGCTCTGCCTTTAGCAGCCGAGAGATAGAATATCTTCCTAAGGCCTATGGATAGCACTTTTTATGAGCTGCTCATTGCAGGAACTACATCAACCTGTCCAAGGCCACCAGAGCACCCGGGTCCATAACACCTTATCCTCCATTACCCACTTCCATCATTCCTTCTATCATATAGCCCTGTAGTTTTCCTGCTCACTGCACGTTTGTAGATTTAAATGGGCACAAAAGGACATTTATTAAAGTGGACAAATGAGATAAATTAGAAAGTGCGGCTTGTAATTGTTTTCCGTTTTACGCTAAAAGATGACCATAGCAAATGGCCTCCATAAAACAAATGAGCCAACACTCATAACAACACACAGTCATGCATTATTCTCAGAGAAGCACTTAGACACTTTGTCATACAAATGGATATGACACTAAACAAGAGGATAAGACAACTGCTTAAATAGCATTGTGCAATGTGCTTGCCAGCTTCACACTCCGACACATTTAGAAAAAGCTTCCCACACACACACGCAGTCACCTTTTTACTGCAGATCAGTAGTCAGTTTTGGCATTTAACATTATCATCAGCTTTCCCTGCTTCATATAACCCTTGCCTAACCTCACAACCACCCACTTACCATTATCACAGTTCTTTGCTCGCTGACCCCGGATCACTATATCAGTAATATTTCACCCTTAGATCAACACAACCATGATAAGGAGGGGGGCTGAGACCCTGGCAGATAGAAAGGAAAGATGTGGAGGAAGGGATGCTATATCAACAGCAAAGCCAAATTATTGCCAATCAGATTTTATTCACAGCTCAACTGCTAGACAAATTGCAGCTCATGCCGTTTGCCATGGGTCAGGGCACTGCGTAATTTCATTTTAATAAGTCATTTTCCAGGGCGGGATGACACTGCAACACACGCTTACACACAACGAGGCAAAGATAGCCTCACGTTCACAAGTATCAGCAGCCTCTCATACAAACAAGACAGCGTGACCGTGTCTTGGGGGATGATATTTTATGGAGTGAAAGAATTGGACACACAGGCAGTGATCTTGAGAGTGACTTTAGTCTGAGAGAAGGGCAATATGTAACAAATGAAAATATGAAAAGGTTTCCACAGATTCTAGTTTTTCATTAGATTTGTATATTCCTTAATCAGCTGTCAGTAAAAAAATAAAATAATGCATGTCATGCTCAGACGGCAGCATGGTGGCACTCCTCCGGGTACTCTGGTTTCCCCCACCAACATCAGAAACATTCTGGTTGCCCCCTTGTGTGGCTTCCAACAAGGAATTTCCCCACGAGGATAATAAAAAAAATAAAAGATAGAAATGGGCCTGTCTAATTGGTTGATGCTGAGCTCAACACCATCAGCCTATTCTAATTGTTAATCTAAAACAGGACGGGCTTAATGTGAACTGAAACTAGTCCTGTCACTTACATCAGGTCATTTCTCTGGTTGATTTAATCTGCATCCATTTGTCCCGCCCCCTGAAAATCAAATTCAGATTGAGAGGGACCAGACTTATTTCTTTGTATGGAATATAAAATGAATTAAGATGGCTGGCCAAGCTAGGCATTCATATATCTCTAGACTGTAATGTCAGTCATGTCAATATTAACCACTTGCAGTGTACTTACAGTGCACAGACTGATATTTATATGGCTCTTACACACTAGGCTCATGCTAAACTGGCCTTTTTTTATTTTTTGTATTTATATAGCGCTTTTCCACCTTTCCAACGCTTTTACCAGTGTTACCACTGGAGGCAAGGTGGGTTAAGAGTTTTGCCCAAGGACACAACGACAATACGAACTGTGGGGGACAGCGGGATGTTATGATATTTTGGGATGTTTCGAGCGGGGATCGAACCACCCACACGTCTGCTCTACCACTGAGCTACTGCCGCCCCTTTTTGAATGTTCACAACAGGATCTGTCAACCTGCCCAAAAGAAAGTTGGTAGGTACTGGATTGGCTCGGGTGACACCGCTTAATGATGACGTAGTAGAATATGATTGGTTGGAATGTTGAGGGAAAATGATTGGGTGTATGTCGTATGAACACGGAAGTTTTTTCCCAAGCTCATTTAACCAGTTTAGAACAAAAAGTTTTAGCGAGTTGTTCTACTCTTGTACATTCTAGGAAACATATATACACTGTTATTTGAAGCCTACATTGCTATTAATCAAAATGTACGTAAATATTCAGTATTTGTTGCATTTTTGCCGGTTAGGGCTTTAACGGATTGGATTCATATAGTTCTTTTCAAGGCTCTCAAAATTGGCTTTGTATTGTGTCTTGTCCCAATAGTCGATATATATATAGTATGATATATTTTTATTGTACAATATATGGAAATGAACTTGATAGTATTTAGCACTGCAGTATAATGCAGCACAGTTCACCTGTGCGCACACAGACCTGCGCTACCATGGAGACCTTGACAAGTGCCTTTACTCACCAAATTATCTCTAAGCAGAGCTTTGATAATGAGCTGCTGCAATACTACTGTAGTTTTATTTATTCAAATTAAACACATAGTATATGCCGACACAAACCCTGGGATGTTAAATGAAGGTAGAGCTGTGAAAGAATCATCACAAATTAAATCATGATACAAATAAAGAATATTGAATAATCCCTTGTCCTTATGTTGATATTGTAGGTCCACAGTTCAGCTTAATAAGCAGGGCAAATAAAAGTTTAACATATTTTGAATGCATTTAGTCACATTATAGACTGTGTTAGATTAATTATTATTAATGTTACCTCTACCTGCTCCCTACCTCGCCCTGCTCCCTACCCCTCTATAACAGGTCATGTGTCCGTTGAACACCACGCCAAGGCATTTTACCTAGAGGAAACACTGCAGCATAAATTGGTTTTAATATTGCAAAATCATCGTTTATCGTAATTAATTCTGGTGCAAGATATAGCACAACAAAAAGTAGTCATCGTGACAGCCCTACATGGCTAATGATTATACTGATTTTACACACTAAGTATTATTAGTTGCATACAATGAAAAAAAAAAGTTGGATGATTGGAGAAATAGCAATGAATAAAGTATGACTAAAACTGTGAAAACTTAATAAAATAATCTGTATGTTGTCAAACTTTTGATTTAAAACACACTGAATTCATATTAATTTAATAGTTGGGAAAAGGTGCATCATGCCATGAAACGGCAGGTAGTATGAATTCATAAATATCAAATTATACGTCTTCATTAAACTTTCTAAGTATTTGTCTTTGAGCATTTGATTTTTTTTTTTTTTTGCGATTGCCCTGCACCCATCTGTTCCATTCTCATTCTTCACAAGGTGTGCGTAGAGGTAAATTGATTGGATTAATATATATCTGGGCAAATAAACAACTCTTGCCTTGAGGGGCTTTTCTGTGCAGCGTTTCTTTAGAACTCCTCAGGAATCAAAGGTGCTAATATCAACGGCTGCCATGTGGAATAACATCAGGCACTCATGAAAATGCAAGTCCCATATAAACCGACATCAATACAAAACCTGAGAGTTACCATGTCAGAGATGAGATGTACAGTCGAATCAAATTCCCAGCGCTTCCAAAAAAGCACTTCTAAATAGACCATAAATTCTTGATAAAAATGTGCAGTGGATTCAAAGGCTGTTGCGCTGGCTGCCTGTCATGTTCATAACCGGGTCTTTTGAAGTCGGCTGTCAGTGGTCGAAGCCGAACTGTCTTCAGAGGTACGTCAGGGCTCTCCCTCCTGTTCTTTCAAGTTCCCCTCCAGCGGCCAGTTTGTGGGCGATGTTCATTCTCAATGTGCAGTTGCTGCTCTGGAGATAGGCCTGGTCAATCCCCCTGTCAGAAATATCATCCTACAAGCCAAGACATATTTGCACCAAGTCTAGCCATCCTCAAAGAGAATGGAAGTCTGGAGACATATTCAACGGGGTACAAAAGCGTAAGACTTTCCTAGACATAGAATTTTAATGTTGCCCAAGTCTCTAACCTTTTCCTATTGGGAAAGACATGAAACAATTCGGATTATTTGGTACACATTGGGAAATGCAGTACAGCAGCTCACATTGATACAGCGTACAGTCAAACATAAACCTATATCCTTATCTCTTCATGATTTCACTTCCCATTTGCTACTGGCTGAATGTTCTAAACTTTATAGAATACAAATACAATTTTTGATCTCAAAGAAAGATGGTGAGAGAAATACTGGGTCAGCACAGTCAAGCGTGACGGCCGGCAAAAATACCACCAAGTCAGGAAGATACAGTCTAAGGGGGAGGAAGTGGAGATAGGAGCGCAACTAAAGATACAGCGGTGAGTTGAGAGCAAAAGCCCTCAGTAGATAGAGAGAGAGGCCTAGGGTGAGAAGATAGGAGAGCAGTAGCAGGAGAAACATTTGTGACAGAATAGCTGACATTATCTTTTAATTAGATTCACACTGTTTACTAGCTTGTTTGTACTCTCATTTATACATTACCTGATATGGCTTTTCTTTATCTCATGTAAGCGGTTGTAGGTTGATGATGTTGGTGGTAAAGAAGCTGCCTCTGTGCTGCAGTGCATTACCAACTTTATAAGAAAATGATAACTTGCATAACCAGATTTTTAAAATACTCCAAAAAGAAGAAATGCTAAAGCAGTCAATGCCAGACCAATTGATCTTGGTGCTCATGTAGACCAAAGAACTTCATAAATTCACTCCTCCAGCTCGTAGGAGATATTCTATAATGTGATGTACTGTACATCCGTTTAATGGAAGATGCAAATTTGCTCATTACAGAGTGAAGCGTACTTCCTTCTTCCACAGAGTCTATCCATAATTAGCTTGTTTCTCTCTCTGGCCCTGAAGCATTTACTATAATGCTGTCTGAGACCAACAAGCTCAGTTAGCTTCTATCTAAATAGCCTGCATATTGTTATAAATGTTGCAAAGTTTCTTTCAAAGTTACTGCACAGAATTTCATAAAAGTAGTCTTTTGAAGTTGTCTTTTTTCTACAAACCTACCTCTAAAACTAAATCAAAATCATAACTGTCTGACACTTTGAAATCCAGGAAATAAAATTTGAAGATTTGACAAAAGGAAATGGCACCAAAAACATCTCTGAAGTAAATTCAGTCTCAGAAAAAGATGGTCTGGTTGTTTTTTTGGTCTAATAGAGGGGCACAGGGCTGTAAATGCTCATGTGACAGTGATTTAGTTAGTTTGTTAAATGTTTTACTAATTTCATCAAAGTTATAGTATTGTATATTGCAAGTGCGTGTTTGACTATTTTGTCCCTGACCACATAGAGAAAGTACCGTTCCAAAAACAATCAAAAAATGACTCAAAAGACCAAGCAGGCCACAATGTACAAGGATGACTCTGACATGATGGTGAGGAGCACAGTAAATCCGTGTCCCCCCAATGTTGTGTGTGGAGCATACATGTACGTCAAACAATAGAAATAAATGAACAGAAGTGTCAGATGGCAGGTGAAGGCTCTTGTCCATGTTATCCTGGGGCATTTCATAGTGACTCAGCAAGTCAACAAAATAAGGCCACCTTTTGATCATACTAGAGCCCACAAATATTATGGGCTGTTCCATCCATCTGGCATGTGCTATTGTACCCAGTTCAAATTCCCATAATTTACATGGCCTTGTCATTACCAGCATGCAGCTGAACACACCATCTTACGAGATATGGTAGCCCATAAGACCCTTATCAGAGCATCATCTATGGCATGTCAACCTATTGCTGTACAATGATTTTGCAAGTTGTATATTTGCCCTAATAACCTTGATCATACAATCACTGTAGCTTAAAAATGAAAGCTCAAAAATACCTATCAGAAAGTACAAACGGACAGAACATACAGATGGCTTTTCATCACAGATTTAAACAACAGCTTATTATAGGTAATCATTGGAGGCTGTTTGGTACTATTGTTCAAAGATGTGACTGAATGTTTTACATCTGCTTTGTGCGTGTCTTTCTCTGGTGTGTGATTTTTTTTCTAAATACACATGTACAGTTTACTTTTCACTCACAATAGCCTTGTTTTCCATTTGAAGTTATCCAAGTCCTGGCTTAAGTGTATTTTTTACCTTTCTTAATTAAACCATAATAGAAACTGAGGGCTGCACAATACTTACATTATGCTGTGCTAAGTACTGTACTGATTCTGCACATATTACACCATATTAATTCATCACATGTTCACTGCGTTCAATCTCAAGTGCTGTGGCCATATGCAAGTTCCTACCTGTCTGACTAATAAGATGTATGTGTTAGCTAAAATAATAGCTGAGGGTTAATGGAAATGACACAGAAGACAGGGAGTATTCAAGCTGGTATTTCTAATTGGTTATTGCCACCTGTTTTAACCTTTTTATTGTATTATACTTTGGTATGAATAACTTCAGTGACCCTTTAGTGAACTGCAGTTTTTCTTGCTTCTGCATTAAAGAGAATTCAGATGTGATGAAATGAAATAAAAAAGGTTACATTATGATCTGTACTAGATAATAACAAGCTCATATTTTAAATACTATGTGTCAAGTGAATCTTAATGTAATTCTCCCTTCACTCGTTTCTGAAATATTCCTGGCCTTAATAAATGGCATATATTAACATGAAAACCAATGTCCTTGTCTATAGGTGAATCTTCCCCCAGCTTAAATATAGTTATCCAGATCCAGTTTCTTCAGTAGTAAATAATGCATTGTGTGCTGGTGGTAGAATAAAGTGCTTCTTAATGTGCGTTCCCACCCAGTGCAGGGCTCTCCCAGTCAGAGGCCAGGTGAGCCGCCTTGGAGCACGCCACCGTCACTCTGGAGGTAACTTTCATGCTCCGCTGGGCAAACATTTTCCAGGTCACATTTTTCAATTACAGTGAGAGGCAGGTCCCACAGGCAACCAAACCCCTATCCTGCAACAAACCACACACACACATAAACAAACTAACATCCTCACCCTTCCCCCTTTTGCCATTCCCTGATCCATACCAGGTTTAGCAACTCAGCATGTTCACAAAGTATCACAAAGTTCAGATTGTGATAAAGGTTATATCAATATAACAATTAATAACCTGATAAAAAAATGTACATTTAGTCATAATGAAAAAAGGGTGATTCATGATTGCCAATCATGAATCACGATGACAATACCTTCCCATCACCTCCCCTGTGCACACAGCTCTACGGGTTTTGACGGTGTGTGTCTGAGTTCACACAGCTACTGCTGCTGTGGTCTATGCTGAGAGCTGTGGAGAGGTGCGCCGCAGGGACATGCTACGCATTATGCTCAATACCAGCGACAAGTTTAATGTGAAAAAACAAAACACATCATAAAATACTGTAAATATTCGATTTGTGTTTTTTAATTGGTGGAATAGGCTACTATGCAGAGACCACATGCTCTAATGCATTGTAAACCTTTAATTTAATACATTAAGTAGAGTTTGTAATCAGTGGGCGATCGGTTGGGTTATAACGGTACACGTAGATGTAGTGTAGTTTTGGTACAGCACGTTCAGTACTGTTTTGGTACAAAAAAATTTTTTAAATTTTTTGATAATTTCCACTGGTCCTCCAACGCGGAACCACTCACACACGAGTTTCCACAGAGTTTTGCAGAGCACTCTGCGACTAACACACAACTTTTAGCTTCTTTTTAGCTGCACAGCCGCAGCTTCCATCACCCTCACAGCTCTGACTGACACACTCACAGAAGAGCAGCTCTTTGGAGATGCACGCTCACAAGATGCTGCACGCTCACTGCCAGGGCAGAGTGAACATGGAAAGGTGACTGCTGAAGCTAAGCTTTTTTATTGGCAGTTTTAAAACTCCCTTTTCTCCATTTCTAGTGTGACACAAACTCCTGTCAGTTTCATAATCTATAAATCTAATCAGGTGAGTATTACAGACTGCTGCTATAAACCTGCTTTTTTACCATTAAGTCTACAGAGCCTATGGTATTCAAGATAATAACTGCATAATAATTTAAAACCTATAGTAAATCACCATGAGTTAGATCTACATCTCAGCACAGTTCGCAGCACAGATAATTTTTTTCTTAATAAACTATATGTGCTCAACATGAACCCAGAGCTTGTAGACCATCCCACATCATTAAGGTCTTCTGTTGGGTAACATTTTGGCTTCACCATTAAAAACAATATTGGGCAAAGACAAATGAATAAGATTTGTGTGCCTAGTGAACCGTAATCGGACAATATTTTTTTCAGTGATTGGCCTCAAAAATCTTGATTTGAGTCCTTTTAATATTTGACCTTTTTTTCCTCTAAAACGTGCCGTGGTTCCTCAAGATCAGTGCATGAGGTGTTTATCTTGCTATCTGTGGACTTTGAAGTCTCTGGCTGTCTGTAGCCTGAGGCGTGTGGTGAGATATGAGGAGTGTGCGCCTCATCTGCCTAATGCTGCTTGTGAAGCTAATAGTCCAGAAAACACTGCTCTGTGAGGCCGCACACGAGCACTTTAAATTATTCATCTTTGGCTGTCGGAGAATGAAAGCAACTTGCCACGCTCTGCCACTCTGTCACTCGTGAGTCCCACCAATCTGAAGGTGTGCGCACGGAGCCTAGGCCGCCTAGAGCCTTATTTAGAGGACTTATACGTTTAAAGGTCTTGGCAGCAGTACATACACTCTACAGCTTGGCATATTCTGTCTCAAGCAAACAAATGATAAAACCAAAGCCTATGCTACCCTCACTGCCAACAAACTCCAATTACAAACTCTTAAAAGCATGATTTTGTTTTACTAATTTCTTTTCATTTAATCCCACATACATGCTGCCAGTGCCAAGAATCTCTCAGCAATACACCAAAACCCTCAAAAATGCACTGTTGGACAAAATACAATGCCCCAAGCTGTTAAACAAAAACAGTTTCATGTATTCATGACCCATTTTAAAAGATTTTCATTTTTAGTCAGAACAATCAGCTTGAGGCTGTAGTCACTGGCAGCAAAAGAAATGTGAGTTAGACCAGTTTTGTATGTTTTGGTCAGTTCTTTTGAATCAGATAAATGTAGCTTAACATCAGAACTATATTTGCAAGCATTTATCTCCATATATTTGTCAAACAGCTTAATTTCATGTCACTGAACATTTTTAGAACCTCGATGAATAAGAAAATAAATCCCCACTAAATATCCAAAATTACTCTTATTTAAGAGTCCTGCAACAAAAAATATTTATTTCGAGCATTAACCATGGGGAAGAATTCAAAACTTGACAACATGTAAGTGCTAACTTTATAACTTTTATACCTCAAAGTATGAAAATAATAAGTCCATACCAGTGCTAAGATTATTTGCCAATTAGCATTATATGTGACAATCACTCTGTGCTCTTTTCCTTCTCATCTGCCACTCGACCTCAAGTGAACAGCACGGGCACCACCTCCTCCCTCAAGCAACAGGTCTGAGATCGGTGCTGCTGTGAAAAGTGCCATCTACAACGCTGTGGGAAACTGGATGATAAAACCATCCCGTCTATAATGCCATAGCCACGTTTTTTCTTTTGGGTAATTGTGAAAACTCACTGTGGCGGCACAGTGATGCAGTGGTTAGCACTGTGGCCTCTCAGCAGGAAGGTCCAGGGTTTGACTCCTAGGCGAGGCCTTTCTGAGCAGAATTAGCAGAATTCTCCCTGTGCTTGTGTGGGTTTCCTCCGGTTACTCTGGTTTCCCCCACCTACTTTAAAAAACATGCTGGTAGGGAATGTCTTAGGTTTCTGATAAACAACTAAAATTATCTGTATGTTAAAAAATATACATTATTAGATATTACTCATACTAATATTTTCTGTTATTTTATACAGCTATAATTTCAACAGAAGAGCCTTATACAGTTTAAGTGAATGCAAATTTTTTTCTATTTAGCCTGAGCCAGATGAGTGGTCACCTTCACAATGTGTGTAACACATGCTGGACTCTAGACAACTGGAGGCCAAGCCAGAAACACTAGGTCACAAGGGTCAACAGCTGGTAACAACTGGAAACAGAGAGCACACACACAATTAAAAAACATGATAAAAAAAATTGTGTTGAACTGATAAGATTCACTGCAATTTACATGAATGCACACGCAGAGCATCTTTGCCCTTCCCTGGTTGTGCTCCTGTTGTTAATCTTGTTCAGCTGCGTGATGATTATGATAAGTCGTGCTGTAAAATATAAATGCAAATTCACAAGCATATCTGCCGATAAACCTCTTGGCAAGAAAGTGTCATTACAATTTTTGGCAAAAGAAGACCATTTTGTACAGAAAATAAATTAAATTGCAGGCGTTTTTCCCCATTTCTGTTTTTGTCATTCACCTGTTTTTGTGGCATTTTTATCCATCTGTTTCCAAGTAGTATTTTCTGTACAGACCCCTGTTGCATCCTAATGAAATATGTACTTTTAAATACATACTGTGTGTTAAATGTATTTATAGATAAAATGTCTGACAACCATCCACGCCTGTAAGCTGGTGTTGTCACAGGACAGGTGTCTGAGCACAGGTAGTGTGTGAAGAGCAGCAGAAACACACAGGAGTGTTAATTAGCCACACCAACAATAGCATCAGGGGTGCTGTGACTGACGTGCAAGACTCCCACAGCGATTAGCGCACAGCAAAATGTTTGGACTTTGACAGGCTCTGTGTCCTGAGCTGCACCTCACTGCCTGTAAGATGAAGCAGGTAGAGCAGAGAATGAACCAAACATATAAGGAATGGACAACATAATGTGAACGAGTGACAAAAATAAAAACAGCACTCCTGATCCAGGTGATAATGTATAATAAATGCTGGCGAGGAACCTGCCGCAGACAGATTCATTCATCATCACAAGGGAGCCACACAATACACAGGGGAGCAATAAGAGTAAGGGCTCGCTCATTTACTTTGCATTAACGAAGCAAGAGCGGCATGCCACACAGCCGTTACAAAAATGGAAAACAGATAGTCTTGAGCCAGGCTAAAATTTCACAAATAACAATGAATAAACAAGAGATTACCAGGATATCTGCATAAAAAACCCCAGGGGACTCCATCCCTGTAGAGGTACTTAAGATCATGTCTGCCTCATGTTTAATCATGTTTCTCTTGGGGTTTTCCAGATTTTGAAAAGACATGGATTTGCTGTGATTTACCGTGATGTCAGTTACGTAGACTTAGTATTGCACTTGAGAAAAGGTTGGCATTAAACAGAAATTATGTAAAGTTGGCTATGGCTAGTGCATAAAAGTTGCAAGGTGGCACAGCGGTTAGCACTGTTGCCCCACATTAAGAAGGTGCAGAGTTTTCCCCGGGTACTCTGGTTTACTCTACCAAATCAAAAACATGTTGGGCGCCCCCTGGTGGCAGCTGCAGACAATAAATTTCCCCATTGGGATAATAGAAAAATGACAGTAATAGTGATCAAGTCCATGAACACTTTAATCACATTTATACTTTAAATGTTGCTTTGGACCGTGTTAACCACGCATTTAATAGCCCCTGCATTGGGTAATACGTTGCTATTTAATGTCATAGTTTTATCTCCTTCTACTGTTAATATATAGTAAATATATGTTGTTAAACTGAAAAATATTTGTCTCGGGACAATTGTTAACCACTATCTTTCCATTTCGGCAACTTTGTGGCATGCAGATACTTTTGTCTCCATCACACCAACAGCTTCTAATTGACAGGAGTAAGTGATTAGCCAGAGGAGCAGGGGGGATATTTTTAATTACACTCTGCATCACCATGGCTACAATGTTGATAGGACAGCAAATACCCAACAGGTTAGTGATGGAGATTAAGTGAAATACAGTAGGACGCACTTGGATGACATTCTCATCGACAGCTTTCCACCGAAGCCATGTTTACCCTTCAGTAAACAATCATATTCACACGGGCGCTGCACACACTCAAACCTCATCCACACTGATTATATTGAGCCCACAATCATATTGTTTTAGCCGTCCTTGGACAGCTCCCTGCACCCTTGTCATATGCTGTGCGACATGCTTTGGCGGTAATAACAATAGCTGCAGTGTTTTTTGTTGTGATTGATCTAAAGCGCGCAGCCATGTCCTGTTTTTTGTGTGGATGTGTCATTCTATGCTCTCCACACAATGCCTTTCAGATAAGTAAAAAGCAGCCTTGGCACCAAGACCACTAATCCACTCGTTATTGCTGTAGATCCAAATCTTTTAAAGCTATAACCAAATGTGTAAAAATTGTCTCTCAAATATGGTTATTTTTATGCATATTGTCAGACTATTGAATAGGGATAGCATGTTTTACTTTTTCCATTACATAAAGAGTTTTGTTCTGGTCTTTCCCTTATGTGAAAAAAAAAATCTATTTGTCTCAGCAATAAAATTAAATCCATCAAGTCCCCAACATAGCATTTGCCCTTTACATTTCTCACCTCTTATCCCTTGAGTTTTATCTTTTTGTACAATCTTTTTTTTTTCAGCCCAGTTGGAATACTCAGATTATCTATAACAGACATTTAGATAAAGAAAAAAGGCTTAGGCTTTACCCAGAATGACCTCCAATATACAAGCTACAAAGCTACTGATTCAAAATAGGAAAGAGCTTTCAAAGAGGAGCAATATAGATTTGTGCTGTCTCAGACTCAATATGCCCCGTCTTGACAGATGTGGCTTACATCTCGCCAGACACCAAACAGACTAAAACCCATTCAGAGGAGGGTCACCCCAAGGCTAACACTGGCTTTTAGTAACATTGGAACAAACTCTCTGAGGTGAGCTCTAATTGTGAAGGCCATAGTATTACTTTTACTGCAAAGGTTTTTTAAAGATGTTTCCTGGTGAGTGAAGTCCTGAATGGAGCAATTTTGAATAACACTTTGAATATGCACTTTCTGCTCCTATTATTGAAGTTAAAGGGTTAGGCTTCACACAACATTTTTTCACACAACTATTTATCTTGTTAGTTTCCAAAGGTCTGCAAAAAAAAGCTAAATCATTTGTTTTTGTTTTTTGTATGCTAGCATGAAATAAGTTGTAGATGTGGCTTGACCAGTGGCTAGTCAAGAACTACTGGAAAATTATACTAAAAAAGAAAATAAGGCCTATAAATCCATCAAGGGTCACAGCAAATCATCTTGTGGTTTGCATATTTAGTCATGCATAGATTTTACACCGGACACCCTTTTTGAGTATCCATTAATCTGGGCTTGGGACTGGCACAATAGTACACTGGCTGGAGTAATTATCTGCACACCACTGTCTAAAAGTCAGCACATTTTTAGCCTTGTTAGGATTAATACTGAGGTTATAAACTTTGAGTCTATCTTTGGCTCTATATTTGTGAAAATATTAGTTGACTATGCTGCACATCTGTACATGCAGCATCATTTTCAGTCTCTTTTATTTGCAGAGTTTATAACCATTTTAAATACTATTTTTAAGTGCTCATTTAGAGGAAAAAGATGTAACACTCTGAACTAACTTCTTCTTGTCAAATCAAGAGCAAAATTTTAAGATTATACTAGGACTAAACCAGGATTTATCAATTTTGTATGATTTTGAAAGAAAAAAAAGTCTATAAAATGCAAGACTGTAGCTTTATTGCAATACAAGTCACTCTTTGCAATACAACTATTGTGATAATATTGCGAATTATAAATGTGGAATATATTGTGCAGCCTGAGTAGTGTAGGAGTTAAAAAGCACTGCAGCAGTATTGTGTCTGGATGTACCATAAGGCTATGCGTTTCAAGGGCTTTAAATCACTGATGTTAGCATCAACATTTCATTCAGTATAGAAATGCCAGCACTTTTTAAATATAGTCCCCAAAGAGGTAGAAGTGCACATGGTTTAGCTGTTAGGAAAGTGAACACCCTAAATACTCATAGCACTGAGAGTCAGCACTTTAACCTCAAAGCCCTTGTTTCATTTCAAAAAAGGTTGGAGTGAAGCCAAAGTAATGAAACACACAGTACTTACACAGCACAGACTTGACAATCTATAGCAATGTCCACTGGTCAAAATAATTAAGTTTCTTTGCTAGCTCTAGCAGAATAAATGGCAAGCAAATCCCAACAGTGAATTGAATTATACTCTTCAACATACTGCCTCTTTATTGGGTGTATCACCTACTGTACTGTCATTCATTTCCCACCAGTGTCCATTAAAATCCATGTTTTAAGGAAAATAAACTCTTGAACAACAAAGCAGGCAGGAGGTGTTAACGTTAAAGACGAGTCCTGTTGAAGGAGTGGATAAATCTAATTAGAGCAGAGAGATGCACATGCGCCTGAAGGCTGAGGATTAGCCAGATGCTGTTATGCAATTCATACTTGTCAGAATCAACAATCTGACTGGTGTTGCTGAGGATATGGAGATGCGCATTAGTAGCGAGCAGAGATTATCATCGTGAAGGATTGCAAGCTGTTTCTCTGCTCCATTCTCTCATTTAGATTCTTGTACATTTAAATATTATGTTTGATAAATAGCTTCGTTTGTATGAAAAGTGTGTTGAGACACTCTGGAGAAAAGTTCTTATACCGCATCAGTGTTACTTCAAAACATACCACAGACACTCAAGGCGCCCATGCAATATTATTGTAATTTGAAGACATATGGCTAAAATGAGAAAACAAACTTCCACTTAAAGGTTATTTGGAGTTTGTTCCCAAATACATACTATGTGCACTTAAATAAACCCGGTCAAATTGTACTTTACATAACCATACACTGTCCAATAAAGCCTTAGCCCCAACAACAGCGTAGTAACTTTTACTGTCTTTAATTTAAAAAAAAAAAAAAAGGTAAAACCGGACCAATTTTCTACCACAAAACACTAATGCATTACATTAAAGCAAAGGAAGTGAAAGGCCAATAGACCAAACAAAAAACAAGTAAATAGCTACTTTTGGTCCTGTTAATACAGTTCAATCACTTGACTTCAAGATTTTAACATTTTCACTCAACTTTTATTTAAGTATAACAAAATGTTTTACTCAACCTTTTTACTGTGACGCAGAAGTGCTAACCACTGCTACGTGCATCCCATTTTTGTATTTTTGTGAAATGTGAAATGAAAGTACCATTGCAATGCTGATAGATGTGCAATCAAGAATAAATACATGTAAACGTTATTTTAAAACAGAAAATGTGTTTAATCTATTTGAACTGTGTTGCTGACTTTAAAAAAAATATGCAGTCACGTTATTTATAAAAATACTCAAATAATTGATAGATTACTCGATTACTAAAATAAAGTTTTTACCGCTGTAGCTTGTAAGATTGACACAGAGCTGCTCAGAAAATTGAACTCCAACCTATCGGAAGCAGAGCGGCACAGCAAATTGTTTATAGGCCAGATCTGAGTTGTCAATGATGTGACTTGTCAGACTGACTGAAATAGGACACAGTTTATACACGGGTGACGTAAATCTGCTGATGATTTGGTGTAAATTGGGATTTAACAGCTGGTGAACTTAAAACTAAAAACTTCATAAACATATGCAGCATGTCCACCATTACTACGTTATATAAAAAATAAAATAAAAATCCTACGGTCTATTATATATAAAAAATAGAATATTTGCTTTAGTCATTTCATTTTTTATTGACACAACAGCAAATATTTTCTGAGACTAGTCAAAGCTTTCTATTTCCATTCTATTCATTTTCTTCCACTTCGTCCCGTCAGGGGTCGTGGGTAACTGGAACTTTAGGCCTTAGGCAGGGTACACCCTGGACAATGTTAGTCGTAGGGCTGCCATTTAGATAGATACTGTCTATGTCATTTCCATTATTCTAAAAATTTATATCACATTTGAAATACAATTGGTGAAAGGATTAGCCTTACCAAATTATAGCCATAACATTTTGGCTATGGTGCTATACTAAAAAGTAATAAAAGTCAGAAGACAATAGAACTCAGTTAAAACTACAGCATTTTCCTCCGGATAATATATTGGAAGCTAATACAGTGCCCCAAAGATGCATACACAAATAGCCTGTGAAAACTTTCTCCTTCTCATCGTCTTCCTTTGGGTGGTGCGTTCATCTCACTTTCTCCAGCTCTAACAGTCTCATGTGTCTCTCACTAGCAGCGCTCTTTCACTGCAACTCAGCCCACATCCTTAAACTCTTGCAGTTGTGCGCTCAGTCTTAGGGCATTGTTAGGCATCTTGTTGTAAACATTCAGAAAGAGGAAAGTTTCTGGTGAACAGGGCTCTGGCAGTCGAGCATAGCAAAGCAACAGCAAAATATCCTTCGTTTTTTCCACAGTGGCGGTCTGTGCTGTCTCTAAACTGACATGTTCAAATCAATAATTCACATCCAATGAGCGCTGTATGTGTGTGAGTTATAGAATGTGAGAATGCACAATTATGAGGAAACTAAAAAGAAAGTACATCTTTTTTTAGTCTTTGAGCTTTAGTCCATTAGTGCATCAGATGACTTTAATCCAGGTTGTGTCTGATAATACTCTAAGACAAGTTATACGAGTCCTAGACAACATGACATTAATCAAATTATGATTAAAATTGATCAGTTTCTTGCTATAATACGCTTCCACCAATTAGCCACAGCATTAGGGCTACGTCCCTTTTTCCAGCCAAAACAACCACCTACTCTCCACCAAACCTCTGAGGTGGGCTGTTTGTGTTACATATTGTGTTTGCCCATTTTTTCTTCTTCTTACAGAGAATTAAAAGGTATTTTTTCAAACAAATTCAATAATTATTCATTGTAACCAAATAATAAAGCACTGTTTGGTCAACAATACCTCTTTTAAGCCCTAAAATGTAAAAATGATTTACACACGTCATTAACTACGTTTTCATACAGCAGATGACAATTATGTCACAAAGACTGGAAATGTGTTTCGGCTTGCGTAGGTGTGAAAACCATGTCCATTATCTGATATAGCTCTCACAGCAATTAAAGCCACCGGCCAATGTTGGATTTCAGCTAATACAACCGACAGTGTTACTCTCCCACAATTTAATAAATTGACAAAAAATAAATACATGAGTTTTGGTTCTGCCTGTGCATTTATCTCTGTATATGATGAACAGATTTTTGCACATATGAAATGGTCATTAATATTCTTTGTGTACTAGTATTATTTTCTTAGCAGGAAAAAATGGACAGCACATTCCTTTTCCAAAATGGCCTGTGCACAGTTCAGTGGATAATCATATACAGTCATTTGCAGATTTAATTGGAAATATAAATCCTAATGCACACACTATTACAGGCAGCTTTGATATACACCTAGCCGATTGATGCATGATGACATCTTGCAAATGTGGAGGGTCAATCGTGTCACTTTTAAATATCACAGAGCCCTGAGAAACCAGATTGGAGCACCAACAACACATTTAAATAGCTGTTCCCGCATATTGCCAGGCAAAATTACCTCTTCAACTGTCTCTTTCTGCTGCAGATTAGATTGGCTATATTTTTTTCTTTGGTTGTTTTCTCCATTTGACAGAGCACGGCATGGCTAATGTCGTTGTTGCTGTTGTTATAATAATACAGCTGGCACACCATATTCCAACATTTCATTTGTGCGTTATACAAGCTGTGTGATAGAGCTATTATTGCATTATGATATTTTACATGGCTGTGGCAGTATATGATGGTGGTCCACCTGAAATGGGCTGCAGGCTGCCTGTACATCTCCATACAGTATTGCAGCAGAGTGTAATGCTTTATCAATAAACCACTGGAGCGTTTGCTGTTTTCATTATGGAGTCGTGAAAGCACAGTGTGGTTCCTAATTACAGAGGCAAACAGAACTGGGCAGAAAAACTGAGGTAAAAAGAGGAGGAGGAGGGGACAATGGGAAGGACAGAGGAAAATACGACACAAACACAGTTTGCAGGTCAACCTGAATCTGAAGGTAATTATTTCTGTTGGAGCATAAGGGAAGTCTTGTTAAGCCCAAAACCAACTGGGCATAACAAGATGCTTTCAGATCATTATGACGGCCCCGTGTTTTAAGGGCTGATAATACAACACTACTTCTCATTCACATTAATGTTATGCCTCAGTTTAGCTTGAATGATGAATAAAAAAAAAAACAGGCATATCACAAGAGTTTGCAAATGTTTTGTTTTGCCACATAGTTTAAAAAGCAAACATCCTTTTATGTTGCGAATAATTATTATAAAAAGGAGCTTGCCAACATATGTCTCTGATGATTCTAGTCATGCAGGCTCTACAGATGTAAGAAAGACTAAACAAAGATGGTATAGTATAATATATATAATAAGCGGTGATGTATAAAAAAGAAATACTGGTGTTTAATTTTTATTACAGTAGAGGCTGGGAAGATTTGCAGTGCAGAAAAAAAAACACGTGTGAATGCATGATATTGAACGTGACAGCACAGTGGGACAGGTCTTGACCCAAGGCCAGTGGCCAGCTCTAATGACTATTGACAGCAGCCTGAGCCTCTTTGACTTTCAACCTAATTCACTCTTGGAAAGAGAGAGTCACTGCATTAGGAGCTACAAACAAAATACAAGAAACTGCCATATGCTCCCCACACCACAACCCCATTAACAGTTAACAGTGAATCAGTTTATTTTAACTTTATGTAATATAGGCAGTGGGGCAGTGGTTAGCACGCTCCTCTCAGCAAGAAGGTCCAGGGTGATGATAAAAAATAAAAATATATATATAAAAATTGGTAATGCAGCAGAAACTTTCACTCTTGCCGCGAGAGTCCAGGGTCTTGTAGTTTTACAGAGATATGCTTTAGGTCTAAAGTGTCATATTGGCTGTTACAGCTGCAATAACACTCTAAAGCACTCAGGTGAATGCGGACTTTGTGTTAAGAACATATTGATCTCCGAGCCACTAATGACGCACTTAAACACACAACAGCAACACAAACTTTGCAAAAGTGTAACACCAAATGGCTGTGAACTAACCTCTGATAAAAGCCATCATTCCCTAAGTACAAGTAAATGCCTCAATTTATGTTACATTTTAGTGAATAATTACAGTTAACCATGATGTCAGGTCAAGAAATGATGTTACACTCTAAATCTATTTATTACAAAACATAAAAAATGTGTATGTGGCGGCACAGTGGTTAGCACTGTGGCCTCACAGCAACAAGTTCCAGAGAGAGATGGAGCCCATGTTCTCCCCGTACTTGGGTGGGTTTTCTTCAGGTATCCGGGCAACAACAAAAAAAACATGCTATAATCTCTGGTTAGTGACATGACCTGGGACTGCTGAAGATGGATTAAATAAAGTTAAAAATATAAATTGCTGAAGTTCAAAAGTTACTTCAGTAACAAAACAACTGCACAAACTTCAATTAGACATCATCTATCTTTGCATTTATTTGAAAGTAAAAGGTTGAATAGTTTTTTTGCATTCTCCATTCCTTGTTGTCCCATAACAATTGTTTTTTAGTTTATGCACTAAAAAGTCTTGAGAACTGAGAAGCTTAAACTGTAATGACTTATTTGTTGCATTTAAATGAAAACATAAAACATAAAAAAATGTATTAAACATTATTGCCTAGTTGAGGCCAGAGACTAATCCTTTAGGAATGCTACTTGGAGAGTGGCACTGAGGTAACGGGTCAAATATTTCTTAATCTCTTCATGAGTTTAAACCATGTACCACACACTCATTAGTGGACATTCACCTATTGTTTTTCAGTTTACGCACAAATAAAATGTATGTGCCATGTTAATAATTAAACATGTAAAATAAACAGTAATAGCTTATCAATGTAGTCGTTATTTAAATCGAAACATACAGCATATCCATTTTACTGCACTTTAAATAAACTTAAACTTTAAATAAAACAATCTTAGGACCAGGTTTTTAGGACCCATCCACAGCCTAAACCTACTTTTTGTATTGGGAATAAGCCTTCTGTATCCCATATAAAATGTAGGCGGTCTAGCCACAAGCTGCAGCGCCCTCAAAATATACTTCTGTGTTTTCACAAGCATCACAAATAAAATAACTGTAAAAGGGAACACACTTGTACCTTAGGCCGAGAGGTGAGACTAACTGACCAGACGTGAGACAGGAACTGAGCTCATTCAAATGCTCACAGGAAACAGCAGCCTACAGCCATCTCACAACCAACATCCGAGAGAGCCCACTTTTTCCAGACATAAGAGATCAGAGTGTCATCTCCTTCCTAGCAAAAGGGATGGGGGGGCTTTACGAAAGACATAATTAAAGTCGTCTCAGGCTGAGCACAAAGTTTCTTAGTCTATGAATGAGCGACAATTCTCTGAAGTCTTCCCTCAGGCCAGAAACTCAGAACACTGGCATGTTAAAGAAAGCTTCTTTTATCCTAATGATCATAACCCATAGCTAATGGAGCACCAAACAGCAGCTAAAATGGCTCAAAAAGCCCTTGAATATATTAAATTATAATGATAAAGTTAGCCATCAAGTTATGGAGGCCATGGTGACTTTGTGAGCCTTAATTATGCTGCGGTCATCAGGATCATTATTTTTCACATGCATCTCAGAATCCACAGCCCTAATGAGGATCAAATGCACATATAGGTCTATTTACAATCTATTTACATTTGTAGGACACACAGCAAAGTCAGTGTGGAGGCAGTTTATAAGATGCAATGATTTCATTTGATTTAAAAACTGTGTATCTCATTTATTTGCTTGGCAGACAATTCAAGAAAAAGCCCAAAAGCAAAAAGGGAACTGTGACAAAATTTAAATTAGTTTTTTTTTTCTTTTTTTCCACATCTTCAGTCCAAATGAGAGGCTGTATGGATTTAGGGGAAGGGGTTCATGAAATAAAAAGGTATTTTCATGCCAAGGAAAAATTGTCACTCAGAGTAAGGAAAAGGAATAAATGTCTGGTGAATTCTCTATTATTGGATACAACATGGGGTTGATGAATTTTTAACAGCCATGATTATTACAATTATTCCTCGGTCTGGACTGGAGGCTATGTGGCAAATTTATGTTTGGGTGCTTATATTTGTTGTTAAAGTGTTAAGAAATAAATTGCATAGCAGGCACAGCATAACAACTTGATTGCCCTATTGGTTTTAGCAAGCAACCACAATGCATTTGATCACTGTAATTCGTGCATGTATTACCGAGTGTAGGGTGTTTTCTTCGACACGCCACTGTGATGGAAGATGACAGCTTCCCTTCTTAATTGCCATGGTTCCTGTTGCCTGGTTGCCCAGAGGGGGGGCAGCAAGGGCACAGACACAAATATTCTCTAATGAGTATTAATCTAATCACTGTCTGATATAAACAAGGCTTCTGTAATGATGTCGGACCCCCACAGCCGTCGCTACCTTACTGACATTTAGGACAAGGGCATTTGCATTTCCTGAAATAAAAATAAAAAAATGTCTTGACAAATTGAAGGGCATTCTTGAGACAAGGGATGGAGGGGAAAGTTATAATGATGGCAATGAAAATGACCTCTGTCAGTGTACTAGATTTTGACTATAAAAGAGAAATCCTTTTTAATTAACTAATTGTGTTTCCTGGAACCTTCAATCATCACAGAGGACTGTCAAGTCTGAAATGCCACAACCATATCAAGAACAGAGGTGCAAGAAAGAGCTTGAAGAAATAGAATGTGAACACATAATTGAGGTAAGATTCCTTATCTGTTGTTGTCATACACTATAATGACTTCATGACACCAGTGGGAAATGTGCTATTCACATTAACAAAGACAACACTGCAGCCAGTGCCCTTGTCTGTCTTGTTTACTGCACTAGATTGAGAGGGTTACCTCCAAGGGCAAGGGGACATGAATAATGTCTAGCACCTGCACCTGTTTCCTCTGGATGCGGCAGCTTTAATTACCTCAATTAGCATTTGGGAGATTGTTTGTAAGGATCTGTATCTACAGTGATGGAGCATACTCTCTGAGGGGACGCTAACTCATTGGAAAACACAGACAAATAGTTTTCGCGGTAACCTTCTCTGTGTTTATGTCTCGAAGCTAACTTCCAGTGAGTTCCAGGCCTTGAGAAGGTGAAGACATGGTGATAATTTGTTAACACATGATCAAATAAGGCACAGTGCTGCTACTGCTAAGCATCTAGCAGGGGAAGATGCCAATGATATAAGAAAGCAAGGAAAGGGCTATTATCTTTGATCAGCAGAACAACAAAACAGCATCATTTGTCAATAAAAGATACAAAGTGAATTAATGGAACTCACACCTTGTCCCCCTCACAGTAAAGTTTCTTCAAAGACTGCAGAAGGAGGTTTGCACAGGATTCTTTTGTCGATCATATACTGGTCCAAAGTACATTGCGCTATCATTTTGTTCCTGCTTTAGTCAGTGATCTGTATCGTGCAATTCGTCCCCTTTCATTTCCATAATGGCTTCCTGAGCTCCCTCATAGAAACATATGGGGACCCCTTCTCACTGTATAGGATTTGTCCTGCACTAATGGAGCTGAGATTGGATTCTGGCACTTATGTGTGCCTAGATGATTCCTCCTTTTTAGTGCCGTTCTCTTTTGCCTCATACATAATACATAGGGTTAAAGCAGTATTGCTTTGCAGGAGATCTCATTTATTAACATGAAAGTCTCACAGGGATCAGAAAGCTCAGCATCAAAGTTTGCCTCAGCACAGCTCTCATCATTGCCAAAGAAGCCTTTGGGATTTCCAACAGGTGTGGCTAGAAATATGATCACTGCTTAATCACTATTAATTTACAACTTGTTCTCCCACTAAATTGGTTAATGTAGTATTAATAATTTATCTACACTGGCAACGTAACGCCAACCTGTCAAGATCAAACATTATTCTAGACAAAAGTTTGTTTTAACTTCTTGTTTCTTGTTTAAAACATGTTTTATGAAGTTTCAGAATGGCTAAAAGGAATGAGGTTTGCTAGGGAAAAAGCATTAACAAGTGCTTCTCCATAACCAGAACAGTGGAACTTTTAAAGTATTTGGGCAATTCATTTTTCAGTTTTAACCATATTTTGTGCAAAAGTTTAGAGCTAAGTAGATCTTGTAATTAAATTCAGCCAGTTAACTGAAGCAGAAAATCTTTAACCATTACTTAAGAGGAATGTTCTCCAAACTGCATTTCCACAAACTTGTGTCCAACCAAACAAGGTCTAACTTCTTGGCCCTGAACTCAACAAAGCATGAGTCCAGATCACTGACATTTCCTTCTGCACCTTTTCCCTGTCTGCCCGTCTCTTTAAGTGGAAGGCACATCTCCATAAGTTATTTTATTATCACCCTGGCTCGGCTTCCTCCCGCTCTGCTTTGTTTTTCTATCTCCCTGTGTTGATTGCTTCCTTAGGGAGGTCAAACAGAAGGGTATAGGATTATCTGGTAAATAGAGGACATTATTCTTCAAATGATTTTGCAGTCAACGTGTTGATGTAATAATCGGAGCTGCCACATGTCTTTTATAGACTATTTGCTAAATGGGTTTGTTTCAGTCATTGCACTCCAATTTACAAAATTCAAAATACAGTAACCTTGATTTTCTTGTGTTTTCTTTTTCTTTTTTATTGATGCTTTTATTATGACAAAGGGATTGTTTTCTGCTGTGTGGTTCAGGAAGGAATCGAAGTCTGAGAAGCTGGCAGTGAAATAGGGCATGCCAAGGGCATTTTAGCCTCACAAAAGTATTCATCTAATTCTCTCAGGACTGCACGTGTTTGAGGCACTTTACTTTATGTTGAAATAATTTGGAGTGCTCTTTAATGGGAGATGGCTTAATGACATTGGAGTGGCATTAGGATGTAAAGAGTTGAAATTACCACAGTCAAGTGGAGGGTGATACACAACTCATATTTTCATTGTCTTATAATGTAGCGTAGGCAGTTGTTTTGCAATTAGCAATCCCAGTAATCTGGGTCAGGCCATAAATGTGTCTCTTGATAGGTACTTGTATAGTGTTATCACTCTGTTAAACAATAGTCAAGCTATAAATGAGGACATTAGTTATTCCCGCTTTACCATGCTGCATTATTTATGAAGACACTTTTGTTCTAACACTTTGCTTTCAGGAAATGTTTAAGCCTTTGATTAAATAAATATACAGCGACATCCACATGAAGAGTTTCTGCAGATTGAGAGGGTCAGAGGGTGTGTGCATACCCGTGAGTGTTTAAAAATGTGTGTTCCGACATGTCTCCGTCCTCTTCTGGTCTGACTCTGTAGTGCTTTGATTTGAGCGCGGTGATCCAGCTAAGACTTGGAGCAAATACACGGATTAGGCCGCAGCGGTGCAGATAACACTCTGATCAAAGTGGCCCTGCTGCTCTGACAGCCACAGAGAGGAAAATATGTTAAGGGAAGAGCCATTGCTCACACACACCCAAGTCACTTTTTATCTCGGCTAACAGACAGACGGGCCAGATTGTCCTGCTTTATATTGCCTTTTTTCTGACCACTCTGTTCCTGATAGCTGGGCCACAAAAATGCACTGCAATCAGTGGAGCCATGGTTCAACCAGAGACAGTAAATAAATGCTGTTCGTCTCTAATGGGGCACAGTGACTTCTGATGAAAAGGCAATGATACAAAAGAAAATTGTATAATTGGTTGCAAACTCTCCGGTACAGACCGGTTTGTATGTGGCTGCTGCACTCAAAAATAAGTTCATGTATTACAGGAAATGCTGCATCATGGGTGCACTTGTTCCACCTGTAAAGTTTGACTCACAGACCTAACACTTACTGAATCAGATTCATTCATTCATTTATTCATTTTCTACCGCTTTGTCCCGTTAGGTCGAGTGTCTTCATCAGCCATAGTGTTGTGATTCCACCAGTGCTTATTGAACCGTGAATATACTGTATTAAGAATTGTGGCATCCCTAGACTATAGTATTATTTTATTGTCATTTACATAACGTACTTGTGGAAATGGAAAGATGGTGGAAGTAAAGCTATGACACTGTGTACTGTATGTTGCGATGCATTTTAAAACGTCCACATACCTCCTGTCTAATAAAACAATGTAAAAAGACTCATGTAATGTAATTTAATGATGAGTTAATTATAGGGCTGTGCCAAATATCAAATTTAATGTAACATTGAGTTAAAATTAAAGTTGATCTCAACGATATAGCTTTGGTCATTTTGTCAGTCAACAGTCTTTTTCTATGGCCTCCCCGAACCCCGACCTCAGCCTCCCCGGCAACTCTACTGTGTAACACTGGACCAGCTCTATACCCTTTGCAGGGTGCTGGAGGGCTCATGGGAGTTTGCCTAACCAGTCTACATGTGCTTTGTGGATCTGAAAAAGGCATTCAACCATGTCCCACGCAGTCTCCTGTGAGGGGTGCTCTGGGAGTATGGGGTCAGCGGCTCTCTGCTAAAGGCTGTCCAGTTCCTGTATGGCCGGAGCAGGAGCTTGGTTTGCATTGCCGACAGTGAGTCAAACTTGTTCCCGGTGCATGTTGGACTCCGGCAGGGCTGCCCTTTGTCACCGGTCTTGTTCATTATCTTTATGGACAGGATTTCTAAGGGCAGCCAGGGGCCGGAGGGAGTCTGGTTTGGGGAAGACATGATTTCGTCTCTGCTTTTTGCAGATGATGATGTTTTGTTTGCTTCATCAAGCCAGGACCTTCTGCGTGCACTGGAACAGTTTGCAGCCGAGTGGAAAGTGGCTGGGATGAGAATCAGCACCTCCAAGTCTGAGACCATTGTTCTCAGTCAAAAAAGGGCAGCCTTCAGGTTGGTGGAGAGCTCCTACCTAAAGTGGAGGTGTTCCATTATCTTGTTTTACCAATCGCTCTACATTCCTACTGTGACCTATGGTCATGAGCTCTGGGTCATGACCAAAAGGACAAGATCACGGGTATAGGCGGCCGAAATGGGTTTTCTCCGCAAGTTGGCTTTGGAGGAGCTTAGAGTAGCGCTGCTGCTCCTCCACACTGAGGAGTCACTAAGGTGGCTCGGGAATCTGTTCTAGATGCATCCTGGACGCCTTCCCGGGGAGGGAATGTCTCCCGGCTGAGCTGTGAACGCCTTGGAGGAAGTGTCTGGGGAGTGGGGGCGATGGGCGTCTCTGCTTTGAAATCTGACCCCGCAACCTGATACGTGTAAGAAGATGGATGGATGACATTTTTTATTCAATATAGACACTGGAAGGGTAGTGAGCCATGTTTAATGAAGCCCCACCCACTTTAATGAAGCTGAATGAAATGACTAAAACACTGCACTAGTACAGCAGCTAATACACAGCAGTCTGACTGTACAGGTGGCATAAACAAAATGCACATATTTTGTTGTTTGTAGACATTTATTTAGTTACCAGTAATTCTTGAAGGGTTAAGTTATGTTATTTCCCAAAAATACACTTGTATCAATACAATTTATGTGCAATTTTTATAGACATTTGTGTATTTTATTTATTGCCCTTATTTTGTTGAATACCTGTGTTTTAAAACAGAAAAAATATAAATAATAAAATCAATATTGATCAATATGGAAAAAAAAAATTGTGATAAAAGATACTGCCAAATTGTCCAGCTTTATTTTTTTAGTGTAAACTCTGTCCTGTTCACTGCCACATCATTTGGATCTTCAAATGAAAAAGATAAGACGTCCATATGTAGAGCCCTAATAGATTATTTTAATACAAAACACTGGCAACATCAGTGTCCGCTCTCCATGGTGCTGAACTTTCAAAAGTAGTGGAAGTCTTTAGTGTGAGAGCCATTATGGTGTTTTTTTCATTTCGAGCAAAACACAATGTGAAAGTTGGGAGTTTGTGTAAAAAATATATGTGTGTAAAAAAAAAAAAAAAAATATATATATATATATATATATATATATATTTATATATTTATATATGTATATATATATATATATATATATATATATATATATATATATATATATATATATATATATATATATATATATATATATATATATATATATATATATATATATATATATAATAATAATAATAATAATATTAATAATAATAATAATAATAATAATAATAATATAACACTGACTCCTGGTAAGCCATTTTGGCAGTTTTGGGCCATTATAGGTCGCTGCTCTTTTTCCATTAGACACCTTAAAAGAAAGGGACTAGTCAGGTAAAACTACAGCTGTCATTTTAGAGACACTTCCAGGACCTCTATAATGTCTAATGGACAATTAAGTGTCACTTTTTATTGCATGTGGAAAGGTACAAAGGTAAAGTTATGCACCAGAAAAGTTTTGGCAGGGCATTCAACTTATTCTTTGAAAAGCCTGTCATTCATTTTTACACAATCCAATTTTAGTACCACTTTACAATCGGTGGACCCAAATCCATTGCCTTTCTGAACAGTCCTTCAGATGGCTGCAGCCGTTGTAGTGCTCTTCTGCTCTCTTCTATTCATCAATGACCACTTTAACAGTAAATTGTTTAATTTTCCATTTTTCTCATTCCATCTTTTATTTGACTGTTTTATTTGAAGTTTTATCAGCCCTTTTCTGTGTAACAGTGTGTTATCTAAATCATTTGATGCATACATTTTTTAAACATATACAAGTCCCAGTATAGCTGCTGTCATAATGTGTATATTTCTGTATAAAGTGCAGGAGTGAACAAAGGCTGAAAATAGGCTACAATCACACTGCACACCTGGCCTTATTTCCAGATATACATAATGTAAAGTACAATACAGTATATACAATCATAAACTAGCAATGGGTTGTCACAGGTTCAGTCACTGAACTCCATTAGTGAATGGTGTGCTTTCTAAGTAGATCACCTGAAGATGGCAATAAGCTACACACAGCCACATTATTTTTTTTTGTCTCCAAATGAGTAAAAGTCTTTGTGCATTTTCCATAAATTCTTCCCTTTTAGCTAAAACATTATCACAAATCTGGTTTAAAAAATATGGATTGTATCAAAGATAGTCATAGTGAACCAAAAATCCAAATGTTATTTTGTTAATACAGAATGTCATGTCATTACAAAAGCATACAGCAATGTTGAACAGTGATTCATTTGATTCCACTTAAAGTCACTGCTGCTGCCATATGTTATACAGTACTTATCACCATAGTAACTCCTAAAGGAGTCAGGCTGCAGTCCAGCCGCCGAGCGCCTCAGTTAAAGTGCTCTGCCTCGGTCGGCAGCAGCTCATTACTTATCCATGAAGGACTGTTAACCACACTAAAATGGAATCAGCTCTATTCCCAACAATGGTTTTAATTAGATCTCTGGATGTGCTTCTTAGTGGACAGCAACAACCTTGAAAGTCGGGAGTCCCATGTGAAACGTGACAGTGCTCTTCATGTGTTTATCACCTAAAACTAATTGATTAACGCGTTTCAGTGCTGATCTCTTTTCGAAAACAAATGGCCTTCCCTCGACACACTCACACACGACCAAACTTTATGTAATTAATGGCTGAATGGGCTGTGTTTTTCTGATGCACCAGTGCTGATGTGGAAAATAAGAGGGGATTAATTCAGCCCTCTGTTAATGCCACAGCCTGTTTTAACACAAGAGGCCAACGTGATACAGACACTGAATACTATGCAGTTAATAGGGTAATTAATACTTAAGTCTTCTTAACACTGTAACATTTTCTTTGGTACCCGAACGCAACAACTTGTGCCCATAAATGGTGTCCAGGGATTTCAGTGCAAATCTCCTCCTAACCATCCAATTAAAAAGCTCATCAACACTTACTTTATTGCATTTGGCCATTTGGCTATTTTATATAGTTGGAAAAGCTCTGCACAAATAAAGTGTAGTATTAATAAGATTTAAAGTGGCACTATATAACTTTTAACCAGAAATTACAAAGCTTTGAAATCATTACTATCCTAGTCATTGTAATAGTACTGTGACATGACAAAGAAAGAACAGCCCTTGTCTCATATGTTTCATTATGTTCCAGGCTTACAAAATGACAAGCCACTGTCTCATAGAACTACATAAGGCTCTAACCTGGTTATTACTACACACGTCTAAAGTTTTACACAGTCATGTGTTTCAAAAGGTGTGGTTTATTATTGTTCAAAAGAAAAACTACACTAAATTCTTGACAGTTTTAATGTCAGATCTCAACATTGTTGGTATCAAAGTCAACAAATAACAGCAAATGTGTTCAAAACTGAATAAAGAAAAAATATATATATTAACCATCACATTATCAAATTAAACTTTATTAGACTTAAGAGTAAATCTTAATAATCTTAATAATATTTGGGTTGCCCGAAAACTTTTTTCCATCACTGTATATATTGACACTAGGGCTGTCAAATGATTAAAATTTTTAATCAAATTAATCAGAATTTTCAGTGGATTAATCAGGAATAATCACTATTTGGAATTACACCTGAATCCTAACCATTTTTTTTCTGAAATGCATACCAAAAGATAAATAACAGGACACAGATACATAATTTTCATATTATGTCTGTTTATTAACACAGACAAATAATGGTGGTTTAAATCAAGCTGAAACATACTACACACCATAATATTTGTCTTTGTAATGTCCAATCGCTTCCTCTTTGGCATTCCTCTTAACCAGGATGTACAGTTTACAGTATTCAATTGAACAGAAAGCAATAAATGTAGTCAAATCATAACAGTGGCCTACCACATTTTTGCACAATTTGAGTCATCTGTTGCGTTTTTATGTGGAAAAAACCATGTTCACATAAAGCTTTTAAATCAAACCAAAGAACAATCTTTTACCTTTTCCTCCATTTTTTAATCCAGTTGCTCAAAAATCCAGTTGCTAACTACTATAACATGTTGCACTGAAACTGGTCTTCTTGTTTGAACATCACCTTTCAAATCTACTGAGCTTTGTTGTTACTCACTGATGTCCAATGGTCTCCTGTCAGGGCGACATGATTTACTTGAGCCAAGACCTCTTTCCTTTTTTCTTTTTCATAGAGCTCGTGGATTTTCAACATAACTGTGGCTCTTGACGGTGGCTTATAGGATGAGTCTTGAGACGCCACTTGCAAAACATCAAGGAAACCTGAGTCTTCTACAATGCTAATGGGTCTACAATCCTTTGCAATCCATTTTTCTATTGTGTTGGTCAAATGATCTGAGGTTGATTTTGTTAATGGCCTGCGAACATTCAGCATGGTCTGGCGCAAACCCCTTGCTGAACCTGACGGCCAGGCAAACGCATGTTTGGCGTTGACATGGTACCTCAAGCTTGAACAGCTCCGGTGAAATTGAAACTCCTTGTTACGAATCTTGCAAATAACCTTGTACTTGTTAACTGTACCATTATCATTCTTTTTATATTTGAAGCCGTCAATAGGTCCACTTTGCTCACCTTGCTCCATCTCGCCTCTAGCTCCCAACCACTTCCCTGACTTTCCTTACCTGAATAATTTGTCACACTGCGCATGCTTGAAATGCGTTAAAAAAATTGACGTAATTAACAACAAACAACTAATTAATGTTGTTAACGCGCTATTTTTGACAGCCCTAATTGACACACAAGAGTCCCACGTGAGTTTGCAACAGTGCAGTAAGAAACAGGGGTATTTAGTGGCTATAAATCCTGAAACAAAAAACAAAACCAGCAACATGCGAAAAGGACTGCATTCACACTTGCCTCAAAAAGTGCCCAAAATTATATGTTTTTATTGTCTTTCTCAGAGTCATTTCAGAATCACATTATGATCTGGTTTGGTCAAAATAATGTAAACGCGATGACAAAAAAGAATCCGATCTAAAATGTGGTCCAGGTCATTTTCCTTGTAGTGTAAATGTAGCAGAACCTTTGAGGAAAACACTGTCAAGATTTCTATAAACTGAAGGAACAATACATTCATACTAGTATTATAATTCTAGTCTAATGTCAATGATGTGTGTTGTATTAGAGGATGATCCAGAGTGTGAGTAGTGCCATGACAATAGAAAAGTAAAAGGGATTTAAAAAAAGATGACAAAGAAAACAGTTGCGAGGTAGTGATGGAGGGAAGGTGGAGGAGGAGAGAGAGACGGAGTGGTGTGATTTCCTGTGCGACAGAGCCCCACAGCAGACAGGCAGGGAATAGCAGCTGAAAATGCTGAAAAGGATTCGAGAAACACTTCGACAGTAACTGTTATATTATTTCAATCCCTGGATATGTTTACATTTCAATGAAATGTTTACCAGTTTTTCTTAGCATCACATTTACTCATATATATATAAAATCAGAATAAGTGTAAGTAGTAGATCTTGAGATAAAAACATCATCAGTTTTGGCCCGTCCGCACTGACATTAACAAATCAACTCTGATCTGGGCTGTTTCTGGGCAGTGGTTGAAGAAATGAGAAGTTCAAATTATATTTTACAAGAATTTTGTTGCCTGAAGTTCAGACACCACAGATGTATTCAAGATGAAAAGCCAGTGATAATATATTCAAGAAACATAAAATACTTTTACTAGCATGATACTAAAAATCCTAAGCTATTGTTAATATTTAAAATGTCTTTGATTTAAACTGTTTGGTCCTCCCTCAGTGACTGGCTTTTAGCTATGGTTACACTATTTCTTTCTAAAGACTCAGCTTTCTTATATCTAACAAAAGCTCATACATTTTGTATTACATATTGTTTCGAGGGCCCACAGGTGAAATGATAAAATATTCATTGCGGCCTACAGTAAAAAGTCCCTCAAGTTGTGTTTAAATATATTTTTTTGTTTGGTGTTAAGTAAAATGCCTCTATCAGAACCTCCCAAAACCTAGGCATTTGTCTACAGTTTAAAAAAGATTATTGCCCAGGTAACAGTCTCATGCAATGACAAAGTAAAAAATCATTACATTAGTACACAAAGATAAATTTGAATTAAATAATTAGACAATCATTGCACATGTTCTCATTATTTTAAGTATATGTTTTGCATTCTTAGATAATCTTGCGCAGGGATTATATGAATAGATTACAAAATTAATTGAAGATTGAGTTTTTCACCTTTTACTGAACCACATTCACAGAAAACCTGGTATCTCACTGGCCTAATCCTGTCTGCTGAAGGCCAGCACAGAGAATAATATGTAACTGTGACAACAAAAGACTGCAGTGACTATCTCACATGATTAGTCAGATATTCAGGCAGGACAATGAAGAGCTGAAAGGTCAGTGTGGTCAACAACACAACCACAATTTTAGCTGGGTGCATCTGTGGAACAAGAGTATTTCAGCCTTTGAATATGACACATCCAGGGAATAGTGCACAAGACAGGTGTGACCACTCTGGATTGTGTGGCTCCACTAAATGTGATGACTACACACAACGCCACTACACAATAGTAAGTGGCATAGCTGAGTCCAAATAATCAGCTGAATGAATGCATTTTTCAAAAACCATTATTCGAATGTGGCGATGCGAGCACAACAAACGTACCACACAACAAACGCAGGCATCTGGAGGAGGGAGGGAAAGTTCCTTTCACTGAGCTGGCATGATAAGAGCGTCTGTATTTCCACTCTCTTTATCACTTCTCGTCCCAGACAATGGATTGAATTTCAAAAGCCAATAAACAAGGGAGATGTCCATTCTGCATGGCAGTTATCACAAGCCTGTGTCCCTCTCTCATTTGCGCTCCCTCCCTTCCTCCTTCTCTTTTGCTGAAATGAGTAGGAAAAGGCGAGATGAAAATTAAAAGTTGGGCGGGAGAGTTGCACGAGAAGAAAAGCAGCAGTGGAGATGAGACGCCTTTATGCTCTGGCTCTCTTTCATTGAACTGATAAAGAAATGCATCAAGGCCAGGGGTGGATGTGTTTTTTCTGTTAACTGAATGAGGCTTTTGAGGGTGATAGTGAGGAGCCGCTCCCCTGAGAGATGTTTGCTGGAACGGGGAGTGGTGAGCCAACATAATAAATATTCTTATCTGTTATTGTCATTGTAATGGGACAGGGCAGAGGGAGGGAGGATGCGACAGAGGATAGCTCCGCCGCTGCCAAGGGACCTGACTGTGTTGACATGCAGAGGAGAGAAAATCAAAGGACAGACACAAAGTAAGGGGCACAAGAAGAGTGCCGCAAAGATTTTAAGCCACAGGGAGTTTGCATGTAATTATTGATAGCTCATCCTGGAGAAAGACGATAGGAACAAGAAGGCTTTTTTTAGTGAACTTCCTGTTGTGAACACCTGGCCGTGAGTGAAACAATAAAGCAATAGGCAGTAAAAGCATATCAGAAATTGGCACTTTTTGCTTTTAGTTGACGAATGGAATGCAAACTCACAAAAATAAAACGGGTAAAAGGTCAATATTATTTATTTGTGCGTTCATAATTTTTTAAATATTTGTGGCAGGCTTTATCATATAATTACTACATAAAGCCTTTTCTCAAAAATAATTTAAGGATTTTTTTTAAACTATAGTTTTCGTTAAGGCCCGTACACACCGGGACGAATATCGGCGCGCGTTATTCGCCAGTATTTTTCAACGAATTTTCTGTGTTCACACCCAAGCGATTTTTGCTGACGAAGAGCAAAGTGAACATGCAAATTCATTCCCTGACATTAGATGGCGCTTATTGTAAAACAGAAATACCCCGGTACACAAGGTGGCGCTGCGCAACTTTACACTTATGACACTTCCTTTTCACTCAAAAGAAGAGAGCAAGTACTTTTTGTAATCGATGTCGCGTTTGTCATATAGTTCTTTGTGTTCCGACACCAACAAGACCAGCAGCTCTACATTCATCTTGCCTTGCATCTTCTTCGTCTTATTTCTTCCCGGCAGTGTAGACGCTACTTGGCGTATATCTTCTTCACTGTTAAGTATGTGTGCTCGGCAAGACCGTTTTGTGTTTGAGCGCCCCCAACGCGGCGTGTCAAACCAAAAATACAAACCAAAAAATGACCCCGAGGCGGTTTTTAAAAAATGGCGCTTTTACGCGTGCTGTTTTTCGCGTCGGTGTGCACACTCACATTGGCGCCCTTTGTTTAGTCACGAGGACTTAAACATCGAAATTCGTCCCGGTGTGAACAGGCCTTTAGGTTTAAGCCAGGTCAACCATCTAACTTTTTATGTAAGATGGCATTGAAATAATCAGTTAAATATGACAATTCACTGACTTGAATTCAAATCTATTTCTTACGAGTCTTAAAAGATACTTAAGCTTTGCGTCTGTAAAGGTTTTCAGTCATCCAGGTTATCTTGAAGAAGAGGTTAAAGAAAAGGCACCTGGACTCAGTTTTTAAGGTGAAGACGTTTAGTCTCCAATTCCAAGAAACTTTAGCAATTCTGAGATCAACTGGTAAGAGAGCTGAGCTTATATCTCTAGAGGGAGGAGTTTCACCTGAAACTAAACTTGATTGGACCAGACTGTTCTGGTCTTATAGTCGTTAGCTATGAAAAGTCAGTGTGACTCCTGATGTGAGAGTCGTTAAAGGCTCAGGTGAGTCATTAGTGTCACTGTACCATTCAGGTGTTGCTGTTATTCTACAATGAAACTGTTTTGATTTAGGTTTTAAAACACTGTAACATAAATGAACATGGTAAAATGAATCTGAGGCCTCACACCCTTTCTCTTTGAGGTGGACTGCAGACTCAGGTCCACCAGAATTGGCTCTTCTGTGCCAATACATGCTTTTGTGAAGCTGTGGATTTAGTAGGACCCAGGACCTAATTAATACGTCAAAACAAAAGTCCGAAATTTGGTCCATTAAGCTGGACTCAATCATCATTTTATTAAAGATTCTGGAAACTTGTAGTTCAAAAGTACGAGTATAGTTTTTGAACTAGATGCAACTACATGGTAAACAAGAACTTTTTTTTTTCCAGACAAGCTGTTACAACTCAGCGGGCAGGTCATGCAGGCATTAGTATTGTGTGGCAATGTAGCTGCACAGTGGATCTATATTTTAAAAAGTCAATATTTTCTTTTGTATGACAGCAGCATATCAAAACGTATAGCTTTTTATAACCATATAACCATTAGGAACTAACACAGAGCTGATGTTATGGGGTTGCATGATTGCGTGTGGCATGCACTTCAAGATGCGACAAAGAAGACCTAAGACAGTTGAGCAACTAGAAGCCTGTATTAGACACGAGTCGGACAACTTTCCTATTCCTAAACTTGAGCATCTTGTCTTCTCAGACCCCAGATGTTTGCAGACTGTTATAAAAAGAAGAGGGGATGCCACACAGTGGTAAACATGGCCTTGTCCCAACTTTTTAAAAATGTGTTGATGCCATGAAATTTAAAATCAAATTATTTTTCCCATAAAATGATCAGTTTCTTAGTTTAAACATTTGATATGTCATTATTGTTGTATTCTGAATAAAATATTGACATTTGAAACTTCCACATATTGCATTCTGTTTTTAATTCACAATTTGTACAGTGTTTGTATAACGTGCTACCAATATTTCCAAACCATTCCAATAGACTCTAAAAGGCAAGTAGACAACATTGTATGGCACATACATAGTGTTCTCCAAACAGGACAAACGCTGTCCAATACCTGGTGCTTGGGAAAGACCCCACTGGCCCATCATTGACAATCCCTTTTCAGAAACATCTCCTCTCCTCTATATATTATCATCAGATATATTGATTCACCATGCGTACATACCACAATCCCAGACTCTCCTCTCTTCCTTGCTGTTAAATGGTCAGCTGTGGGCAGTTAATGTGAGTTATCACAGTAGGGTTCTCGCAGTAGGCTCAAAGGACTATGGTCTCCAGTGCCCAGTGGACATTTACAGTGTCCAGTGTGTAACATTGAATTTTCGGCTAAATGGACTCGCTGTAACATATCACTAGAGTCGTGGGACTTCTATACGTATACATTCCCTTAACAAGTTCTTGATGTATGTGATGTATATTCCACTTAAAGCACGCCCTAACTCTCTTCTTTATAGACAAGACGTCACATGGGGCTTTTATACATGAAATAGCCTGTGTTCTGCAGCCTAATAACACTGACATGCTAAAGCTTTTACCATGGAGCAGCCTTGCTTTCTAACACCTTGTTTTCCTGTAAGAGAATAGGGGCTGAATGTACAATGTATTAGAAAATGTATGCGTTTTCATGTTGCTTTTAAATGGCACAAAATCCCTCCACATAACCAATTTTGTGGTAAATGCAGTACGTAAACATGACTATGTATTATCCTTTATTTTATTGTAATATCCTTGTGTATTAGGCAAGCTGGCTGCCAGGCTGCATGCTCACTCTGATCAATTATTTAAGCTACCTTGAGTTCTCTGGGTTTTTCCCGAGGATTTATTAGGTCCAGCTGTTGGAAGTTTGGCTCAATGAAAAACATGATGCATGATGAGGCTAGACAAATACCACAGAGACTCATCAGCCATGTGCCACTTAAAACCAAAGAGGGGAATGTGAGGGGTTTAGGATGGGTTTCAAATGAGTAAATCGAATGATAACTTCTGCTATGGACAAGGGCATTTTTAGCTGCCACATACTTCTCTTGAACACAATGAAGCCATTAAATATGTGGTTTTTAAAAGAAAATAATGGTAAAAAGTCAAAGGCTCTTTAGTGTCTGTGTGAGTAGGGATGTTTTTTTTTTCTTTGCGCCAGCCTGCAACTGTAATGAATGGGACCTGGGGATAGCAGAGAGGATGGGAGGTGGCACATCATAAATAATCATTTATCCCAGCATTTCCCTTGCTTCAATGGAGCGTCGTGTGCAGGCAGCGAGAAGCACTACAGCACACACACACAGCTGCACTGCCCGAAGCGCACATGTGGCCTAACTCCTCAGGGGCTGCACTTCTTCACAGCATCTTCAAATGTAAAGGTAGCATTACATGGACGAGCCCTCAAATGGCACACTAAGCTAAACGGGACCAGGGACCAGCAGCAACACCTTCCACTATGCGTGTCAAAGAAAGCATATGAGCTGGTCCACTTATAGCCAGACTTGTTCACACCACAATGGGGAATCGGTGTGTCCCATTTTGCATTTTGTTACTTTGTGTAGAATATTCCAGCTTCTTGTTTATTGGGTTTTATGTATGCTCTGCCTGCACTTAACACCTTAGTGTTAGGTGCGTGTCAGGGGATTCTTTGTCTGCAACTATCATCTACCCTCTGTCTATTGCCTCTATACGTATGGCTTTTGTGCTGCAATGACTATTGCTATTTTTTTAATGTCCGCCACTTCAACATGGCACAATCACAAGAGGATAAAGGGATGAGGTGTGGATATATGGGAGCGTAGAGGACTGAATGAGATTATTAACAAACATCTGCTGTCATAAAACAGGAGTGTGCAGATAATGAATAAACAGTTCAATTAAAACAAAAAGCCTGCTTGTATTGTTGTGTTATTTATCTTATTACTCAATATCTACATTTACCATTAACTTTTTAATGTGTATGCTTTCAACAGGAGACTGAAATATGCCTGTGAAATTAGCAGCCACCTAAAATGGCACACCCCTAAGGCTGATTTACTTATAAAACAGCGTAACAATACAAGATGGGTATTGGATAGTGAGTGGCAAAATGTAATTCTGAGAACAGTGGTGATTTACTGAAGATCTATGAAGCCCTCAAGATGGTCATGTAAAAAGCCAGGCAGTGCATTGCAGTGGTGTGACCTATTAAAGCTGGTTAGATGCTTTAGTAGAATAATAACTAATAGATGTAAAATCAAAAGTATATTTTTCAGACTTATGAGGTTAGGTTCACTCTAACCTAGATTCTCTGGTTCACTAAACAGTAACTAATACAAAAACGACCACAACAGCGAGATTGATCAGCGCACAAAAAAGGTCCTTCTCTTCTCCATCCAAGCAGAGTAAATCAGGAAGAAGTCGGACACAGAGAAAAGAGGAAATGGCTTTGATTTAATTTATGGCTTCCGCTTTCACGTCGCCACACGGCTGACTAAGTGTCGAAGTGGCATTTATGATGTATGAAATTAAATTATGGAGGAACAGTACCGCACAAAGTGCAACACACCTGTGATGCGATTGCACTTGAGCGCATTCTCTGAAAAGCACTTCATTCGTCAAAGTGTAATAAGTCCCTCTTCATTCAGTTCTTTTTCTTCCACTGTCTGGAGAATATAACAGCAAATCACATCTTTATTAGGCTCATAATAAAAACACTCAGGTTTCAGACCATTTCTTTCATATGAAGCCTTTTGTACTTTAACTGTGGAAAATTAGCAGTTTTCTTGCCACCAAACTTGCATCACAGTGAACTATTACAATTAATAAGTATTCAAAAGGAAAAATAACCTGAATATTGAGACAACAGTTGAAAATGGCTCTAAATTAAAAGCAGACATGAGTATCGGTTAGCTTAGTAAGTTAACTTTGTTGTACGTTTGTCAACATGCTTGTTTGAGGTGTCGGGCTATTGCATTACTGGTCTGTTAACTCCATTGTTCCTTTAAACAGGTGCAAACTACCCAGATAATCACAAGGTACAGCTCTCTAGTTTCCATTGGAAAGCAGATCTGCTCCAAAAATAACACTTTATGAATCCCATAAAGACATTTTCAGAGGGTCAATTACAGTTCACTACAGCCACTATAGCTGCTTAATAGTCACTCAGATTAATATTTGTTGCGTTAGCCTGTAGTAAGTCCCACTAAAACTGCATTTAAAGAAAGCCTGAAGGTTTATTTTCAAGGACTTGCATTGTACACAAGGTTAGGGCAATTCGGGATGAAACATGTAATACTTTGCTACCCTTGCCAGCCCAATTCTTTTTCTTTTCTATACAAGGAATTTGTTTGGATTTCAGAGGGGTAAAACCATTTATGCAATAGTTAAAACCTATGGGCACAGATTAAACTACCTCTGAATGAAATTAGATAGAGGTACAACAAACCAGAGATCAAAGAGCTCTAGAGTGCCATAATTAGAATAAGGAAAAAAAAAACATACAACTAATCACAAAAACTTTGTGCATATGGCCTTCCTTGTTTTAGACAAATAATTACTTTTGGTCCAAGTGGATTACTAAAGAGTGAAGACTGCAGTCAAAGTAGATCATACCCATCTCACTTTGTAACTGCTTTTTTTTTTACTATGAATACTTTTTGAGATACTAAAATGGCAGTCCTTGTCTACACAAATCAATGACTGTGTGTGTCTTTTTTGTTTATGTGGTCCTTAAACAGTTTAATGCACAGCCAGTCATGATTATGTAGCGATTTTACGAGGAGCAGGTGAAGGCACAACCTGCCTTTCATTGGTTTCAATGACAGTGACAGACTGTTTCTGCTCGGCATAAATAGCCACAGTCAGCCAAGCATATTAATATTATGCTGCCTGTTGGAAATCACAATTTATGTGTCATGAGGTACTTTTTGTATTTTCTCAAATTGCACATTTTGTTTCTTTGTTACAGTGGATTAGTGTGTATTTTTGTAAAAGGACACTATTGCGTTGAATCCTGACAAACTGTGGTGGACTTGACTAAGATCGAAATAAACCAAACTAAAACTAGATGCGGTACCCATCATACATTTAGACATTACATTTAGTCATTTAGCAGACGCTTTTATCCAAAGCAACTTACAGGTGAGAAAAACAATGGAAGCAATTTTAAAAACACAAGGTAACAAAAAGCATAGGTGCACAAAAAAACAAGTCAGTTAAAACCTAGCACAGTATACAAAGCTAAGGAAAGCTAAAGGAAGAAGAATTCAGGTAGATCATTCCACCAATGTGGAACAGATCCAGAGAAAGTGCGTGAGAGTGATTTTTTTTCCTTTTTAGGATGGTTAGTAGGAACATAGGACTGTATCAGTGAGTGAAGATATGAGGGGGCGGAGCCAGTGGTGGTCTTGTAGGCCAAGAGTGTAGCTTTGAACTTGATGCGGGCATCAACCGGGAGCCAGTGTAACCTAATGAAGAGAGGAGTTACGTGTGCTTTCTTTGGTTCATTAAAAAACACTCTTGCCGCTGCATTCTAAATCAGCTGCAGAGGTTTGGTTGTGCAGGCAGGGAGTCCAGCCAGTAGAGCATTGCAATAATCTAGTTTGGACACGACAAGAGCCTGGACTCATACCACGCTTGTTGCTACTTAGTGGACATAGATCCTGGTCTGACCAGCATGTGGCCGCGCTCAGGATCCACAACCTAGTGAGTACCCAAGGGAGGCCCTTGCTCGTGCATAGGGATGCATTATTGTGCAAATTGAATAAATTGACGCACAGCCCTTGGACCTCAGTGCCCCACTCACTGTCGTTGTGTCCTTGGGCAAGACACTTAACCTACATTTCCTCCAGTGAAGTTCAGTAACACTGGGTAATAGTTTAATGTATGTAAAGTGCCTACTTGTAGGTGGAAAAGCGCTATATAAAGATTATTATGGTTCAGCCAAACTAAACAAAAGAGGGAAATGTGTTGGGCTAGCCCAGTTGTTCCCAACTGTTTTTGTTTTGTGTACCCCCTGTGTTTTTTTGTGATACCATGAGTACCCTAACTCTTCAGAAAGTGATCATATAAAAAAGTGTGCCATCTGATTAGTGTATGTGGCCCATAATGTCTGCTGGGATACTATAAAAAACTTACATAAATCATGTTAGTAACATAACTGCCATAAAACTGTCAAAAGGTTAAGTCTGAATCATTTAATTCAATGAGACACTAATGACATGTAGAACAATGTAGTTATTGTGCTACCAACTGAAACTATTGACCTGGAGGAGAATTTTTATTATGGGAAAGTCACAACATGACACAGGCCAGTTCAATTTTAGTGGAATTATTGGACAGAAATAACCAACAACAATTATGTGTTTGAGAACAAGTAATACTATTTATAGCTTTTTTAATTGTTGAATTACTTCCTTCAGAAATATAAAAAATCTATAATTTATTTAAAAACTTAATCCAATCCAACATTGGTTTAGTTAATTATAATTTAAGTAAAAAAATAAATTAAAAAAAGCTCAACACAAAAAGTAAAGAGAAAACTATTATGGTCCAAATTGCTTCATTGCAGCTAAAGTCAAAATTTTATCTTGTAGTACTGTAGTAATTAGAGAATAAACTTAAAATACACATCTTAACAGGACACATATGATAATTTAATATTACAGCCTTTACTTAGAAACTGGGCAACGGGCAGTGAGAGAGTGTTTGTGCAGAGACAGATGCAGACTGAAGACTTGCTCTAGGATCTACATCAGATGCAGATAGTGGTCTGTAAACATGACTTAACTCTAACAAAACTCTCACTTTGTTGGCCTTATAGCATAATTGCCTCAGTCATATTTTAAGGTTTTTGGATAAAAAGAAATATAAATGATTTTCAGCAAATACATAATAACTTTTTATTTATATTTTAATAGTAAATTCAATAATATATGTGGACAAGACTGAATAAAAAGAAAAGCTACAACAAACTAAAGCTATAACCAAAAAAAATGACTTAGGCAAATCTTCCAGGGCATTTTTATCTTGTATATACGAACATAACCAAAAATATGATTCAACCTTTCTTAATTTAACAAGACACCAGCCAGTTTGGCTTAAAAATGATTTCTCAAAAGAAACTTTGATTTACATAAAACAAAACAAACTGTATTGTTTACACTGACAATATTACCTTTACACAAGAATTATAAAAACTGTAATGCTTCTCCTATTAAAGAATTTTTGTGAACACAGTACAACCTTAAACATAAAATAATCATCTAACCTTTATTACAGTCCCACTCAGGTGCTGTGTGAACACATTTTCACACTGTCTATTGATACGGTAAATTGTCATAGTACTGGTGGGCCAGAATATACAGTCTCCCAGGAGGGCATGGACCAGAAATTGTTGAAGATATCTATTCTCTCTTCATCAACAACTTTGTTTCTTCAACTTTAAGCAGTGCTTTGATGTACAGGGTGGGCCTATGGTTTTATCCGCTCTTTCCTGCCCTGTTGCATTCATTTAACTTTTCCCCTTAAGGCGCTTCTCTTTAATCACCTGTCGCTTCCATTTGTGACCTTGGACGCTTATGACGTTTAACCGGCAACAGCTGTTTCTTCCTTATGGTGTTGGGCTGAGTCTGTGTCATTATCACTATCTGAGCTGTCCTTCATAGGGCTATAGTCCTTATCCAAGATTGGGTCATCATGATCACTTTCTGACCATGAATCAGAAGATCCAGAGATGTCAACTGCCATTATATTAAAAAAAACTAAGTAAAAACGTTAATAGACCTCAATACAAGCAATAAATAAAACTATATAACTTAAACCACCAAATAAGCATCACTATAGAAAAGACAAAAACTGGACTAAAACTAATTATTTTAGAACTAAATAAGATCTAAACATGATCTAAATCAGGACTAAACTAAGACTAAACCCAGCCATATCTAGGGCAAAACCAGGTCTAACTTGAGACTATGCAGTAATCTACAAAACTACTACAAAACTGGAGTAAAACTACCTTTAAATTAAATCTATTTTTCTGTACTATCCTGTGTACCACCACAAGGATACGCAATACAGTTTGAGAACCACAGCCTTAGACAAGCACAACAGTTTGTTAAAAAAAAAACGCTGCTGAATGTTTTAATAACGTAAAGCATGTTAATTAACCAGATAACATTTAGCATTAGCAACAACTTACTTACATAGTCAAAAGCCAAATTAAAGTTTAAACACATTGTTCATAATTCATAGAAGAGACTGAAAGTACCTTTACTGTACAGAAACTTACCAGATGAATCAAATAGAACAGCTAATGCTTCACTAGTAGACATATAAGTCGCATTTTTCATGGGTGCAGTCATCTTTGTATTTAGCACCAAAAATGCCTAAGTCCAAAGGATGATTTAGGCATAGTGTTTATTTAATGTAACAAGCCTCTGATTGGTTGAGGACATAGCCAATGACACAGTAAAGCAGCAGTGGTAGGAGAGTAGAGTGAGGTAGATAACCCAATTTGGCTAAAAACTTACTTAGGCAATTATGCTATTAGGCTAACGATTTTTACAAGTGAATATCATAAGTGTGTAATGCAGACATAACTGAGTGTCCTATTCACATTTCCTGAGGTACGCTGTCAACTGAAATGTTACTCTGCTCCATTAGACGCAGACAACATCAAAGACAGAAAATGATGTGTTAAGGGGCAAAGAGAAAGTGGGAAATCTGAAAAACTTGCAAACACTAAACTCTAAAAAAAGGAAACCTGTGTTTCCTTTAAACTTCTTGAAGGCTAAAATTCTGTTGGCCTGCGAGTCGTTAGTTGAATAGTGCTCACATGGGCGCTCAAAAATAGCAATATATTTCCAGTAACTAAATCATTTTTAGCATAGTTAGGTAGAATTGGATAATTTCCCACAACTGACTACCTTTCAAGCCACAACAGCATGCCGCAGCACGGCGCATGAAAATAATTAATTATCATGCGTACCCCATGAAATATCCTAGCGGACCCCCAGTTGTGGAACACTGGGTCTAGCCTACCATTGTACAGAGAGCTGAAGACCCTGGTGATAAAAATGCCCCTCCCCCAGTCATAGCTGCAGCTCCATCTTATCTTCTCCAAATTCACCCTGGACCAGGTAACTCAAGGGACAAGTGTGGGCCATTCACCTGCTGGTACCTTACGGAATGGCCAAGGGACCCAAGCCCAACAAGCAACAGACAAAAGGAAGAATAATAGGAGGACAGCCTTTCAGAAGAGAGCCTTCTGAAGGTGCTGGCCTAATAGTCTGTTCCCCCTTTGAACATATTACGCCCATCCCGTTTGGTTCTTGTTTCTTTGCCATGTTTATGTGTGTGTGTCTTATTGTTTAAAACATTTGTTCTAGCTTAAATTACATTAGAATGTCTTTTTTTAAAAGCCCACATTTAATTATTTATATTGAAAAACTTGTCTATATGTCTATCCATGTTGTTGTTTATTGCAACATTTCCAACCATTTTCAAGGTTCCAGGTACAATGTTGTGAGTCCTACTTTTTTTTTATTACTTTGCATTTGAGTAAATCCACTGAAGTAGGTCTAAAAAGTAGTTTTAGACCTACTTCAGTGTGACCATTGAAGCCAGACTGAACCTATCCAGTGAGTCATTTCAGGATCTTAAATGCACTATCCAGTAGAAATCTTTTGTGAATGGACATCAAACAATACATTGTCAAAGTTGACTTAAACTTATGGTTAAATACTTGTGCACAGATATCAAGAAATACTTAGCAGTGACCAAATGCGTTAATCTGTGTCTCAAATTCCCTGTCCTGTGAACAATGACTCTGTCTAATCCCCTTATGCTAATTCATCCTGGTTTACCCTCTTAAATTTACCTTCCTTAATCTTGTGTCTACCGTTTTCTTTTACAAGGCTGAAATACTGCTGAGTAACACACACACACACACACACACACACACACACACAGACACACACACACACACACACACACACACACACACACACAAAACTGGGCACCTGAAAAAAGTGACGGCAGCAAGAAGGTGAAGGAGGAATGGGGGTCTTCTATTGCTGACGTTACACACAGGACTTGCCCGTAAATGAACTCATTTTTCATCCTGCCTCTTCTGGGCCGCCCCTCCCCCTTGCGTTAATGACTGTCACTTTCCTCATATGGAGTGCGGGGCCCTCTGAAGAGCCCAGCAAGTGACAGAGCACCATTCATCTCACTGTGACGGAGGAGAATGTGCATGGCAGACGGACATTTGGACAGATGCAAAGGAAAGGCAGGTTGTGAGAGAGTCTAGATTAAGGAAAGCTTCTAACAATGTTTGGAGCGACAAGGAGAAAAGACAGGGAGAAAAAGCAAGTGACGTCTGCAGATGGACAGGCAAATGTTTTGCAACTTTTTACAGCAAACCAACATACCACATGCCACATAAATGAGTCCTTGTTCAATACATTCTTTACTTTTAACTGTCTTTAATGTTGACAGTTTTGTGCAAATATCTCACCTGCTATGCAATTTATTCTTACAGATAAAGTGACAGTTTGTCATAAAAGAAAAATATATTTGAGTGGCATTTAAAGATGAACTTTGCAGAATTTTCACCTTAACATAACAGCTTCGGAGTTTTTGTGATGGCTTAATTACTTCTTTCATGTTGGATTGGGGTTTCCCCTAGCGCCCTCTTAGCGAGAAAACCAGCCTTGCCAGAATCAGCCAGAGACCAGCCAGTGACCCGCTGTACTTTGGAGTCAAGAAGTCTCGCGGGAGTCTCGGTAGGGAACGCCTCACTTTTTTTTTTTTATGCAAAATTGAGACAAGCCACCTGTGATGAAGCTTTGGCATTAGTAGGCCTAATGGCTGACTCTAATTCTGAGGGAGAACATCTACCTTTAGAGTCTTTTCAGCCGAGTGAAAGTGAGAATGAGCGAGTGTGTTTGTGTGCTGCTGGTGCCTCTCTCTGTAGCTACATAAAGCACACTCCGTTTTTCCCACACTTTGCCCAACATCAGCAAAAGAAACGGGAGGAAACTAGTCGCTCTGGCCGCGGTAGTGACGAGAAGGTTGGGAAGGGATGCCGTGTTCGCGTAGCACCTGCTGCTTTACCTTTAGCACAGGCGACAGAAGCTGGAGCAGGTGTACTCGCTGTGGCCGCGGTAGTGACAGGGAGGTCAGGAATAATGCAGCTTCCAGTGACAGCCATGTGGGAGAAATACGTGTTGATCATCCTGACTTGTTATGGTATATTAGAAGTTGTAGTTGTACTGTAGTTTACTAATTTTGCTTTACAAGGTACTTACTGTTATTAATAATTTTATTGTCTGTATGTACTGTAAATAACATAGCCGCCAATATATAATGCCATGGTATGCAAATTAGATGCATTTTTGTATATGTTTGGGACAAACCAATTAAATAAAACATAACCATAAGTATGTGATTAATAACAAATTAAAGTTAATTTGTTATTAGTTTGTTGTTAGTTTAAAATGCTTGCTTTATTTTATAATAAAATGACAAACTCGTCTACACTCTCTGAAATACAATTAAGATTCTAATCAAAGTAATCACACTGTAATAATCACATTAATTTCATTTAAAAATATGCATATGTACTACCCTCTTTAAACAGCATTACAGTTTATTAATCTAGTGTTCTTTTTTTATAAAGTTCATTTAAAAAAAAATTGTTAGATTAGTCGACAGAAAAAATAATTGTTAGTTGCTGCTCTAATCATACTACAGTGCATTTGAAAGAGACACTGGCATTTACTTCAATCTACTCGCACTATTTGTTAGTCATGCTCTGTCTGAGTGACAAACAGAAGTAACCAATCACGGTAAAGTGTGGGTGGGGCACTGGTCAGTCTCAGATGAGCAGAGTTTTGAAACAATAAAAACTCAAGACTTTCCAGGTAGAAAGGAAAGAACAAGGTTATAGGAAATATCAATTGCAGCCAGAAGAAATAACCAGAAAAGTAAAGAAAGACTTGAGAATCTTCAATTGAACCCCAATAACATTCACTGTAATAAAAGACCAATGCCAAAACAATGTGAGTAGCTGATATAAGTCTAAACTGTGCAATAAAATGTTGTATGTTAATAAACCTGGAGAACAATTACACCTGCAAGGGACAGTCTTCCTCTTGTGTTATTTATTGTGAAGCTTTCAGCCAATACCAGGACACAGACGAGTAGAGAATACTGTAAAACTACAAAAATAAATAAAAAAGCACACTATTATATTAAATAGGTGATTCAAAAGGACAAACCCTGGATGATTTATACATCCTCTGCCAACTCAGGCCTTTCTGTGAGGAGTCTGTCTGTCTGCTACCAACTGGCCATTGTCCAGGGTCTACAACCCCCCCCTCCCAATGTTGGTGGGATAGGCTCCAGTCAACCACAACCCCTAATGGGACTAAGCAGAAGAAAATGAATGAATACATTATGTGCTCTTCTCACACACACACACACACACACACACACACACACACACGGACCTGGGACCAAAGCCCGGGCTCCAGCTGTGGTCACCTTAAGTTGGAAAGAAATGACTAAGACAGACCGTTTGCAACATTATCCTAAGACACTTTTCAGATATAACATAAAAACTGGACAAGGTTCTAGGAGGTATATTGGAGCTAAACATTGATGGATTCTGAAAAGTTAGATTTAAAAAAAAATGTTCTTCAAAAACATAACATAGTATAAAAAAATCCTCTTCTGTATTTAAAGCAGAAACAGGTGTCAATTAGCATACTTTTTAAAAGAGCAGAAATTAAAAAAAACTATTTGTTTCACATGGAGTTATGAGCTAAACCTATATCTGGACAAACAACAGCTGGACAGAGACTTCCTGGAGTCCTAACTAAATAATCATGTTGCCAGGCAACCAGCAAATCATTGCCAATTAGGATATAACACTGAAGATATCTGGAATGTTAGTGGAAGCCGTTTAAGAGACTGGAACACTTTAATTTATATGTAAAAGCATTAAAACTGGAGGTGTGGGAACACAGAATATTAAGGGGAAGTATTTCCTCAGCATCAAGAAGGGAAAAAAGGTCTGCATTGTAGCTTATGTTTGTATCTAAATGATGCCATTTCAACAAACTAATGGCCAATTTCTACAAGCTAAGTTATAAATCAAAGTAAAAAAAAAAAAAAATGAAACAGGTCACATTCACTTTTACTTCAAAAACCTTCCCCTGAAAAAAATAAAAAATAAATAAAATAGATGCCGGCTCCAGTGAAATTCCCTTGTGTTCCCTCACAAATTAAGCCCTGTGTAAAATAATATAAAGAGGAGCAAGTATCACATATAAAAGGGAAGTATGAAACAAAAACAGTCAATCTAAGAGTAAGCCTAGCGCACACATTCAAAATATCAAATTACCATAAGCACTTGGAATACGTCTTTGGTGGAGCAGAAAATCATTGCAAGCTCTTGATTAAGAGCACTGTGCAGATCAAATGCAGTGTCTCATTAGATAGAATTAAATCAAGTATAAATATGCATGAGCCAGTGATGAGTAACTTCATCTCCTGATCACTTTTAGTGGTCAACCTTTTGCTCCCCTTACAGGTGCTGCAAAGCTGTGTCATGGCAGGTGTTTCCCAAATAGAACAAGTGTGATTAAAAATTCAAGAGTGCAGTGGCGAAAAACACGCCCCACTGTTCAACGCAAATCTAATTGCTCTGCCTGCTTCCTCTACTATCATATTACCTGTTGGTGGGATGACGGATCGCTGAGCCTAAACAATGCTATTATGAAAGGATAGCTCACACTCAAATCCCTGGTTCGGTTCTAGCAAGTAAACAACATTATTCTGATAGAGCATGATTAATTATGATTACACAATAATGTTTATAAAGCAGGCTATGCTATGCAACCCCCTCAGAGAAGCATCCTACACACATAATGATGAATTGTTCACTTTTTTGTGCACTCATTTATTTTCAACGCTTATTTTAAAGACAACGGTTGTGACAGATTGTACTCCACCAGAAATAAAACTATTAATCAATTTACAGCTTATTTTTACAAGTCACACAGGACTGGAGCCTCTTCAAGCTGCTTGGGGTGTGAGGTGGGTCACACCCTGAAGATAACTAGTTAATCCCAACGCTTGAAAGCAATAATGTTTAATTGTAATCTTTTTGGCCAAGGCTTTATTATGTGCATGTAACCCCTTCACCACCAGCTCATTAAATTAAGGAAGTAACTAAACCATATTTAACAAAGTACAAGACCCCTTTACATTTTCACAGAGCATTGACGGTAGTAGGGGTGGACATAGCAAGCCGGCTTCCGGGTTTAAAGCTCATTCGGAAGTAGACATAGCCTGGCTCCTATTGAGTTATATTTAATTTTTTTTTTTTTTTTGTCACAGTCATCATTCTAACACTGCCGTCTTTGTTTTAACACATTCTTATTATTTATGTACTTGTTTTATTGATACTTGCCACATAACTCAGATAACCAAGATATTAAACTTAATAACTGACCAATCGGCTGCTTTCTTTCTGCCATGTCGGCCTGCAGGGGCGTGGCTAACAGGTTTAAGTGGCGTCCTGTTGTTTACGCTGTTCCCACAAGAGAAGATGCCTCTGGATATTAATAAACAAAAGAGAGTTTTGTAGTTAACCTATGTTTTCCAAAGCTTTTTAGCTTTTAGCTTTATGTCTTTGTTTTTTGTCAATTAGTTTGTTAGTTGCTGGTGTTCGTAAAATAGAGATTGTTTGCCGTTAACTAAAAGCTAACGCTGGCTGGGTTTGTTTTACATCACTTTTTCATTTCCAATTGCACTAAATGAACCACGCTCTAGTTTGTAGGTGAGTAAATTCTGCATGTGTTAAAATACTGTTCAGAATGTACAGTATACAGTTGGCAAAACTATTGAGCTTTTGTTAGCTAACCTAAAAGGTGGCCCAAAGAAGGCCTAATTTACTGCTCCACCGTTTTGACTATTGTTAAATATGATACACTGAACAAAACTTGGTTAATAATATGAAAATGCTGAAGATACAATCATCTAACCTTTAGTTGTGTTGATAAAGGTATAATGCTCTTCTACAGTTTGGTGTTTGTGCTGGTAATAAGCAATTTTTGTAGTTATAACCTACACGCTTAGACCGGAAGAAATTTTTAACAGTTTTCTAGTAAGATAAGGATAAATATCTCTGACTGAATAATTGCCATTTAGTTTGCAAACTCAGTAAAGGCCATAATAAAAATCATAATAAAAGCAAAATTTAGAAGTGGGCTACCTTAATGTACTCTTTTCAAAAGATCTGAGGGTAGTGTCATTATGGTAAATACATTTGCCCATTTTATTAAAATAGATATATTCTCCCTCATTTACAAATTCTACTCTCTACAGATTTCCTGATGCTGTCAGGCTGGGGCTGATCAGGAGAAAGGCTTTTGGTTGTGGTGTGAGCACTTGAAGAGGAAATTAACACAAAACACAATAAAACATTACACCTGTAATGCTCATCAACCTCTGAAACGTTTTAGTCTAGAAAATACTTTCTTTACTCTACAGTCATACATCACCTACGGATTACTGTAGCTTAAGTGCTTGTGTTAGTTTTACATTTATACATTTGTAATCTGTCAATCATGACAACAGTAGACAGGTAATTGTTTATGCCAGGTTTTCAACATGATAGACAATATCTCTTACCTAGGACGGTGTACATTACTAAAATATTATATTTTGGGAAATGTAAGTTCAAATCAAAGTTCACTATTTTATAAACACAAACCTTACACATAACATACAGTAAAGCTGGTGAACAAAAGACCAAGATAAGAGTTTAAGATAAGTAATTTTTTTCTGTGATCAACAGTAAATCAAGACGTTTTAAACATTAATTTTTACTTTGTTCTTATCTTTGCAGAGCCCCTCTACAGTTGAAGCTGCTTCTCTATTGACCCTCCCCAGTCCAATACAGTCCAGTACAGTCCTCTCTGCTCCTGCACAGCTGACATAGCCAAGCCTGGTCTTCCTCAGCTTCATCTGACATCGCCTCCTGATCAATCTACAACTTCGAATTTAATGTAGGCAACTCCACAGCAGTAATGTTTGTCTGTTTTGAATAAAGAGCTCTGTAAAACATTAAAGATGTCATTAAATATATTACAACACACAACAGCACAGAGTGGGTACATGTAACCTATTTAATAGAGAAAAGATTCACCAACTGTAAAATTTCCAACAGCAGTAATCCACCCATAGTCCTGGTCTGGTCCTGGTCCGGCCAAATAATCCACCAAAGCCACGTACTTTCCATTTATTAATTAGCGTTAATGACACATAGTGAATGCCGTTGTGGATTTATGCCACGCGAATTAAGTTTTGTTTCTTACAAATGTAAACAAATGTGAGGAGTATTACTGCAGCAAACATCAACAGTGAACAATAAAAATCAGTTATAAGACGCTGTGGCTCTAAAGCAGTGTCTTTTATAAACTGTGGTTTAGGCAGATATTTATGGAAGAGTGTAATAGTTGACGAAGGGTCACTTCAAACTCACCAAAAACTCATCACATGGAGATCGGTTTTAGTTGGCTTTCTGAAAGGTTTGGGTGAATTGTGCTATAAATTGTGGGATGCCGTGAAGATCCTATGCTCTGTCAACACACTAATCACTATATAGTTCACTATATAGTGCACTATATAGTGATTACACCATTTTGTAGTTTTTCTGAATTTTTTTATTTTTTAAAAAAGGGAAGAAGATATGGGGAATGAATTAAATCTGTCGTATATAATACAATAATGCCAGGGAGATTACAAACAAGAAAAAGTAAAAATAAATAAAAAGATTTGGCTACAGCTGAGCACATACTGTATTTTACACTTCCACTAGTCCCTGAATAAATGTTCAAAAATGCGGGCTCATTTAACTTTTTTTCCAATGCACCTGAGAAATAAAGTGAGGCGCACCAGTGCTCTATTCTAGAGCCCTGATATTTCAATACAACATACAGTTAATAATTACGGGGATATTTATTAAAATTACAGACAGCTAATTATTACTATTGCTAGCTGTAGATGTATTTTTGAACAGTCTAGACAAATATGACAAACAGATAACTTAGCTTATAGTGAATATAAAAAAAATAAAATAAAATCGTACATATTCATGTAAAAGTAAAATTTACCTGAAGTAGAGCAGCAGTCAGAGGTTAACACAGGGACAGTGGACGAGCAGCGATGCCAAGTTTAGATCAGCTCTTGGTCAGAGCTTTTCCGCTGTTTGCAGAAGATGAGTACGTGATCAACGGACTTTCAACAAGCGAGCTTCTGATTGGCTCGCTGGAAAACATGCCTACAGCCACTCAAATCATACCATACCAAATTAGGGCCCTTTGGCTCCATAAAAATAAACATGGCGCTCTCCGTAAGGGCAAAAAAATGGCGCCTGAAAGCGCTTCAATCTCAAGGTTCATAATGCAGTGGGTTGTCACACTCCTTATGTCCAGCCCCTTTAACATTAACTTGACCAGAGATACTCTTTAAAGCAATATCTTAACTAATTAAAGGGAACCCGGGAATAACAATAAAAGCTAAGCAACTTAAAACTTGGATTAAAGTGTGCAGTTTACATGGTAACTATTTTAACACTGCATTTTTACAGCACTCTTCATGTTGAAATAGCTTAATAGCAAGTTTGCATTAAGTTTTGCTGGGCTCATAAAGATGAAAAAGTGTATCCTTAGTAAAAAGTAATATTTAATCCTACCACACTTGAAATATTCTTCTCGTCCTTACAGTCTGGACAGCAGTCCCTACAACTCTGAAGTCGTGTAGCCTATAGTTCCCAATCCGTGCCAGCAGCCGGAACTCCTCCCAAACACTTTCTCCTGTCTCGGGTTGTAATGAGGCGAATCCCCGCTGGTGGATTAAAAATTTATTATTAACCATGAAGATTATCATGCTATAAAAAAAAAAATAAAATAAAGCACAATTTATTTTTTGTTTTCAACATATATCTTTATTATAAGGAAAATCACGTTATTACAAGCATTACATTGAGATCCACTGATTATTATTCTTTGTAATAATGTCTTTAATGGAGCATTAAAAACTAGTAGACTTCACACTTCTGGTTGTTGGTGTAGATGTGCCATTCATTCAGTTTACGGAGCGGTTCACTGCATCATAAATAAAAATGTAACCATCACAGAAAAGTTCTAGTAATGACAAACTCAAGCCTTACAGTATGAATGTGTGTGACTGTAGAGGTGTTTTTGGTGGTGGTAGGAGAAGGTTGAGCGCCATGTGTGTGGCAGCCCCCCTCTCTGTCTGCCCCAGGAGTGAATGTGTGTGAATGGGGTGAGTGGAAGCACAATGTAAAGCGCTTTGGGTGCCCGAGAAGGGTGCAGGAAAGCGCTATATAAATGCATGCCATTTACCATTTAACCGTTTAAATTACATAGAAATATATTTACTATGGCACCCGTTTGCATTTTAAGGAGTATTCATAGAAAACTGAACTGATACAATTATTACTGTAATCTGAAACCACTGTTAATAAATGAAAGCTGTTGTTACAATCCTATCAAAAACTAAAATGCTAAACTACTACAAAATAAGTTTTTGTTGATATAAACAGGGACTCGACAAAATATGTGGTGATCAGTCAATCTGTGCATAGTGGTGTACTGAGGAAAGCTGTTTGTTTTGAGCTTCTTTTTCCCAGGCAGATGGAGTCAGGCTCAAAGTGACACGGCTATAAAGCAACACCTGGCGGAGATGGGCTGGTCACACTTACATCTGTGCCCGTCAGGACGCCGATTGTGTGGGTGTGTGATGTGTGTCTGTGCTGATATTACCTTGTGGGAACATAAAACCTTTTCAAATCAGTGTTGGGACTGCATTGGTTCCTCGGTAAAGTTCAAAATACATGTACCCTTTACAAATATTATATATCATTTGATCATTATCATTTATTTAATGATAAATTAACCTATTAATCTATTTTCTTGAATTTGACAACAAGCATCGGAAGCAGAAAGTAACAGGGATTATATGTGAAAAAACTAGACCATAAGGTGTCATCTAGGCTTTATTGTGAGGAATTTAATAGATGAGTGTGATCAGCACACACACTTTAGCCAATCACATGCTCACTATATGTCAACAAGGAAGAAAAGCAACCATCTATTCCAGCGCAGGATACGTCTGCTCCAAGCGTCTCCCAAGGAACCTCCTAAATGGCTCCGGTCTCTAGAGCTAAGTTTTTACTATGTGACAACTCTGGGGGAGGTGAATTTTTGATTATAAGTCTGTTTATGCTATCTAAAAACTATTGTTTTACTATGGAGTAAAAGCCAAAAAGCCCGGATGTAACAGCTATTTTATTGCCGAGTCGTAACAACAATATCAGTAAATAGGGGACCAATGGGCGGATTATATCCACTATATAAACAATCAATGGTCTGCTCACACAGAGAAACAGCACAAATAACAAAACTAGAAATATAGAAAAGGTAAGCAAAATGAAATGTGGCATTACATTTCATTTTGCTTACCTTACCTTAAGTAGATAATTGCAGGATCGCATCTATATGACATTTAAATTATAAACTATAGTTTGATGTCCTAAAATGGTCCAGTTTTATTTCTTTCTTTAAATAAAAGTAGCAAAGGTTGCTGTGCTGTTGTTGGGGGTGAAGGTGCAAAGAACATTTTGTGAAATACATCTTTTATGGCTATACGTTCTCAAACAATACTGCCATCTGGTGTTGGTTAGTTTGATCATGTTATTACTACATATATACACTAAAATCACCATGTCTGCTCTTATAGGTGTATTCATAGAAAAGTTGCCTATTTGTCAAGGTGTATGTTTCCATTACAGGACTTTATTCGCCCCACTCCACAGTCAGCCACTCTGAGGCCGCTGATGTCCCAGCAGCCTACAGTCCAGACAGTCAGAAGTCATTACACCCACTATTAACTTCTGCTCGGCTTCATTAGGCATGCAAATTGAGGAGGGACAGTGACTTGAAAAAACTTTACTCTGTCTGACACCTTCCCCCTCTCGTTCTTTCTCTCACACACATTTCATATTGCTTCACTCCCATCTGTGTTCAATTAAGACTGGCTCTCTGTTCAATACCTCTAACTTTAGGACAAGAAGTAAGGGATAATGCCAAAGGTCTGGGTTAGGCCTGAGCAATATCAGGCAATATCATATCTTTGACCTTGCGAGCTTTGAAATATTGTAGATTAACTAGACAATTGTCTAGGCCTCCAAGCCTGAAGAAGCTATAGCTTTGGCTTTGTATAGTCACACAGGCTTCCAAAAATGAATTAGTGTTGCAAATAAAACATTTGTTTTTATATTTATCATTGTATTCCTGAATGAATGTCAGAACTTTAAATGAACTGGTCACATCTCAGATGCATGTCAGTTTGAAAGCTTTGAAGAGTTGCAACAGCTTGCATTTAGCAGATAATTTAACCTTTTTTATATTTCCGATGTTCACAATTTTTTTATCTAGTATTGTTTTTTTAACGATTAACTATCTGAAAAATAACTCAACTGACATTGCTTTGATATGTAAAGCTATTGTTTATTAATATGCATTGTGTGCTCCAAGTTGAATGTGTGGGAGCTCCACTGGTATTTTCTGCCAGGGGCCACTGGACTCATGCCCCACCCCGTTAACTGCAGCCTTTATTAAACCGGGGAAAACTAAGAGTTTATGTAACATGTAATCAGTAGATGTGGTCCCCTCTGTTAAAAGTAGTCAATGTTATTTTTTGTTTGTGGCTCTGGGTTGGACTACACACAGATTCCTGAAATATTAATGTACTGGCTTGTCATCATTTTCAACACATAGGAGAATCTTTTCTGACCTCGATCTCTCTTTAGTAACCCCCTCTTTGTCCTTACTGTCAAAAGCCACCAACATCAGAGGCGAGGCCAACACAGGTCAGGGCCAATCCCTTGCTCTGACTGAGCATAAATATATTACCAGCAGCTTGAATTACCATGGGATAACATGGTGTGTTGCGCCATGCCACCTTGCATCACACTATAGCTTCAAGCAGGTAGAAAATATATTCAGGAAAAAGGGGAAAACACTTGTCTATACAAGACAGATACCTTTAACATATTCTCAAATGCCAAATGTCAATGACACTTGAGACAAGTAATTTTCAAGGTGGTCACAGTCACTAAATGAGTCAATGTCAGTGTTTCATAAGATGATTCTAACAAAGCACTTCCACGGTTCAGCAGGTCAGGGGCTGTTTCTATTGAAGAGGATTGGGGCTACTGTTTGAAAAAAAAAATTGGGTATGACTTCTAAGGTTAAGGTCCAAAGTTTGAAATTAAAGTCAGAATTCTGAGGAAAAATGTAGAATTTTGACTTTAATATCATCCAATTATAAAACATCTTGCAGTGCACACATTTTTGGTTGGAGGTCATTAAAGTTCTATCCAGGATGCCCAGTCTCCATGTGCCTTTTAAGTGACCACCACTTACAATAACTATTCAGCCTGATAGCTTTAACTGTGAAAGAAATCTACTAAGTTACCAATCAACCATTGAATGCATTTGTGAACAGTAATGAACAGATCATTAATCTCAAAGGTCCTTTTAAAGACTATCTTTGATCACTCCCATGTCACTTGGTTCTCCTTCCTATTCACTCATTTCAACTTAAATCTCCCCAAAATTTTGTTATTTTCACTGTTGTGAAATCACAGCAGGTATTCAGCAGTGCCAGTCATTGATTCACAAAGGAAGAAGCCGAAAATACAATGTAAAAGTAAAACTATTTCAAGTGTCGTTTTGATTCATTGTTTCCATACGCCTTACAGTGATGGAGCATGTCTCTGTAAAAACCCAGCCAGTGCTAAATGGTGCCATGACGCTGGCGGCCCAGAGGCCAAGGGCCAGCCGGAGGACAGGTGGCGAGCTAATCATGTGGAAAATGAGAGTCTGGAAGGCGAGTGTAGAAACGGCGGCTCAGGCTGATGCGGAGTGGACACCTTGCACCCACAGGTCCTGGCCTGACTGGGAACAGGACCAGCGCCACCGTGCTCCAAACTGTTTGCCAGCAAGCCCCTTCCCACCCAAATTCCCACAACTCTATTTCATACCACCTCCTGAAGTCTGACCTGTTGCTCCAAAAGCATTTTTATCCTGGTTAAAATATTTGCCAGACACTTAATCCTTACAATCAAATAAAGAGGATTGATAATCTTTTCCCAATCCTTTTTCTTATTGATCTTCTCACTTTGTTTTTTTAAATCAAATAACAGCAATAAAATAACTTTAACTTTTACATTAACTGCACTGATAGCCTTTGAATGGAATTTGTTTGAAAGAAAAGTGAAAATATACATTTTTACTGTATTCTACATAGCACCCCGGTTGCTTGCATGAACTGGTATTTGACAGAAATGTGTTCATTAATATAACATTACAGAAACTCCACTAATGTGTTTATGTCAAACAAGTAACTGACATTATAGACACCATTCACTATTCACTAAAGATCTACTTTCCTTAAAGCAGCCCTGCGTAACTTTTAGCCAGTAGTCCTGTGTAACTTTAAAGCCTAAAAATGTATATTCTTGTAATCCTTTAATGTTTCTTAGACATGAGATTGGTAGAATCATGGCAATCTCAATGACAAAGTACCCTCAGCTTGACAGAAACCTCCAATATAAATGATGTCTAGGTTCTGTCACCAAGTCACTCACATTACATGAGTGACATGCTTTACGGCTCAAACAGAGGGAGCAGAAATAGGCCAATACACTGGACCTTAGCAGAGTTGTATTTGTACAAACTACACCTACTGTTTCAGAAGACATGTTTTTTTCTTCCAAACTTGCCGCTTGGATAGTTTCCTTTAGAAAACAATAAAAGCAAAGTTTTAAAGTTGCATTATTAAGATAAACCTAATCACAAATTCTTACAGAGAAAGAGTAACACAATGTCCATTATATTAGACAAAAGCAAACAAAAAAACCTTTGAGTAAGTTTTTTTTTTTAATCTACTAACTGCCTTTAAACCCCTTACTTAGAAGAAATTGACATGTGGTGGGGGAAAAACGAGACTGTACAAAGGCTGAAATGTGGTTTGGGCTGAATAACACCCCACACAGCCATGTTCACACAATTTTACATAAGATCAGACACAATAGCAACGTGCAAGACATACAAACAAGTATAATATACATTATAATAATTTCAAGGTACCACACAATCACAAAAGTGTGAAAAAAAGTTCAACCTTGAATGACAAAGTGCACATTCACCTGGTTTTCCTGTAGGTTCCTTTGGTGATGTCTAATGGTATTGGTGATGAAGGCAGCCGACTCATATGGCATTCAGAACAGACAATACTCCACAGAGTATTGTCTGTTTGTTTGCTAGTATAAAAAAAATACCATCTGCTGCTTACGATCATCCAAATCACAAATCTTAAAATAATCTGCAAATTGCACATGTTTCCATAAGTCTTGAAGGCATCTGAGTACACAACCAGGTACAAACAAACAAACCTTCGTAAACACCTCCAAATAGAGCCGTTTGCTTTTATTTCAAACTCTCTCAAATGTCAACTCCACCCAAAGCAATTGCAGTAAAAAGTGAAAATGCTTTGAATAAACTGTGACAAAGCCGTGGTGTTACAGCCATAAAAGCTAGAAAACCTGCCTGAGTCTAGGGCCACAACAATGTCTGTCCCCTGGGTTAACAATTCTTTGAGTAAATAAGCAGGACTGCAGGGTTGGAAAAACAGGTCAATATCAGAGTGTTTTTGAGGGAAGAATATTGCTGTATGTGTGTTTGAATAACATCCTGAGGGGGATTATTGATCAACACTACAGCATGAAAGAGAAAGGGCCCTCAATGGCGTCAGATTGTTCCTAAATTGCTGTCAAATGAATGCCACTCACATTAGTTTGCCAGGATTTTCGAGGAGAGCAGAAAGTATTGGCAGAGACTCTTTGTGTTATGTTTGCAAATAACTATTTAGGTCATTTTTTTTCATAGCTGGTGCAAAGTTAGCATGAACTCAAGGCACTAAACTTTAAAAATGCCCACTTCAACCTCTCACTCCCAGTGCAATTTTTGAAATTGATTATGACATGTCACACGGCAAATGTGTTGGCTACGATTAACTACGGCCAACAGAGTGGCTTGTGGTTTTGAAAAGTTACTGCTAGTGGCAAGTGCAAATAAAGCTTGGGGTAAGTAAGAAAATGTTTCAACAAAGGCATCTAGACGTAGGTTGAAGATGTTTTGTCCCTGTAGTGAATCTTCACAGAATAGCCCCAGAATTGTTTTAAAGACAACTGAAATTGTCTTTAAATGTTTGTTTTTATAATTCTATATTTGACTTATGTTTTTTATTCTAAATCTTGTCTGTGTACTTTAAATGTGTCTTCTATTTCTGTAAAGCACTTTGAATTATCCGAGTATGAATTGTGCTATATAAATACAATTGACTGTGATACTGGTTGTCTTTCATCCACACTGCACAAGAACAGATTATAATGCTCATTGGCATTGACTAAAATCAAACTTGCAACAGGAGTTTAAAATCTTACAAACACTAGACTGTGTGAGTGTGGAAAAGATGGAGCAAGCAGATGCTGACACGGTTTAGATTCAGTTTCTGTGATCAATGCACTCTCACATACAATGACAGCTAGACAGAAATCTCAATAAAACTTTCCTGCTACCAGCCTATGGCTAGAGATTATGTGAGTGACGGGCCTCTACCACACTGCACATATAATAAAGAAAATATGCCAATACACTGGACCCTAGCAGAGTCTTCTTTGTACAAAATACACTAAAATTACCCTGCCCTTTCATAAGACATGTTTTTTCTACCAAACTTTCCATCTTAAACGTCTCTTACTTGTAAATAAAGATTTTGCTGATGCACAGAGAGAGATGTGCACCCTCTGCTGGCTAAAGGTATGGCAGGTTGCTTTAAAATATTATCCATTGCTTCCAAATATGCATTAATAGAAATACATACTGTAGAAAGAAACAGACCATGTTCATTCGGACTAAAACTGATGGAGAAAAAGTATCCAGATTCAGATCATCCAGAAGGAAAATCAAGTCCATTGTCCATTTCCATATGTTACTGAGGTGGTGTGGCATGACATTTGTTGGGACTCAGACACCTGCCAGCCATAGCTTTTAGCACTTCTCCCACGAATGTCTGTCTGCACGCATCACAACTGAGCAACGGAAAACAAGCTAGGAAAAGAAGAAGCTCCTCTTGTTACCACTATCATATTAAGAGGGATGCAGCTGTTAAACAACATATTCTTTTTAAAAATGAGGCTTAATACCATTTCCATTAATCTCAGCTAAAATGAGTGTTTGGCCGTTACTCTAAGCAGCTCTGTGATAGTTCAAGAGAGATGAGCGGATGAGACAAGAGAGAAATAACACAGGAAACACAAGAAGAGAAAGAAAAGCCATTTTGTCCCTGTCGGCCGATTAATTTGAGGAGAACTAGGAAATGCCAACCGGATTAAATGTGTTAGTCCCACAGCTTCCCCCCCACGCCTTTCTATTCTCTCTCTGATTTCAAATTAAAGGATGGAGAGGGGGACTGGGTGGGGCAGCAAAAGAGAAGAAAGGTGTTAATTGCTTGCCAATCGATAATTCTATAATTACTTTGTGACAAATGGCTGGCTTGCGGTGCTAGAGTAGGTTCAGAGCGGATTGGGGGTTGGAGGGGGGTGGTCAGTGGGTGGGGATGTTAAAAGGGATTGTCCATAATCAGGAACGGAAATATTTGCTTTTGTGCCTACATGCCTGGCCGCTCTGGGGATTTGTGACAGGGAATTTATGTCAGGTTTAAATGTGGAGCTGTACTCTCCCCAGAGGGAGGGGTGGGGTGTCAATGGGAACATGTACACACATGCACGTAATGACCCGAGCACAGCACAAAGTGGCTTTAGGTTAAATGAGACACTTTATTCTGGGGCACGAGACAATAGCCATGCAAAGTAAAGTATATTAAAGATAGGACTGGCAGATTAGCTTTTTTGGTCCATTAAATTGTCAGAGCTCTTCAAGAGATGTAGCCCGTGAAAGGAAACCTGGAACACAGTGTTTTCACGAAAAGAAACCTGCAGCGTAGTGGTAGACTTTCACCACTACCGTCTGTCACAGTTCACTATCTCCCAATCACAGTTTCATTATGCCAGCCGAGCGTAAAAGGATGGGAGTCTCTTCTGGCTGTGGGGCTAGCTTTTGGGCCGCAGCAGGTGGGCTATCTGAAGACCTGCACAGGTCAGGACACCGTGACACCTGGCGCCCCTAGTGGCTACATCAGGGAGGGGGGTCAGAGGGGGTCAAGAGGAGATTGATGGCCCACCTTCACTCATGTCAAATCACCCGTCAGCTCGCCCCTGGCTCTGAATCCATTTTGTTCCGAGCTACCATTAACCTTGGACCAGTTGGATTCATTCCCCCTCTCCGTGGACCAGGCCTTCGCAACCTTTGTCTAATACAGCTGCCAAACTAGTTAGTGGCCTCAACTTTTGTCCTGTTCACTGAACGTCCATCATCACAGCAGCATTCTAAACAGAAAACAAAAAGCGACTTGGGACCAAGTTGGGCACCTTCTTGCCATCAAATCAAATGGGATTGCAGGAGTAGATGTGATTAGAACAATAAACTCTCTCATCATATGGGACATTTTTTAAACAGACCTAAAAATAACATTTGGGAGATATACTATATTCCTGTTGTGTTGAAAAGATTGGAAGTTGACAAATGCAAGTAAACACCTTTTTGAATTAGGGGACTTCCTGACATTTTAAATACTTATTATATACTTATTATTTTGAATTCATGTAGACTAAATGGTGAAATATTACATTTAGGTCAAATAAAAATATCTCCCTTGAGATTTTGTGAGTTCAGAAACTCACAGAAACTTGTCCCTCAAAGCTGTATAACTTCCAAAGAACCATGGTTGGTTGGTTTGGACCAATGGTGTGGCAAAACTGGCGTGATTTATGTTTGATGAGGAAGCAACCATTATGCCATACATTGAAAACAAAATGTTCTCTGATTTGATGAAAGTATTGATGTCACATTGATGTCTGCAACGTTTGACCCTTTGTTAGAAACAGTACGTTGGAGGATTTACATCCTAACTTATCCAAAAAACTCATCATACAAACCCAACACCCCACGGCGATAAAAGTAGTCTACTGTCATTGCTGCACCCTGTTGTGGAAGGCCATATTTTGTTGCATTTGAAATTGTATGTATGATCCATCACAATATAAGAAGCATGGTTATGAGCAGATGTTTGATCATTTCACAGACCTATAAAAGGACGATTGGGCTGCCAGTGGCCGCTGTAATATTGATTGATGTTGGACTGGTGGGGGCCACAGAGCTGCCCTCAAACAGACTCTGTTTATTTATACAGTCTGCCGTCTGCCCACCTTACCCACCACCGGGCTGCATTCACTGAATTTACAGTTGTCAGGGGGGAAAATATGCTAATGGGGGTGTGTGGCCCTGAGGAAGAACAAAACATTTTCAATCCAAACTTTCCAAAGTGGTATCAGTTATATATTGAGCTAGATCTCCATTCAAGCTGCGGAATATTGAGCATACTGTATCCAGTCTCACCACAACACAGAGCAGGAGTTGGTTATGTGCTCGTCTTGTTCCCTGCGGCATACATAAATTGGATCGAATAATGAGAGGCAGTAATGATTGTCTTTGCATATTTGGTCTTGATTTTCAATTATATATAGCTGATATTATTGTTCCGGGTGCCATGTGTGGTTGTACTAAATTGAACTTCTCTGTGGGAGTGGACTGGCTTTTTTATTGAACATCCAAAGAAAGCATTGTTTTCAGGCAAGGCATACAATCCAGCTGGCGTATTTAAATCAGGGCTTTGTGAAATCTGTGATGGCTGTATATGTATAAGCACCACTGCCTCTAAAGTCTCTTTAACAAAAAAAAGGCTATTGTGTATTATTGTTATCGCTGTGTAGTGTTACATTTGCCTCTCTCTCTCTCTCTCTCTCTCTCTCTCTCTCTCTCTCTCTCTCTCTCACCTTGTCTTTAGTTTTAAAGAAACATTAATCCCTGCACAGCTGTCATCCAGCATATTCAAACATATTGATGTGGCAATATTAAATATACAAAATTTTTTTGTCAAAAAATATGAGATCATCATTAGCAAATTGTGTAAACATTTCCAGTGATCATACAATTTCTATTCTTATTTGTTCTTTATGTATTTATATGTGATACACTTTTAAAAATGTAACTTTATATTATATTTTTATAATTATAATTTAATGTTTTGTTTAACAATAACAGTCTCCAATAGGAAGTCCAATATTATTATTATTATTATTATTATTATTATTATTGTTATTATTATTATTATTATTATTATACTTTTACTTATTATAGTATATAATATATAAGTATAATAATAATAATAATAATAATAATAATACAAACATTTTCTAAGGATGCAAAAATGCTTCACAATACGTACTCAAAACAAATAACAAAACAAAAACAAAAACAAAACAACAAAACAAATATTGCAAAGGATGTTATAAAAGGTTGTAACATTTCTTGAAGCTATTTCTTGGGCAGCTATGGCAAAGGCTCTGTCCCCCAAGGTACAGTGCTTGGATTTGGTGATGGGGGTTGCATTTACAGTAACTGGGGTAAAAAATGTTTTTGCGTTTTGAAAACTTGCTGGTGAGATAAGGGCAACTCTATGTCAGACAAAAGTCAAGCCTCTCGGCATCTTTACGGATGTTGAATAGTGAAGCATAACATTCATTCAAATTGTTATTGCTCTAAAGAGAGTCCGTGGTTGAACATGGCCTGCCTCACAGAGCGTGTCCTGTGTTCCCCAGAGCCCACAGTAGCTCAGGGATTAGCCCGTGTCCCTGACAGGACTGTGTCACACAGTTGGCCTGTCCACTGCACAGAGCTGTGAGCCTCAGATCACTGACGTTGGCTAGCCCACGGCTTGTTCTTTATGGTTGTGTGTCGCTGAGTGGCTGGCGCTTCACTGTGCACACGGCAGCCCTCCAGATGGATGCTGGGACAGCGGAGGCCACGGGGCTGAAAATCCCATCAAGCAGGAGTTCCAGGCCCTTGCACTGAGAAGATGAAGCGCACCGTCTCGCCAGGGGACACGGGCCAAACTCTCACATACCTCCTTCACCCCCTCCTCTGAACCCCAATCCCTTCATGCCCCTTTTGCTTTCCTCACTGCATCCTTCTCTTCCCCCTTTTTCTTGCCTTTACAGGGGAAGACTGCGAGCCCAACCAGCCAGAATATGGAGTGTGGCCCTTGGGGGTCTGTGGCCCTCGCTTGTTAAATAAAGGAGCTGACTGGCTGATTGATAGACCCTCACCAGTCCCTGCACCTCACATGTTTCCCGGTTCACTGCCTTATATAAGAATGCTTTGTTGGGCTGGCCTGTGTTAGCGTTTGTTAAATGCAATGTTTGATGGATGGCACCAATTTTCCTCCAAAACCCAGATGAGCCACCTAAGCACCTTTTTTCCTCCCCTGGTTTGTCCCCAGGTAAACCCCATGAGCACAAGGGGACAGAAGTGTTCTAAAACGGTATCAATCAAACAACCTTGTACATGGCCAACGCCCCGACGCAATGTTTCAATTATGCATCTGTTCCCTCACTCATGACACAACGCTCCACCTCCAAACCCCTACCAAAAGTGCCCCCCTGAAACCTATGTCCTTCAAAGCTCATCAACCGCCTCATGCTACTAAGACATCTCCACACGTCGCACAGATATTTTAATTATTATTGAATAGATAACACTAATATAACAAAGAATTCAGTCAGACCAGCAGCTAAAGCATTATAAAACATAAAAGTACTTACTTTGTACAAACTCAAATGTGACCAATACACAGTGATGAAAGTTATAAGTTCAGTGCCACAGGCTTCTATTGCTGTTGTTACTATTTCTTAACACACAATGTCTGCTTATGGAAAAAGGAAAAAATATTTCTCTCATTATTTTTATTTAAAATATACTAAATATCTGTCAAAATAAAAATGCAAGAAAATTATGTAAAATAAATGTACAGTTTAAAAATACTGTGTGAGCTGCTTTGAACTGCACTATCAGGACATCATTTAATACCAAGTCCCAAAGTTAACAAATGCTGCTACCGGCCATCTCCGACTATCTCTGGCCCGGTACTGCCAGAGGCTAGTTGTGAAATCCACAAAAGCTCCAGAAGAGTGTCAGCCCAATGCGGTGCAGTGAACAGACAGGTGAAAAAGATAAACAGATGTGCGACCAGTCTCTGGGGTGTTGGGTTCATTTGTTACCTAGCGAGGACAGACATATTCCTGTCAGACAAGACGCGCCAGCACCAGATGCGAGGTCATTCTTGTTACGGAGTGAAAATCTTGGGTTAAGGACAAATATTCTCACTTCACACAAGATGGCCATGAGCTTTTATTTCCCCTGTGGTCTTATAATAAACGCCTGCCACACTTAGATCCAAGAATAAGACTTAACTTTTTATATAAGAATGAAAAAAAAATCTTTTTTTCAGTCTTTATTAATTTGGCTTGTAACTGTGATGCTACAATTAAAATTAGTCATTTTACAGTGAGCCTTACAGGAGCATGATTTCTTGTCCATAGAGTTTGCAAACAACTCCATTGCCAACTCCATATGAAATGAAGAGCATGTGAACATGTGATTTTTGATACGTTCAATGTATCATTTATTGTAATTGAAATGGGTAAGTTCTTGTACATTTCAGTTCACAATCTAAGTCAGGGATGTATAAAAGTAATACCGGAAGAACACATGAATAATGTCATGGTGAAAATTGAGAACATTTATGTTTTAACAAGAATCCCTGTAGACCAGATATGCGTGAAACTGTTAATGTAGACCCAATCTGTTGTTGAACAGAAATATCATTGCCAGACTAATACATTCAAAATAGTTTGTTTTTAAATATGTTCAATTAATTGATGACTGTGACCTTTTATTTACGTAAAAAAATAAAAATCATTGCCCCTTTAGCCAGTTTTCTATAATAGCATTTAACAGCCAATTATATTGGTATTCAGTTTCTATTCATTCCTGTCTGAGAACTGTCTCATATTGTCACTGCTGAATACATAAATAAACATAGCTCAGTTGTTAAGACTATTGTTCTGGTTCTGCAGCCCTACTTCTATTCTTGCTTTATGAAGTATGCCTTGCTGGTAAGGACAGAGAGCCGACAGGCTTGTGGAAGGAGGATTTGCGATGGTACTTGAAACTCTCTGGCTCTTTCCCAGAACAACTGGCATCTCCACTCTGCAGATGGACACACAGGTGGGCTCACAGGTGGGAGAGAAAGAGGGGAGCGCTCTGCCAGTTTTGTGTCCTGCTCGATGTCTGTGTGCGTGTCTGGATGTGTGTCTGCACATAACATCTGGCCCGTGGTCCACTGATGTCAAAAGGACTTTATGACTGAAGCTACACTGCACCCTCCTGGATCACAATAGTACAGCACGGTTAACATTACAGTTATAGTATATCAGTCAAATTAAAGACTAATGGACCTACAAATCCTTACTTTTATTTTTCATAAGCACAAAATTGATCTTTTTTTTAATGTGTTTATTTAAAAACAATGGGCCACTGCTGTTAAATACGCTTATTTGATTTTCCTCTATGAATGTATATGTATTAGATTATGAAAGCAATAATGCCGTTTAAGAGTGGTTTATCATTTTCTCCTATTCACTTCAGACTTCTTACATAAATTCTTTTCAAGTCTATAAAAAAAGAAGCACACCAAACAATATGATTGCAGAAAGCAAACCGACAAATACTATTGATCAGTGCAACACACAGACAGCTAATCAATGAATGTATGTCCTCTCCGCACAGACTGCGAGTCCAGATCAATTTCGAAGAAAAGATGAGGCCTTGGCAAATAAAGTGGAGCTTTTCAGAAGCATATCCCGCTGTTGTGAAATAGAATAAATTCCCCAAACATATGAAAGATTGACCACTGCTCTAGGAAACGGTCCAAGCAGCCTATTTGAACCCAAAAACAACAAACATGCGAAATGCTGTAATTCTAATCCTGTGGCTTTTATCAGCCTGAAGGCTTCTTGTGACAGTGCTGTCTGGTCATATACTTTATCGCGGCTGCTCTCTGCCCTAACATCATGAACCAGCAGATGATTTATTGATCTGAACACAGCTCCCAAACAACCTGCACAATTGTTTCATCACCCTGTCATTATGGTCAGTGATAAGCAGGCATCTGAAACTTGGAAAAGTCCCTTAAGGGTTATTTTTCACAACTCGAATGATAGGACATTAGCTTTCACATATTGCACGGGTCACATGTTATTATCTCAATGATTGCATGCTCAGCCAATTGCCCAGTATGTCATGCTGGCCTTTTTTCCAGTGATACTTTTTTTTTTTAAAAATGCTATATTTTATTACTTGTTCTCCGATATCTACAGGGCACGTAAGAAAATGTAAAAATCTTTCTCTGGTTTATCAATCTACTCCAACAAAAAACATAGACACAGTAATAGTTATGTATTTTAAAACATTGAAACTTGCAGCACTTCAGTCATTTAAGGCACACACTGAGGTGAAGACAGCTGAAAACATCCAGGGACACCGAGTTCAAGAAGCACAGCGTGTGTCTTGCCAGGAGGCCTGTCTGGGACAGAAATAGCCTCAGAGGCTGGATAACCCATAAATAGGTGGTGTTGTTAGGATGAAACTATGTCAGATGACACAAACCAAAACCCAGTATGGTCAATGTGTAAACCACATATGTTACTACACTGAGAAAGTACAAAGGGTTTCAGAGAAAAGGCATGTCCTCAGAAGTGAGCAAAAAGAATTGCACAAATAACATTTTCTCATAATATATGGTTCAAACATAATACACTCCGTACTTGATTTGGACAAAAAGGATTTGAATGTTTGCGGCTAAACAGTTATAAAAATAAAAAGGTATAACGGTATAATAAAAGGTATATTTTAATATATTACAGGAAATTAATAAAATTAATTAGTAAATAATTTTTATTTACTCCAATGTTAGAATACAAGAAAATTCATATTGAAATAACAAAGGCCATATAATTTCACATGCATCACTCCATTCACAAAATATTCACAAAAATAACATTAAATCACCTTGTTATTTGAATAAACTTGAATTGCTTGTTGGACATGAATTCTGCATAGTATCAATCAGGACAACTAACCCAGAAACACAAAGGATTAGAGTTTTCCCACAGGCTTGTTGTGCGTGAAGTGGCTCATGAATTATATACTGCTTTACCAAACCATTAAGCTGCATTCAAAAGTAGCAAAGCATAAAATTATTGAGAAAAACTTAAAGCACAAAGCCTGAGAGATGAATTACCTGAGGAACAATATAAAGTACACAGTGCTTCACAAGGACTGCACTAAGCATGATTACAAGACACACACATACTTCGCACTGGTTATACTTCAAGCATTCATCCTGGTGAGTGGAGCAGAACGCCTGACTTCCTGACATGAAAAAGTATCTCACAGCTAATGAGCGGAAGAGTCGTTAGTGCTAAAGTAGGGTCGGATTGCACATTGTCACATTTGCATTGTACATTTCATTATGAAACCTTTTCCGAATAAAAACACAATACTAACGATTCTCTTCCCTTTAAAATCCCTTAATCCTTTTTTAGAAAAACCACCACCTAAAACCTACAAACTTTTCTGTCAAAGATAAAAGCAGTAATTGTCAAAGAAATGAGAGCAGTGCTTAACAAACCTTGTTCATCTTTGAAATCCCCCTGTCTACCCCCAAACAAAGTAAGCAATTTCATCCAGGTCTACAGGGTAGTCTGTGAGATGTTGCGGCTTCTTGATATCAAATCTCTCACCCTTGTAACTTCTCCAGCGTCCAGCAGGGAGATAAATGTCACGCTCCTGCTTCCCGGGCTCTAAAACGGGTGCTACCATGAGGTCATCTCCAATCAAAAACTGGGAGTCAATTTTATAAGCCGTCTCATCACCTGTGGCAATCCACCACAAGGGACGTATGATTGGGTCCCCAGTGTATAGCACCTCACCGGCCAGCTCTAACACTCGTGGTGCCACAATACTCTCGTGGAGGGCTGTGTATTTCCGAGCTATTTCCACAACCTCATCGTCGTACTCCCATGGCGGAATGGAAAACTGCATGGAGGGCATGAAGGCCGACAGCTCCAGCCAACGGATATAGAGCTCTCGATCGGGTAATACGCGATTACCGTCTGTGCGATTCTGATAGGCATTTCCACCGATCATGTCTGGCATAATGAACTGATAACCGAGAATGCCTATGGTGAGCACTGTGGGAATAAGAGATTTAAGTCCTAACTCATAGCCCCACACGGAGTCTCGGTCAATAGGTCTAAAGAAGCATGATATGTTCTGGGACTGGTAGCCACTGCGCAGCTCAGCCCTATCATTGTAGGGAATTGCCATCTCGGTGTAACGCCTTGTGAAAAAGCTCGGGTCCCGGATAGGTGTCCTGGTGTTGAATTGCCATGGTAAGTAATTTGTCTCGCCTGCATCAAATTTAAAAGATGAAACCCCGTACCTGGAGCGCAGCGAGCGTAGCTGAAAGGAAAACCATTCACGAGCTTCTTGGTTGGTGAAATCCAGAATGCCACCAATTCCATTCCACCAGCGCACCAAGGCAGGCAGTCGGCCTGTAGGCTCCCGAACAAATAGCCCTTTCTCAACACAAGAGTGGAAATTACTTGAGTCGTAGTTTACAAATGGATGAGTCCACAGCGAGACAAGAAACCCATCAGCTTTTAACTTCTGGAACATGGCAGTGGCATTAGGAAACTTTTCCGGGTCAAATTCAAATTCCCCATAGTGTTTGGTGTAGCGATCGTCCAGCTCCAGATGGCTACAGTTAAAGTTATGCTTTCGGATGTTGGCTGCAAAGGTTAATAGTTTCTCCTGGTTGATGTTAGTCTTGTGTAGGGCCCATGTGGACCAAATGGGATGGCGGAACATTGCTTTTGCAGGCACTTTGTAGGGTTTGTTAAAGTATCTACGGACCATGTACTTGTGTATCGACGACACATCTACACCTACACACACTCTGTAGCTAAGTTCAGCGCACGGAGCCTCTCCTTGGTTTGGTTTGAAGGGACTGTCGTTGTATCTCGCCTGGAAATACATCGTCTTCTCTGTGTCATTCCAGCCAAGGTGAAACGGCACAGAGCCATTGATCTTTATGGCGGTCGCATTTGAAGAAAGCCAATAACTCTCCAAAATCCCTCCAAAATTATTCCGGTTGGAGTAGATATCGCTGGTCACAAAGGGTTTCGGAGACTGCTGGCCAGAGATGGAATTGGGCCAGTGCTGAGTTGCTGACAATGCACCACCGTACCAGTGAGCAAACTTGTACGTCATTGCATGCTCAACAGGAATGTCCGGGACGAGTTCTTCCCATCGCACACGGTAGCACTGCACGGTATCCTTCGGCCGTACAGTCTCAATAAAGAAGTTGAGTTTTCGATCAGTTGTTCGCACACAGCTGAGAATCTCTCCTTCTTTAGAGCACGAATCCAAATCCAGTGTCCCAGACCTAAATGGAGAAAAAGAAATACATAATCAGCGTATTTATTTCTAATTGAAGTGTTAAGATGAGTGGTATGATGTTTTTCTATTTTGTTTTGAGTTGTATTGTTTTTATGTTTTTTAATTAAATAATCTGAAACTAAATTGAAATTGAAAAAGTGTTTTTTAAATATAAGTAGATCAAACTGCCAACCTGAAGTCCATCCTGAAAACAATGGACCCGCCCTGGTTCCTGATAATGTATCCATCTTTATTCAAGTCGAGCAGCTGAGTCTTGAGCAGTTCGGCTTTGCGTAGAGAGGCAATATAATAGCACCAGGCAGTAACCGCTGCTATCAGCAGCATCAGCCCGATAACTCCTGCTCCAACTAAGGGCCTGGTATCTCTACTGTGCTTCTGCTTGGGGAGGACATCAGTATCGGTGCCCCCTGCTCCTCCTGGTACAACTTGGTACATGACTTGTGTTCTTCAACAAACCAGTTTTTGTGCTTTTGTTCTGTAAATCATAAAAGTGTTTTTTTTCTAGGGAACCACTTGGACTCTGGCCTTGCAGTGGTCTTGTTTACCCAACTGTCAGGGGAGAGACATGAGAGGATGTTGTTATACAAGCTCAACAACTTTCATAAGGACATGCAGTTACAAAAATTAGAACGAAACCATGCATGTAGGATTGTACTGTACATTAATAAATTATTAATATAACTTTATTCTGACAAACAGCCAATGCATTAAGAAAACAACAGACAAGAAATCCACCTTGTTTATTTGTCCCTGCCTCATTTTTCTACAATTGTCAATGCTACTTTTAAAGCATTGCCTTTTCAACTTTAATTTATTTTCTGTCTCGTTTGTGTCAATAAACATTTCCCAAACAAGATGTGATTCTGATCTAAGGTGTATTTGAGATTTAAACAAACGGATTGGCTGCCAATTATCCATGAGTGTGGAAAATTGGATGTTCTTAGAAGTAATTCTAACATATGAGCTCAATTGAAGAAAGCCTCATTTGTATGGAGAGAGGTAGAGAAGCTGCAAAGGGGGATTTAAGCTTTAGAGTTCTGCCAATTCAGAAAAGAGGGGACCACATACTAAATTCTTTGCACAAAGTGGACTCAGGAAAACTGAAAGCCACCAAGCAATTGTTTTGTTATTTAAAGAAAAAAGGAGAGACATTAGTATTGCCCTCAGACTCTAATGTTCTTCTGAGCAGATTTACAAACTACACTTTGGGGTAATTAACTGCCTGATGTTAGTTATAGAGACTGGAGCTAATCAGAATAGATTAGATTAGGATGCATAGCACACAGGAGGATTTTGTGCCCTCTGCAGCTTCCCTGTTTGCTGACTGGTCCTGACAGCAATTGACCCTGATGCTCTGGTCTGGCAGCCAGGGGTCGATAATAAAAAATGCTTGCTATTAATTAGCAATCTAATTGACTAATTCTGTGCTCAACCAGCCTTAATATGGATTTCCACCTACAACAGGCGATAACATTAGACTTTTATTAATTAACATTGGACAAACAGCTTGGTCCGAGCAAGCCCTTGAGCAAAGTGAGGATAACTGTTCATTGTATTGTATCAGGAGAGAAGGGCATATATGGGTTGAGTTTGCATTTTAGTGACAAACAAACTAAAAAGAATCAACAGTGGGGAAAGTCTAAAACTGAAATAATTTATTGTTTTGGCCCCTCTGGCTGTATTTCATCATTTCTCTGGCTTGTTTACATGGGAGGGCCGTTTTTTTGACAATCACAGCTCAGAGAAAAATGAAAAAAACAGCACAGCCAAAAGCTGTTTGCCTGAAAATCCATATTATACTTTAAAGAGTCATTATTTTTACTGTTTCAGAGAATTAAAAAGAGTAAACATAGCAGAGGCCCCAAAACTAAAAAACTGTGATGCTATAATGTGAATGTGTTGCAACTATACTATAGCTTTAACACTTTAATTTACAACGTGACCATAAAAAAATAGCACTATTTTTATTATTAGTACAGTTTTTATTGATTTACAGCAATTCTTTCGTGTCCAATTTAAGTGAAGTATTACAGGCGCCATTTAGATTTGCTGTGTGTCACTGCAAAAGAAAGAATTGTTTCCAACTTGGGTTAAACTTAACTCTTAACTCTTACTTAACTGAAATTGTAATGGAATAAAATTGTTGATGGTGTGAAACAATAGATTAATATCTGCTATTTCAGCCGATTCTCTAGCTACAGGGAAACGGTGATTAAAAAAAACACGTATGCTGAGTCAGAAAAAAGAAAGTCTGAGAAAGTTTCACTATACCCTCTCTGTCAGTCGAGTGTGCGCCAGCGTGTGGCAACACAAACTGCTTTTTCTTTCCCCGTTTTCCGTTTCTTTACACAGATATATTGACGATAAAACAAACATACCATAAGCTTTTACAAATAAGCGTTAAACATATGCACACAAACTAGCTTTACTTCTACTTACTTCTTGCATATGGTCCGCTGCAGAGAAGAACTCTTTGTTGTTGTTGAGCGCTCTGTGTTTGGAGAAAATCAAACAGAGTCAGATAGCTGTGAGGTGACGCCCTTTTTATTAAAATAAGCGGCTATACTTTCTGCCAACTACTTCTCGCCAGCTGATTATTTAAAAAAAAAGGAGGGAGGGGGGGGAGATACGTCCTTGAAAGACGCACCCGAGCGCAACTTGTTTGCACGAGTTTACAGAAAGAAGCGGGGTCGAGGCGTGTAGCGCCAGTTGCTTACGCCCACAAAGCTTATGGGAAATGTAGTCCATATGGGAGCGGTCTTTTGGAGTCTGTTTTTATCAGAGGCTACCATCAACAGCAAAAGTAAAGAAAGTATATTCTATTCATTCATTTGTTTATTATGAACAGTTATATAAGTTTAAGTATATAATACATACACTGACTATGCATTGTAGAGATATAGAGTCTAAAAGGAGTAGGCAGAAGTAAAGAACTTATAAACGCCCCCTTTCTCAGTTTTCATTCATATTGACAACTGTTAACTAATACATGTTGTCAGAAGGAAATAAGCTTCATATTTTATCTGTGTACCCTCATATATACAGTACCAATACAAATACAATATATATCAGTCATCTACATACCAGAACTCAAATGTGTGTAAGTGTATATGTAGCTGTCCATACAGTGCCTCATACATACCCCATGTATGCATGTATTCAGCACTTTCTGCAGTAAATATAATGAAACAAATCGTATGAGACCAAGAAAATCTTTAATATTAAACTATTTGACATTGATAGACAAACTAGTGGCCCATTTGATTTGTCTGTATTGATGTGTGATTTGACTGTGTGGTTTTGTAATGCTGTGTCCAATGAATGCGAGATAAAAATAGCGAGGGAGTACTGTACATTATTCATCCTTACATCCTGCCTCTGTGGGTTAATTAGATGAGAATTAAACAATAGTGGAGTTAACAATGACTCGTTTTCAGGGTGCAGCCCTGCGGCCTCCTCTGGGCCCCCTACAGTTTTCCTGGACCACACTTGAAAAGCTGTAATAGTCTTTAATGAAGGCATTCAGATGCAAACTCTGGGTGTATGATGTAGTGCCCTGCTTGGAAAGGCTTCACCACATGAAAGCAACTGCAGCAACCACTGTCAAGAAACAATATGAACACATTAGACTTAGTTTCTTGCTTGTTTTTAATGCAAAAATGTTTTGTTAAGTATCTATGTACCTATAATCCGATGTACTGTTAGAAAAAGTCTTCGGGCGTTGTGTGGTTGTGTGGGGTCTACCATAAAGTCCAGTGTCTGAGAGGCTCCTGGAAGAAACATATTAAATACATGGATAAAACTTTTTTCATCTACGTTACATTAAGAAATATTCCCAACTGCTTGTTAGGTTTCAGAGGTCAGATGTCACTTGACTAAGATCAATGATTGCATATACTGATAAATCGTTTAAATCTACAATAAATCAATAAAAAACAGTAGCGTACTTTGACGTGTTTTTAGAACTCTAGATTAAACTGGTCAATATACCTTGAAGGCTTCTTTGCAGATGTATGAGGGTGATTACCAGTACAGACAGGAGCCTGTGGTAGTTTGGGCCATGGGTCGACAGAGGGCAGATGCCTGGATACGTTGTCAGGCGCCATGTTGAGCTGTGTGCATTTGTCCACTGTGTTAATGCCACTGTTTGTGAAGGTTGTAATGGGGCTTTGGAATGACAAGCGTTTGATGGGAGGAAAAAGAGGACGGCCAGGGTCCACAAGAGGAGGGTGCTGTGTTACGGGGATGGACTGAGGGTTGTAGTTGGACTTGAGGCTTAGAGGGAACAGGAAATCCTGGTAAGACAGAAGAAGGACAAGAAGTAGAAGTTTAAGAAAAAGAAAAGAAGGAAAAACATTTAGCAGACCCTTTTATCCAAAGCAACTTACATTACACTTCTATTGACCAGTGTTACAGCTGACCACTGGAGGCAAGGTGGGTTAAGTGTCTTGCCCAAGGACACAACAACAGTGTGAACTGTGGGAATCGATCAGCCAACCTTCTGGTTATAGGACGACTGCTCTACCACTGAGCCACTGTGGCATGAGTTTACTGTTACAGATAACCGCTCCTGTCGTTATAAAGAGCACAATGCCCGTTCTCAGTAGCTTCTAATGTAACATCTAAATATAACACCAATAAGATTTTTCTAATACCGTTTAACCCTTTTCCTTATTCTTGCCAAATAAGTCATTTTTTGCTTTACTTTTTTAATATATTTTGTCACTTCTCTCACAAATCCACCAGGTTTTCTTAACACGGTGCCGTGGGTGTTAAACTGCTCTTAGCTCTGTTTACTCCGCGTCTGGATAAATAAACAGGCATGGAGGATGTCATAAATAATAAATGCAGTACAGCTTTCACTGAGCTCAGGAAAATGTAAACAACATAGCACCAATTAAATGAAGCACAACAAAGAGACCAGTGCCAACAATACGTCGTCAATGCACTTCTGCTTTTACTTAAACATGAATGAATTAATAAATGCTTTACAAGAAGAAAAAGTTTTTGTCATTGTTTTCATTATACAGTATATTTGCTGTTTCTACATCATTATTTGTGATTGCCATGTGGTTCCAAACTATTCATCAGTATTTTTTGTAAGAGCTGTGCATCTTACCGGATGAGGCTGGGGGTTGTTTCTGCGATGGGCTGAAGTGGGTCGAAGTTGTGTCCTGGCAATTCTCCCTGGAGAAGAAAACTGTTCTTTGTACATGGTGATATAGAGCTGAGGAGTCATATTTACTTACAGTTATTGTATGACGCTCTGCTGTGTTGTGTTATAAGCTCACCAACACCCCCTCCTCCCCCCTCACCTGCTGGCTCCTCCCTTTTGCTCACCTGTGTCTCTCTACTGTTCTGTTCATTTTCCACTCTATTTCTTTACTTTCGAACATATGTGAAGGGATTTCAGTTTACTTTGCCTCTATCATTTTCTCTTCTCACGTACATTAATCCCTTATAGTACCCTTCTTATTCATGTACTGTACATTATCTTATATATTACGCATTAACCAGTTTATAACTTTGAAATTGTCATAATAGTCATGTGGAAGTGAGCAAAGAGTGCATTCAAGAGCATCCTCAATCAGCCAGAACAACCCATGCTACCTGAGCACCCAGCCACTAATCCGACAAATCCCAGGCCCCCTGCAGAGACATAAATATCTGGGGTCACTGTCCATGACCTACTTACCCCCCGGGGCCCTCAAACACTCACCAGGACTGATCTAACACATGAGGCTGAGCTGCTTTGTGCTGAACCACTGCAGAGTTAAAAGAAAAAACAAGACTTATCACATGTGCACAAGTGGAGCTAACAAGGAGAGGGGAGGGCTCTCCACAAGAATCTCCCATCACCATCTCAACCACCATTCAGGGTCACCTCTATCTGCTGTCAGCATGTCACATGAGTATCAATAATTCACCAAGCCCTGTAGGGTGCCTTTGTGCCTCCAATGGTGCATGTGAGTTATCTGTGACAGGAACTGACTGTTCATCTCTCTGCAATGTTTGGGACTTGCTTGACAGCCATGTAAGGCACCAGTCAAATCCATGTCAACAGAGCAAGGACATGGAAAATCTAAGCAACAGTGTAGAGAGGGTGTCCTTCACGGGGGTTTAAATCAATTCAAAATCCCAGTTGGCTTTGTTCACCACTACTTCCATGGTCTTTGACACAAGAGCACTTCCAAATGTGTACTTTATTTAGCATTTTATAAGAATCCTAGTTTACAGCCCATATGATTCATGTTTCATTGTAAATATAATCATAATATATAATAATAGTATACCGTGAGTACCAAAGCAAATGCACAGTATGTATAATCAGTCTGAATCCTTATTACTTTCATCTTCTCAGCAGCCAGTGAAGCAGACCCTATGTGCACTTCAAAGGCCTTGTCGTCAGCTCAGCACTCTCTGTCTCCTTCACTGGTTCTTGGATTTCACCGCCGCTTTCAGTTTTGTGTAGAGCGAGCCAAAATTCTATAAAAGAGAATACAGTAGCTGTGAGAGCCTCATATAATGTCTTTCAGCCTGGGTCCCAAGAGATTGACAAAGCACAATGTATTATGCTGTTTGTAATGCAGTCTTGTAGTGCAATACAAGAGGAGAGTACATGAACAAACCTGAATGGCATAATAAACAATTCCCAGATAAGCAGCAATGCAGCCGCCGAGGAAGAGATCGAAGGCTGCTGGCTTCACTCTGAAAGAAACACATTAATGTTCAAATGCTTTTCCAAATGGCAACAAACACAATTTACAGAGAGGAGATAGACACCTGTACATGACAACGGGTTGGTTCATCTGATCAAAAAAGGTCATATCAGGCTCCCTGTGTGCAAAGAAGAAAGGGTTAAAGTTCAAATCAGAATCCCAAAGCAATGCCAGGGGTCTGTGTCTCTATGTACAACCTCCTATCCTGTTTGAAGTTGTGACGGTGGACCTGCTGTAAGTAGCGTTTAAACTCATGCTCCAGGGAGTTGACCAGCAGAATTTGGCTGGGTTCTTTGTCCAGCAGCTGAGTGGCCCGAGAAATTGAAGTCAGGACGGACATCAGGCTGGTCATGCGGCTGTCCTGGAAGTCCTAGAGAATGAACATGCCAACATTTTTAATTAAGTCCATATGGGATGCATCTTGCCCTAATTTAAAATTATGGGTGATATTTATTATGTTTACATATTATAATTAAGTGGCATATGTTGTCCTAAATAGACTAATACATCATTGTAACAAGCCAAACTAAGCCTTTGAAACGCGTGATAGCTCCAACCTGTAATGCTTTAAATATACCGCCAGAGGGAAGTGTTTCCTTTGAACAGAGGCTAAAACAACAGTATCTTACCAGTTGGCCCTTGAAAACTTGCACATCTTTTGGTGAACCCTTGTAAAAGAAACAAAGACAAACTTTATATTTACAAATAAATAAAAATTATTTGTATCCAAAAGGTTCTTTCTTTCTTACCTTATCAGAAAGGTTGAACATATATCTTGCAAACGCCTCTGCAATGATTATACCATTCCGCTTAACTTTCCGAAAGTCCACTTGTGACCTTAAAAGACAAAAAACATGAAAATATATCCTTCAAAGATGTAATACATGATGGAGAGATAACAGGAAACCTATACATAGTGTCTAGTACAGATCCACGAAGCTCAGATTTGGGGTCTTCTAGATGCGACAAAGTGAATCCTGGGATCCTCCGTAGACTGTAACGCTCATGCTCCCAGGCCACTGCGGACTCCACCAGGTTGATCTTCTTATGAACCAGTCCTATTTTCACCCAAGGGAACCTGGAAGTAACCACCTGCAGGGGACCAAAATGCTACAGTCATCCACCGACAACATCAACGTGGATCCTAGTAAGTGAGTCTTGTTACCTCCTCCAAGATCTGAATGAAAGAGTGCATGGCTGAGTCGGGTTTAGGAGGCCGGGATACATGCATGTAAAGCTCATCGGTGTTGGCCAGTGTATCCAAACACAAGACAAATGCAACATTGTCATGGAGTAAACTAGACTCTGGGAAGGAAATAAAAGTATAAGGCATATGTTCACATTAGATGGCTTTATTTTCTAATCTTACCAGCATGGTCCAGATTCTCTTCAATCCACCTCTTTGTGCCAAGGAAGTTATATTTCCCTCCTCCAGCCAGAGAAAACATTAAATTATATCTAATAAAACAGCAAATTTTAATTTTAATTACATACAACTATTACAGAAGGAAGATTGCAATTTATTTATTCTGTGGGTCTTTGCAATAGTATGCTGAAGGCACTACATAGCTATATTGTGTTTTTATGTTACTCACTTTGGTCTGGTGCTTGAGCTGCTGTAAAGCTTCTGGAAGAGACGAACTAACTCGAGCAGGATAGTGACCCCACTGCCATTAGAGTCGGCACCATAGGCCAGCCACTGGGAGTCACACAAATGTATTGATTCACGTAATACCCCACCCTTAATCAACATTTAAACAACTTATCACTATTAACTCACCGGAGCCAGCCCGTAGGAGTCATAGTGAGCCGTGATGACAATGGTAGGTGCGTCTTCAACTGCTCCAGGAAGCACTCCCTAAAAAACAACACCTCATTATGAAGTAATGTTTTTTTTTTCTTTTCACATCCTTAAGCAAGTATTCCCACTTACTTCCAGAGTGACTAATGTGTTGTCAGTGATGGACTTAATGGGGGCATTGTTGCTCACAAGGATTTGAAAAGCTGTTGCTGTGACCATACTTCGAAGCACTGCCAACAGAGTAGATTTTTGCATTCTTCTCTGTTGTAAAATATAATTTATTCCATAAAAATATCAAATCAGTTCTCAGCACATGGTTGAATTTCTACTTCCTATTACTACGAACTGTTCAGACATCCACCTCCTCTCGCCCTGTTCACCTCTGATGAATATGGAGGAGGTTCTGGAGGCTGCTGCTTGCTTGACTTCTTCATACATGTAAAGCAGCTGCTCATCTTCAGGCACCACATACACAGGCATGAGGGTCTCCTTCTGCAAGGCCGCACTCTCACTCACCCTGAAGGACTAAAAAAAGAAATAAAACAGACATTGTACAGGATTTAGAAAACCTATTTCTAGTATTTGCACCTGTTACCTGCACAGCCTCCTGAGGAACACTGGATATGTTTTTGGGCAGCAGTAGGAGTATGGCAGCAGCCTTTTGTTTGTGGGCCTCAAGGTAATTTTTGGTGGTAAAATCTGGGACTTTCATGATTATACATCGGCGAGTCAGCACTGGCTCATCTGCTGAGCGTGCCTCTGCGACTACAATAGCTCCTCGACATCCTTCAGGCACAAAAATGACATAAAAGAAACAAAATCATGAGTCAATGTTGCAATAAAACATTGTAAAAAGTACATGTTGTGCATTTAATAGTCTTGTTTCCAGAAAATTTGATGTTTCCGGTAGAAATTGTATATCACCAGAATAAAGAAATGCATTCTGCCGGTCTCACCGTGCTTGTGCTGGCCCAGGTTGTACTGTTGCATCCTATAAGCAGTAAACTCATAGGAGGACACAGCAGGAAGCGCTGAACCATGGAAACACGGACTGCAGACCAGGAGCTGAAAAGCAACCACGCTGAGGAGTTTCTGCAACATGATGTCCCACCTTGTGTCTGCTCCTTAGTCTGTAAAGAATAGACTTAATATCTTTTTTTTAAGTCTTAATATGTTTTTTTAAGATCCATCCAAGTGATAGTAATACTTCCTCACTTCTTCAATTGTCCTGTGTCATCAGTCTCGTTACAATATCCACTCCTCAACTTCAGTCCTCCTTGCAGCATGAGTAAAAACTACTCCTGGGACTCTTGGTAAGCCACCGTTCACCATCTGCTCCCAAGGGATCAACTCAAGGCTAATCACAAGGACCCAACCCCCAGCACTGATACTGCTTTATCCATTTACCGGTCTCCAGTCTGACCATCTCCCCTGCCATCCTAAAACTAGCACACTAACACATTAGCTTGAACATATTGTACCTAAGTCTGGTAAGAGCTAAGAAACTGCACAGGTAAACTATAAAGATCAATACTTAAACAGTTTAGACTCTGACAAAAAATTTTGTTCTAAAAAAAAAAGTTACTTTTTTTACCCAGAATTTTAGTTCTACCATAAGAACGTTTAACGTGAGGTTGTTAACTTCCAGAAAGGAGGGGCATACTGAGCATGTGCATGACTCCAGCTCATTCCTGTTTAGAGAAATCAACTATCCAATGACGGTAAAATAAAAATTAAATATATGCCAATTTTGTAGACTATGTGGAAGTCAATAAAATTAAATGTAAACATATTTCCAGTAGAATACCATCAAAAAAGAAAACAATCATGACATAAGCATAGTTTAGATATGCATCATTTATTTTTTAATATGTTGCACTATACAGAACACTGGTAATATCTAAATGAAACCAGTTCACAATCATCATAAGTACCTGACAAATAAAAAGCATGTCTGCAAATCAAATTCCTATTCTGAGAAATAAATAAAAAAAAAAAACACACACAACTGCAAATAAACATTATTTGTTAATATACATCACTTTAAAATGTAAACTCAGTATGTAAATGGAGCTCCAGCCTCAGTGGGTTTTTATTGGCCATGAGATGAGTGTCGAACCTTGTGTCTAATTTATCATCAGTCACTACTGGTCGGTCATCTCTGCTCAGAGCTGCATTTGCGAAAGAAACAAGGAAAGGTGACACTGAAATGGCACCTATGTTGTTCATGTCACTCTACATGTGAGATATTTAAGCATCTACACACTTGGCACCTTATTTGCAAAAAATAAAATAAAATAAGAAAAAAGTAAGCTTATGTACTTGTGTTGGAGCTACCTTTATACAGGCTTCTCAGATGATGTTTGATCAGTTCATTCATGACAAATTTGCTTTCTTCTTTTCCAAAGTGATGATTGATTGAGTCATTAAACTGCACACGCACTTGCATCACCCAACCATATATTTGTGGTGTTTCAACAAACAAAAAAAAAATAAAAGGACAGCATGTTTGTCATTTTTCATTCCTTGCACACATTTATGAAATAAGTTCTTGTTCTGACGTATGCCTGCTGGACTTAAACTTAATGCATGTTTAGTATTGTAGAGTCACAGTATCCTCAAACCTTGGAGATACAGCACCTTTGTCTTCTTAATGAGTATATTTGATACAATAACCTTATTCCATGTTTAAACAATCATACACTACTGAAGCTTGAAATCCTCACAAGAACAACTTTCATTCCTATTACTCGAAGTAGGTTCCGTGCAACAACAACCAACAAAAAAAATTTAATAAAATAAAACAGCATTTAGTATTTTAAACTGCAAGGTCTATGCCTTATTCAATGTCATAAATATTAGGTGCCACATACAATTAGCATCATCATATCAGACAAATTTGTTCCTCAAAACACAAATTTGTTCCTCAAAACAAATTCACAAGAGTTTAAAGAGAGAGAGAGAGAAAAAAAAGCATCTCATACATTAAGTGATATGCATGTTAATATAATCCAGGTTCATTCTTTTTCAGGCAGAAATAAATCACTTTTAAAACCTCTCGGTGTATCACCAAGAACCTGACCCGAGCTGTGCAATTTACCATCCTGACAAAGACCTTTAAATGATCAGCTTCTTGTCAGCACAAACACAAAGGAAGTGCGCAGTAACTCGTGAGAGCTGTTTAGCCATTATTTCTAATCACTGTGGCTACTGGAATTACAGTACAGGTAAACCTTGTCTGGTGGGTTTACGGGTCAATAAAAACTCAAGAAATTCGATCTGCACAGGCCAGCCATTAGGAAAGTGTTACAACAGGCAACATGCAAACCTATAGTTTTTCAGGTGAACTGAATATGAACCAGTTGTGCAACTTTAGTGTAATAGACACACATTCATTGAAAAACAAAAAAACATAACTAGAATTGCTTTTAAAGTTATAAGCTGCTTGACATTTTAGCACTACGTACCAGGACATTATAGGATTCACATACAGTATATACAGACAAGAAGACAAAGCAGAAAGAAAATGGCCTCTACAAAAGTACAGACTACCAACCCCTTTGCTTATTGAATTTGACTGGCTGAATCAATATAACACCTGCAGAAGCAATAGATCCCAGGCATGACGCACTACTGCAGTAATGTCATCAGCACTCCTGTTAGTTCCGGGCACAGCATTTGTTGTTCATCCACAACTTTGCACGGTCCTTTTTAAGCAAAGAAATCCACAACAAGGTCAAATAGTGTGAATAGAGGTAATGTTTTTTTTTTTTTTGCCTTTAAGTCCAAGCTAAACCAATAATGCAGGAGATGATGCACAGATCCTACCATAGGAGGAACTATTTGCACTGATACTGTACACATTGACCCTTTTTTTCCCCTCCAGGTTTTGATTTATTTTCTAGCCATAACATCAAAAACCCTCTTTTCCCTTTGTGCCATTGCCATTGCCATTGGATAGTTTTTCAAAGAGACTCCTTTGTGCCACAAGTCTGAGGGAAAGTTGGCCACAGTGCAAATTGGGGGAAAAAAAAAAGGAGGGTTGACTCTTAAGGGGAGGGGTGCTACTGGATTTGACAAGCTGTGGATGGAGCAGACTGGCAGCACATGCACGTCGGGTTTACTGCTTTAGGAGGGATCAGATCCAGGTCTTCATCATCTGGGATCTCATCGAGGCGGTACCCATCCTTCAGGAGCTGGATGTTCAGGTCTTGGTTGATTTGCTGTAAAAGCACATAAGCAATTTTAACAGATCAATGCATAATTATCCTAATGTTATAAATATGATTGTCTGTGAAATATCTTACTCCCAAAAAAATAAAAAAATAAAAATAAAGAAAAGTTGAACAGAAATGACTGAATTGCTGGTTGTAATAGAGTTAAACAAGAGGTAACACAATAGACAGTAGAGGAAAATTGGACCAATAAACACATAACTGAGAAGGTGATTCTTTTCAGATGTTTATTACACAATGCTACCTCCAACTGTCCTCTGGATGCAAGAAGTTAAAACATTCAGTTTAAATGACATATCCTGTACTTATCTTAAATTCTTGTGAAACTTCTGAAAGAGAAATCAGATAATGCCCAAATGTGGTCAGGGGGAGCCAAACCCCATTACTCCCTCATTCCACTGCCGTCTATGTGTAACATCAAACAAATTCCTGCTCTATGAGGACAACATGAATACAATGAATAACTGGAAAAGTGTTAGTGACACAAAGTGACTGAGATAAAGCCAGTATGTATTTGTGTTAAAGTGCGCACATATACCTGGATATGACTGGTGGGGCTATGGGAGTGGGTGAACACGTGATGATGTTGGTGGGTGCACCACATGACGCAGCTCACAGGGTGACACTGTTTGAACTAAAGTAAAACGTGTGTATAGATACCTGGTCCCTCAGACATCTCACCTCGGCTGAGGAGTATCCTGATGAGGAGTATCTGGACATGTCAAAGTCATCGTCACTGAAAAAACAGAAGGAAAGTGCAGTCGGGTTTTAGTCTTAGTATTTAGAAAACAAGGGACTAATCTTTAGAAATTTAAAGTTCATTTGCCAATTTATTGCATATAAACACAACCCTCATTTGTTTCATAATTTGTTTTATTGATTAACCTTTCTGTCCATCAGTGGGTTTAACATGACGTGTTGTTTAGAACCTTTTAACATTTTCATTAGAGCTGCAATATTTATATTACAATTAATATTAAATGGACATTTGTAGGATGAATCCCGTTTATTTATGACTACAAGGGGATATTGTGCAAAGGCTGTGGGCGTATGTCTAAAATCTAGACAATAAACAAATCCCATCCCACTGTGAGTCAGAGTAAGTAAATCATGCAAAAAAATGATGTCAGGTTGGTTGGCTTCCAGAGGGGTGATTTCACACCAGAACGTTTCCATCGTGTCACAGCATACACAAGGCACAAAGGGTCTCATCTGGGACAAACATGGGCCTGCTGGTACAGAGTGGGAGCCAGTGCTCCCTCTGAGCTGCTTTTCCAAATCCTTACCCTGCTATCTACTAATCCGCAGCCTGGAGGGAGCAGAGGCTTTGCCCCTTTTTAGGATCTCCCTCAGCTAAAAGCTGTATTAGTTGCAACATGGATTATTGGATATGGACCTAGTAAAGGAGCACCACCAAACTACTGCAAATGACATTTCTTCTTGTTCATTTAGAGATGGGTTCACATTTTAAGATTCTTATTTTGTGTTACTGTTGTACATACCTGTCAGTGTCCAGTGCTACAAGAGGCTTCTCATCTGGGCTCTGATCTAAGGAGGAATAACCTTTGTTTGGCACCACCAATCTGAGAAAAAGCACAAGGACACTTTGGACGCCTTCAGAATAGTTAACCAGAAAACAAAACACTGGTCATTGAGCCTATATGTGTCAGAAAACTAAATAAAAACTAATCCGTAGGCTCCACACTGTAAGAGTTGTGCCTCAGAAAGTGTGGGTTCAGACCAGTTGCTGGCCTTTCTTATTTTTCACCTAATCCAGCTGTCAGTGGGATTAGACAGATGACCCAGTAGTCAACAGTGTGGGTTAAGCCTGGCCCTTTGATTGTGTTATCAGCATTCAACCTCAAACAAATTACCTTCCAAAAAGAGTAGCCTTTTGCATTTGACTTGGTGAAAACATTTGTCAAATTGAATTTGCAAATACTAAATGGTTGTGGATCTGTTTGTGGCTGAATTTGACTAACAAATGAGAGCAGTGGAAACTGTACCTTGTCCTAGCATTCTTCTTGGGTTGTTGATTGACAGGACTTCCCACAGTGCCATTCTTCACTGAGCCCTTCCTGGCAAGGTCCCGCTGTTTCTCTGAGCAACCACAACATATAAGAGAATCAGTAAATAGCCCTTAAAACCACTGACCATTAAAAAAATAGAATACAAATGTTAATGGAATGTAGGCTTAATGAAGGGTTTTAAATTAATATTTCTGACCTGATTCCACTTTTTTTTTTTAAATTGACTGCAAGGTTTTAGGTGGTAATATTTATTTTTGAAAGCGTTGGAAACAGTACCCTGAGAATTGAACTAAAATGAGTCAGAGGCCCAATTAGAAACATTTGGATGCATCTTACTGCAAAAAAATAATAATAGTAATATAAAATTCTCTACTGCCAGAGAGTAATATTTCACTAAAAGGTACACTTGTGTCAAAGTGGAACAAAGCTGCATTTTAGTGCATAATGCTGCTGCTCTAATTGCTGTTCACACTCTGACAAAGATGAATATACTGATTTTGAATGTGCTGAGGGTAATACCAATTTGGACTTGCAGAGGTGATGGCTTGTAGTTCATGGCCACAGTCTCACCCTTAGTGTCGGAATTAGCCTCCGAGGTGGACGAGGCTGCAGGATCCTATAAAGAAACACACAGGGCTTATTTTTACAATGATAATGTTTTTATTGGACAAAATACTAGCATATTCTGCTCATTTCATTCAGGTCCTGTCTAGTTGCTGAGTTATAGGGACATGCACGTCAGCACTGTTCACAGACAGCTCTCAGCTCACACAAACTTGCAGAAGAGCTTGGCCTTTTTCGCAGCTTGTTCTCATACAATACCCTGGTGAGATTTCTGTAGCCTATTTACTACTACCTGCCTGTTTTGCAGCATCAATAGTCTTGAGTGTTCTGCTTCTGATGCTGGCTCTGTGCCTTTTATGTGTAAGCAGCGATGGGACGGGGAGGGAGGCCTGGGAGAACACAGGGGGCTGCTGTTAGAGGAACAGCTTCCCCACGGTGAAAGAGGGGGACTGGGCGTTACATGGCCTGCTTAGCTGACAGAGCAGCACATTATGTTGAGCCTACAGGCCTCTCCTTGTTGCACTTTACAGGCCACATGGATGGAGGCTAGCAGGCATTTGGCTTTTAAATAATTCTCTATTCTCTCCTAATAATAGCTGAAGAGAGTTTATAGGATAATTACACAGGATGACTAACACATTACAATTTAAGTCTAGTGTCATGCTCACACTGCAACTGAGAATTCACATTAAAAAAAAAGTGTTTGAGTTCTCAATACAGTAAAGTGAAGCATATCTGACTAACAAGGTGTTCAGGATTACCAGTACATCTAGATTCATTTAATTGCATGTGACAAATAGGTTCCTTCAGTCAAAAACAAACTTTTATTTCATATTTGTATGTATAAAAACAAGCTGCTCAAATTGCCTAATAACTCTAGCAGAAATTCACTTTCACATGTAGCTGCAGATTCAACCATTCTTTGAGTAGAGAACACATCTGAAACCTAGATACAATGCTTAATGACAGCTTCAACACCACGAGAGAAGCTGCACATTCAAGTAGGAGATAGGAAAGCACAGCACAGATGATGTCCTCCCACTGTAGCTACACTAACATGAGCTCCAACTGTTCTTTTACAAGCCCTTCCCCCAGATCAATAGACTAAGTAGGATCTTAATTTATGTTATTTCTATTTCCTTTCTACTGTAAAAAAAATAATGACAACATAAGACTAAATCATCAAAAAATCTTTTGAAAATTTGTTCTGAATGAAACACAATATAAATGAATCTGTGTTCTGTGACAGAAATTCTTTGCAGCCCATATTAGATACCATATAATAATTACTATTATTTTCAGCAATGTCTGTGATGCAATTACTAAAACTCTAAACAAATAATTCATGCTCCTTTCAAACAAATCAGAAAGACAAGCTTTGTTATTGAGACATTGATTTTATCTAAGTCAAATAGAACCTGTTAATGTGACCTTCACTTTGAGTTCACATGAGTGTGCTAACACACACACATACACAGAAATTAAATAACCTCTGTATACCAGGTTTATCAGTCTGTCCTTCTGTCTGCAACTCATTTACTGTCTCTGATGAACAGCCACAATGTTGCTGACTACAGCACAGACAGAAAGTCACTGGTGGGATTAGATATTATGGCCTTCATCTGGCCAATAACAGTCACAGCAGATAGATCATGTGATACGTGCATCTTAGGCACATGACAATGGCTTAAAATTTGATCTATACATTCAATTTCTTTTACAGGCAACTGAAATTAAAATGGGTAACTAAATATACAATTATAATTTTGTAGAAAAATATTATTTGTGTATGTAAGACATACTTTGACTCATTTAGTTTAGGAATTGCATTACATTAAAAGACATATAAACAAGAAATAAAAATAATGATCAATAATCATGCTCAAGTTATACGAGTTATATTTCCCACTGCACAAGATGAAAACAAACAGAAACACCCAATTTGGAAAAACATTTGAAGAAAATACCATATTGGGACTATTTATCAAATGTAACTCTGCTCTGAACTAAGCTCTGTTTTTGCCAACAGTTGAAAGGAAAGTTGATGGTGTGTCTTATTGCAGCCTTTTAGGCTGTCCCTCATTTAGTAGATAGATTTATTTGTCATTACACATGTGCATGTAAATGTACTACAATGCAACGAACGAGGGATGAAGCTTGCCCAAAAGTGAACAGCTGGTTGATTGCTGGTTCTTGGAGGTCACAAGGCCTGTCTTCACTTTACATCTAAGTTTAAAACTATCACTATTTATAAAATAACTGCAGGTCTATTAAATCTCACACATTTCTTTGGCTAACGACGATGTTTAGCGGCTGTGTGTGTCATAGGCCATCGGTTCGGTGACAAAGCTCTTGTTTATATGAGAGCATCCCGGCCCAAATAACCTACCACGTCACTAAATGACGAAATGTAAAAACACACTAGTTATTGATCTAAACAAGCGCATAGTGAGGTGACTAAACAATATGTACGTCAAATGCGCAGGGGAACTCTCATATTCTTGCGTGTTTCCTTTAATGATGCTGCAATCCTCTATCTGTAGAAGATGATCCATCCAGCTAAAGCTCTACACCCATCCTCAACCGTGCTATCGCTTAGCTTTCATGCAGTGGGGGTGACCCAGCTGTCACAGCACACAACCCAGACAACAATAACAACGTTTGCATTCACTGGTAACATTTGCATAAAAATAGGTTTTGGTCATGTTTTCCTTACCAAAGGCTGTGTCTCTCCGTTGACTGGAGGCACTTGGAACCTGTCGATTTCTTCCATCATATTTGCAAAGCGTTACTAAAACGACGAACCACAAAAAAGTAAACGCGAACTTCTGTCTAATTTTACGGTTTGGTAATGCTCGGTTGTCAAGATAGCGGTAATTTAGCATAATAGCAGCTCGCTTTCCTCCATCCTGACAGAGGTGACTCGACAGCTAAAGCAGGAGTACCGCCCCACTTCCGGGTCTGTGGAATATTCATAAAGAAATCCTCCAATCACAGAAGAGCTCACATTGAAATGCGTAGTGAAGCAAATCCATTTATTGAATGTGACTGTGGTGATTATAGACTGTACAAGGGTGACTGACTCAATGTATAGGACATTTACCAAAGTCACAAGATTATATGAATACAACTCGTACAGTTTACTGACTTGAATTTTTCATGACTTGGTTTGCGTCAGTTTGATGTCATTATTTTTTTTTTTTTACATATTGTACATTTCTACAGTAGGTCATTATGAAAATAGATCACTTTTGTATAATAAAGTGTATTTACTAGTGCTTCTTTTTTATTAACTACTGTTACTCCGATTACCCCACATATTTAAAATATAATTTTAGTTTACATCATAGCTGTTATAAATGCATAAATAGGTTAGTTGTAATGCACTTTTTACGTTTTCTGGTCTAAAAAATTCTGGGCTCAAACAATGGCAGTAGTGAGTTACCCTAGTGTATTACAGGAGAATAGTAAAAGACTTATAGTAGTAACAGCTTAAATAGCGCCTATATGTTGTTCATTATGACAGAAACTGTAGAAAATTCCCATTTGCCAGATCTACAATTGTAAAGGGGCTGGAAACGGTATCACTGTTCTGGCAACCGTGGTTGTCTTGGCAACCCACATACAGCAGCATTAGCAGCAGCGGGAGGCTGTTCCTTTTAGCTTTACCTAAATGTAGTTATTTAGCAACTTTATATTTTTACTCTACGTGACCATAAAATCAGTGGACTTGGGATATTAGATAAAACAGCAATGCCTTTACCAAACACAGCTGTTTTAAGAAAGGTAAGGCCAGAACGTGAATCGAATCAAGAAACTAAGTTACGCTAACATGTCTGCGAAAGTTCTCAGTCATCCAGGACATCTTGAAAAAAAGGTTAAAGTATAAGCATCTGGATTCAGTTTTCAAGGTTTGAAAACTGAATCCAAGTTACGCTAAGTTACTATATTATTTATTTATATTTATTTTCTTCAATGTTAAAATAGCTAATAAAGTTGTTAAAGCTAGTTTATTCTCATTTTCAACAGGGTTTGAAGAATCCTAAGGGAAATGCCGCAAAGGGAGCTAAGAAAAGAGTAAGTAAAAATAGAAAACAGAGCTGCCGTGAGTTGGAATGAATAAATAAAACATGTTCGGCATTATTGCTACATATATCCTATGTGTAAAATAGTCAAATTTTAATTATTTCCAAATGGGGCTAGACAAGAAAAGCTAAATGTTTCCAATTGTTTAAATCACTAAAACTACACTTATGATGAAGTCTGTATACAAATAATCAAAAGTGCAAGGGATGTCAAAAATACATTAAATAGTCCTTTAGGTCATTAAAAGCCACATGCATTTTAGAGACAGGTACAGTTAGATTTAGTTAACCAGTTATAGGCTTACGTAAAAGGTCTATGTCAGAAGTGAGTGTCCAGTTATCATGTAGTTCATGCAGAACAGTTGAAATAACTTTTCAAACCAATTTTAGTGATGGCAAAATAATTAAAATTTTCTGTTACTATGCAAAATATAATAAATACATGCAAATATTGACATACAAAAGTTACTAGTGGTGTATAAATGATATTATTATATGTGTATCTATTTTCAGGAGGGTGTGGAGATGGCTGACACAAGTAATGAGGTGACTCTGGGTACCGCAGCTTTGAAACCAACATGCCAACAGGAGCTCACTGAAGCCGTAAGTGCAAGCTTGGATTCCTAAACACTCTTACTCTCACATACCCCTTTTTTTAATTTTTTTTGCAATCCGTTTAAACCACTATAAACCAGTGTCTCGTTTTGTCTGATAATAACATTAGGAACTAAAGGAGGAAATCACAAGAATCCTGACTGCAAACAATCCACATGCACCTAACAATATTGTACGCTACAACTTTAAGGTAATGTGTTAATGTTCACTCTTTTCTCATCACATCCTGACAGAATCAAACAAAAACACTAAACATTTGTAATGCATGTGTTTCACAGGAGCGCTCATACAAGCCCATAACTGTGGATCAGCTAGCTGTTCATTTTGTTATGGACGGAAGTCTCCTACATCAAGATTCGGATGAGGCTCGAAGACTCAGGGCCAAAGAGGGTCTTCTGAAAGGTAGCTCCTAATTTTTCTATACTGTAATACGTCTATGTCACCACAAGGGGTCACTTGTGTCTCGGAATTTTTTTATTTGTGTCTCTCTAGCTTGATACTGCTTTTTTGTTAAATTTTAGACCTGTGTCCTATTTACATTTCTTATTCAAGGCTTTGGAATAGATTGTTTTCTCTCAGTTAAATTCATTTCTGGAGAACAATCATATCTTTGAAAAATTCCAGTTGGGCTTCAGGACACAACACAGCACTGAATCTGCTCTGCTGAAAGTACAGAACAACATTTTCTTCCTTGATGTGAAAAAGCCAGTGCTGCTAGTAATGTTGGATCGTACTGCAGCATTTGAGACCGTGGACCACTCTCCTCCGGACACATCTGGCCCAACAGGCTGGGCTTCAGGGACCTGTACTGCAGTGGTTTAGGTTGCATTTCACAGATAGGAGTTTCTCTTTCAGAATTGGATCTGTTAGGATTGAAGACCTCTCCTCGTCCTCAGACCCCTTGACCTCTCTGTGTGCTACAGAGTTCCATTATCAGGCCCTGTTTTATTTTCTTTGTATATGTTGACTTTAGGTGAAGTTATTTCAAAGCACAATATGTCCTTTCATCTGTTTGCAGACAACTTATAGGTTTACCTGACGATTGTCCCTACTTGTCCTGATAGTCTTCAATCCATCAACAGATGTTTAGATGACATCAGATTGTGGCTGTCTCAGAATTTTCTCTGTTTTCAAACAAATAGATTCTGTGGTTAAGGCAAGCTTTTTACAGGATTGCCACCTATCAAAGTTTAAACCCTTCTTGAGTCGCGCTGACCTGGAGAAAGCTCTTCATGCACTTGTTAGCTCCTGCATCGATTACTGCAATGCACTCTATGCAGGGGTTAACCAAACTGGTCTTCACCATTTGCAGCTTGTGCAAAACGCTGCTGCCCGTCTGCTAACAAATAGTCATAAACATGAGCACATCACACCTGTCCTGTACTCCCCGCACTGACTCCCGTCCAGTTCAGAATCTATTTTAAAATCTTAATGTTTGTTTTTAATGCACTCAGTGGCCTTGCACCTTCTTATTTGTGTAAGATTTTAACCCTTCACCAATTCAGCAGAGCTCTACGTTCTGCTGCGCAACATCTGCTAAAAGTCTCCCGGTCCCTGTTCAAACAGTGGGGCAATTGTTTTTTTGCAGTGGTCGGTCCTAAAATCTTTGCCCCAATCTTGTTGCTTCACTGTCCAGCCTCTGTTTAAAGCCAAACTTAAGACCCACTTTTTCAGAATGGCTTTTGGCACTTAGTGGCTTTGTGATACTACTCTGTTTTTGTTGTAGTCATTTGTTTTTAAACCTATTTGTAGTAATGTTTATCTGTTGTTAATGTTGTACAGCACCTTGGTCAATCTGTGGTTGCTGTAAGGTGCTATATAAATAAATTATTAATTTATTGATTGCTAAAAACAAGTGTGTAAAAATGTTTATATGTACTTCGAGATTATTCTTATTTATATTTATATTTATATTTATATTTGTGCAGCAGTAGTTGACTCTGGAGTGGAACATGAGGAGGAGAAACCAGAAACCCCGGTAATACTTGTACATTTCCTCATGTTGATTCAAAGCCAGTTTTAAGGTTTATCTTCAATAGTATAGTTTATTTTGTGAAATAAGCAACACATTTCCTGATTTCCATTATTTCAGAAGTTCAGATCACAGCTCAAGCCGGTGTGGGTTGTGTATACAATTTCCATGTGTTGTGTTTGTTTTTTTACAGGCTACTCCAGTAGAGGATGCAGAGGAAGCAGGAGAGGAGGACAGACCAGATAGTGTTGCCTCCAAAATTGATAAAAAGGAACCAAAACTTACCAACCAGTTTAACTTCAGTGAGAGGGCCTCTCAGACTCTAAATAACCCTCTCAGGGTACAACTGAAATCTAATGACTCCTGACAAACTTTTTTTTTAAGAGATAAATGTGTAAATATGTAATTGATATATATAATGCATGTAATATGTCTGAACATCCTGTTTGCAGGAGAGGTATAGTCAAACTGAACCTCCTCCACGCACTTCCTTTTCTGACACTGCTAATCAGGTTTTGGACTCATTCTCATTCTAAAATGTGTTTTGGCTAAACTTGTACTGTTTGTTGTTCATTTCTTGCCATGTGTATTTGATGAGTTGACCATGGTAACCTTTATTGCAGTGGAAAATATATGATGCATATGTGAAAGAGCTGAAAAAGCAAGAAAGAAACAAAGAGAAGCAAAAAAACATTCCATCTAAGAAGGAGAATGACATAACCAAGAAGAAGTTGTTAATGGCAGAGACTCAGGTGCATAATCACCTAATCAACTATGCCTCATGTGTTTTTCTTAAACTTACTTTTAACTTTGGAAATCCCCTCAGTATCAATAAACCAAATACATTTTTTATTTACAGGTTGATGACCTCAACAAAGTGGCCAAGGCAGCAAAAATATTGGAACGAATGGTTAATCAGAATACATTTGATGGCATACTACAAGGTTTGCCCTAATAATCAGAAATGAATGGAAACAATTTAAATAACTTGTTTAAGTAAATGTTTGTGCACGTATGTTTAAGATTTCAAATACTTTGAGGATCCCGCTGATGAAGGAAGACAGGAAGGTACCTTGCTGCCTTTGTGGAAGTTTCAAAATGACAAAGCCAAAAAACTGTCTGTCACTGCCCTCTGCTGGTTAGTTTGATTAACTCCACAATGTCCTGCAGTAGTAATGTTACATTAAAAGTTTCATTGACTTTACTCTGGTAATGCTGTTGTGCTGACAGTGCTAAACATTGTGCTTTTGTTGTCCTCAGGAATAAGAAATATCCTGATCTTTTTGCTGTAGGAATGGGTTCATGTAAGTACATTTATATTTTACAAGTATTTAATTGGTCTTTTGGGTTTTGATATCCTTTTGTTCTCCTGATCAGATGGCTTCAGTAAACAGGGACGTGGTATGCTTCTTTTGTATTCCCTGAAGAACCCGTCCTTCCCAGAGTATATCTATCCTACTAAATCTGGCATATTATGCCTCGACATCCATCAGCAGCGGTCCCACCTGGTGGCAGTGGGCTTCTACGATGGCTGTGTGGCAGTCTATAATTTGAAGGAAAAGGGAACTGAACCTGTTTATATAAGTACAGCTAAAACTGGCAAGCATATTGATCCTGTGTGGCAGGTGGGTGTTGGGGGCAAGGGAAAGAATTCAGCACTGTTTATTGGTATTTTCTTTCTTTTAAGCAACATTTAGTGATCTTAATAAACGTTCATAATTAAATATATTTTATACTTTCAGTATGTTACATGGTTTTATTGCTTTTATTCAGGTACTTTGGCAAAATGATGACATGGATAACAACCACAATTTTTATTCTGTTTCATCTGATGGGAGAGTTGTGTGCTGGACCCTTGTCAAAGTAAGCCAAGGAAATACAATATATTGATTTAATGTTACCTTATCATTTGGGATTTAATAGTGTAGTTGTAAACTGTTCTCTGAAGCTCCCAGACTTGTTATAATTGTTGTATTACTTTCAATAAATAGGTTTCCCTCTGAGCAGTGTCTTAAATCCAAACTCTGAATGGCTAGGTGCTAAGCTAAGCTCTCTTACGTAGAAAATATTACAAAGAGCTCTGTTTTAGCTTTGAATTTGTTCACTATGCAACAAATGCATTTGATGTTTCTAATGTAACTAAATCACATTTTGTTTGTTGCTTGCAGAATGAGTTGGTGTTCACAGACATCATCAGATTATCTGTCAATGTCTCTGAAGAGGAAGCCATCAATGGTACACATTACTCACTTAATTTTAGAAATGCACCTCATTACTTTTTTGTAATTGTTTTGCTTTAACTTATGTTTTTCCTTTTGTTTACAGCTTGTCTCACATCATTCGACTTCCATAAACAGATTGATTATCTCTTTTTAGTGGGCAGTGAGAAGGGGAAAATATACAAGGTAAAATTGGGTTGTCAGTCAGTGTGTGAAGAAGGGCTTTGGTCTTAAAATGAGCTCCTAAGGCTGGCCCCACAGCAGTGCTTCATTGAACCAGATGCTACTGAACTGAGCCTGGCTCCTTAAACTGGACACTCTGACAACAAGCCCAGATATTGCTGTTTGTTTTAAGCTATATAATTTCAATTTCAGATATTCCAAAACGCTGTTGATCACTTCCTATACATTTGTGTTTGCGACAGTAAAAACAAAATTACATTGTGCCATTTTTGTTATGTTATTTTGAGTTTTTATTACACATTAACAATACTTTCTACCTCTCTGTCACTGTAGTGCTCCAAGAGTTACTCTGGTCAGTTCCTGGAGACCTACGATGCTCACGTCATGGCAGTAGATGCTGTGAAGTGGAATCATTACCATCCAAAGGTTTTTATGTCTTGCAGTTCAGACTGGACCGTCAAAATCTGGGACCACACTATTAAGTATGTCACTGCCAAATAAACAGTTTTAAGGTTTATATAATATAAAGAACAACAGCTAATGTTTCTGTAATGGTTCTGGTAATCTGGTGATCTGGCATCATCATCATCAGACTTTATCACACAATAATACAGTGCATTTTTATTACCTTCAATCCTCATTATGGATAGAGTATAATTTTCTTGTCTTCTTTGAATACCTCGCTGTGCCTCCCACTTCTTGTCAGCATGAGCAGTTTGACTGAATAATGATTGCAATCATTTGCCCATTAAGGGGAATGTTTTCAAGAATGATCTGAAACATATCCAGACAAAGATGCATTGCATCCACTAGATGCTCTGTCTTGAGTTTTTCTGCTTTTCCGTGTCTTTCTGAGCCTTGTTTCTTACCATTGTCTATGTGCCATCCCTGCAGTAAAGGGCTGACCTGTCCAGTGTGCCCAACACCTGCAACACTACAGATAAGATACAGTGACTATAAATTCAACTCATCCTCATGTCCTCATGTTTCTAAAATTGAACATTATTCATTTATGGCAGAACATAATTCTATTAAATATGGCCGATGCACTGCAGTCATTAAGTTCATCATTTCTGCTGTAGAAATTAACCAGTTTTATATTACCACAGTATTAGATTAATATTAAATTGTAAAATTACCACATTAAATCTTCATAATATCCTCACTCTTGATTTTGAATGACTCTTGATTTTGAATGACTATCTTCCTGAAGGACAAAGATGTGTTCCCTTGGGGTTGTGTTCTTATGAAATAGAATGATTTTGAAAGATTAAGAAGGGAAAACATCTGCATTGATTTTACATGAAAATATAGGACATGGGCCCTGGGCAAACTGTAAAAATGTAATTCAGCCATGTAAATCAATGAAGCAACCTCACAAATCACAATCTCAGAGTGGTACTTATTTTGCAGAATTTGTCTGACAGACAAGACAAGAGGCACTCACAGGGGTGACCTTGTTGGCAGAAGTAATGAGAGAAGTTATTACCTGCTCCTCTGTGTGCCAACAACCTGCAATAACATTGTTTGAAAATAATGAATATCACATACTCTTCATAACTTCTGTTATGAAAGGTTTCGTATGTGAGGCAGCTCAGATAAATATTTCATTTCCTCACTTTTGGTACCAGTGGGGCGTCCATTAACATAGAAGAACAATATATTGTTTATTTGTTCAGTCAGGATTGGTAAAGTTGTTGTCTTAGCATTTTGAATGATTGAAAAAAAGTCAACATTTAAATGTATTTAAAAGTTATATTTTTGCCTGTTTGTAGCGCTCCCTTGTTCACGTTTGACCTGCGTTCAGCGGTCGGCGATGTTGCATGGGCACCATACTCATCCACTGTATTTGCTGCTGTCACAACGGATGGAATAGTAAGAATCTTTTTACTTTTTTGTCAGGGTCATTTTAATGTAATATCAAAATAGATAACAAATGACATAACCAGTGTGACATGGCTTTGGAAATAATAAGCAGGCCTTCTTGGATGAGGGTAATGTATACTGAGAGCTGACTTTATCACCATCAGACATCTGTTGTGTCCACATGAAATGACACAGCAGCTCAATCTCCTAGCTGCCACTCATCAACACAGACACTGAGTACCCTCACTGCATCCAGAGTCTAAGCCCCAGATTAATGCAGAGTAGCTGCCGGTAATTGATAGTGCTAGTTTCCTGTAGCAAAGGTGGCTTAGTGGTGCCTTGCCTGTTGTTATTGAATCCAGCCACACACTATTTGTTGTTGTTTGTTGACACACTGTTGTGTCTGGCACATTTCCTTTCCAGGGTGCCAAGGCAAGTGACAATGATAGAGAGCTGTTTAATAGACAGATAATATATGTGTTTCGTGTTGTTCAAACCATTTCCAGGTTTTATCCATCACAAGCTGAATGAATGGGTTGTATACACACCATTATGTACTGTATAAAACACCAAGGTTTATGTAATGTTCACCTTCAAAATGCACTCTTCACACTTCATGGAAAGTAGTTTACAAAAAGTAACCCAAAGCAAGATTGAATACAAGTCATTGCATATGGTTGTGCTCAGAGGTTTACATACCCTGGCAGAATTAGAGATTTTTCAAAGAATATAAATGATAGCACAAAAACGTTTTAGTTAGTGGATGAAGCCATTTATTGTCAAACAATTGTGTTTCTCTATTTAAATCATAATGACAACAGGAACTACCCAAATGTTTTAGATTTTAAAAAAGTTTACATACCCCAGTTCTTAATACTGTGTTTTGCCACCTTTAACATCAAAGACAGCTTGAAGTCTTTTGTGGTGGATGCTTTATGGCATTTGTGTAGTAATGGCTTTCTTGACCATGCAGCCCCTTTTTCTTCAAGTGCCTCCTTATTGTGCATCTTGAAATAGTCACACCACTTTTGTTCAGAGTCCTGTATTTCAGCTGAAGTTATTTGTGGGGTTTTCTTTGCATTCCAAACAATTTTCCTCGCAGTTGTGGCTGAACTTTTTGTTGGTCTCAACAGAATCCCGCACTTCTTTATAAGAATTTGAACACTGCTGACATTCTCAATTCCTTGGATTTATTTTTATATCCCTTTCCTGTGTTGTACAGTTCAATTACCTTTTCCAGCAAATCCCTTGACAATTCTTTTGCTTTTCCCATGGTATATATATATATATATATATATATATATATATATATATATATTTCCATCAAAGGGGCTTAATAAAAATGCTTAGATTTTTTATGAAATAATTAGGCCAATAAACTTACTGAGTAAACAAGCTAAACTACCAAAGTTGCTATGTTACATTATAATGTGAGTGTGACGGAAAGAAATGTGATGGAACAAACATGTATACACAAGAGTATTACTGTTTCCTGATGCAGCCACTTCTCCTGATGTTAATCAACACTGTTTGACCATTGTCTTGGAGCTTGACTGACTCAGTGTGAGCTGTGAGGTACTTGACATATATGTTCTGTTGATGACAACCTGGCTTGCTGCTGCTCACTGATAAATGTAAGAAACCCAATAGTGTATGTGTGCACTCTATGTACATACACACACACACTTGTGTCTGTGATGGTAATGACTTGCATGGCATGGCAGGCAGGCGTGTAAAAAAGGCACTGAGTTGTGCCCTGTCGCTACACATCACTTCTATTTTCTGCTTCTCTATCTGAGCTGACTGTTGATGAGTTGAAGGGTTGAATAAAGTAACGAGAAAACCAGACTCTTCAGTTCCATTTTTGCTTTTTACTCTTCTAAACATTATTAAATATGGGCTATGGAAAACCTGCTAATGTGCTATTAGGGATTTGTTTATTATAGGCTAAAGCTGAATTGAACGATGAAACAGTTACAAGAGGTATATTCCAAAATTAAAAGCAACTTACATTAGTTTATAAACTGATGTTAAGGAACGCTATATAAATCTACTGAAACTATTGAAAAACAAAGATTTAGGAGTAAAAACAATCACCTGGCATAAGTGTTCTTGATTTTTTAATCCGAAGTATTAGTGTTGCGTATGGGCTGTCAGCACACACACACACATGGACAGAAGTTACTCTATGACTGAGACTTTAAAACACATCCTTACACCAGATGGTCCAACTTGTTTCCCTGGAATGGCTTGTACTCTTTAATTACTAACACACACAGTTAAAACAATCAACAACTTTAAGGCTATAGAGCTCTCTAATTTAAATACAATGTATGGCAGTTTATATGGGTTATTTTCCAAATCAACTGATTTTACCCATTTTCTTTTTTCAGGTCCACGTCTTTGATCTCAGTATCAACAAATATCAGGCACTCTGCCAGCAGCAAGTGGTGGCCAAGAAGCACCTGACTCACGTTGAGTTTAATCCCGTCTATCCCATCATCATAGCAGGAGATGATCGAGGCTATGTCACCAGCTTCAAACTCTCCCCTAATCTTCGCAAAACACCCAAGGTAAGACTTTTATCAGTTTTGGCAGAAAGAAACGTCATCTTTAAAGTTAGTGTCTGAATCTCCCATATTCTCTGATAAGAGTGTCCAGCTGGTGTCGCAGCCTGTCATGTTGCTTTAAACGAATGTATATTGTTGCAACCACGAACATCAAGGGTTTGTGTGCATTATTCATGACTACAACTTGTTCAACATCATTGAACAACATCAGATGATTCATTCTGTGCGGACCTGACCTCAAGCTAATTATGCTAAGTACCAATGGCGCCACAATACCCTTCAGCCTGCCCAGCTACTCATTATCAGCATTACTAATTACCCGTATGTGTCATTTCCTTATCGTTTGCTAACAATTAGTCACAGAAAGGTTGCAGTATTATGTTATGTGCAGCTGAACTCGATTCTTCTGACACATTAGAAACGAGGAACATGTGGTAAATTTAATTTTGGTTATGCAAAAGCCTAACCAATAAAAAATGCTATAGAAGACAAAATATCTTAAAGTGTATGCTTTGTTCTATTTCTGTGCAAAAAAAAGTAATGTATTCCACTTTAGACCATTCTGTATTGATGAGTCACTAGAGCCTCGGCTGCCACTGATGATAGTGGTTAATGAGCTGCAGAGTAATCACAGTGCCTTTACTGAACACAGGAGGAAACCTAAATGGTCCACTGAGTCACAACACTTTAATCAGTGTCCATTTCGCCTCTACATTTATTTATTTATTTACAATCTAGTACATACCTACAGTATAAGTGGCATGGCAGGGTTTAAAAGTGAGACATGTTGTACACAAATAGAGCTATTCCTGACACAAGGTGCATTTTGATAGAGTTTAGCATAACAACACAAACACACACTTCAAGTGCTACCTCATCAGCACAATGGGATAGTAATTGCACAGTTCAGGACCACAGAGAGTGCCCGGACATGTATGGAACTACTGTAATGAAAATGTCACAGAATGTTTTTCTGACTAAAACCAACACTGAAGCATTTCATATATTACATATAAATTTGTATGAAAGTCTTTATTTTGTGCTATTTTCCAGTTCGGAGCAGAATTATGATTTCTACGCAAGTGGTACATAAGTGTTGTGGAGTGTGTGGGCCTTTGAGGGACAAAACATGTAGGCATGAAGAGTAAGAGCTGCATTTAAAAGAAGGACGTGTATTTACTGTTAAATGGGGGCCAGATTTTCAAACTAGAAATGCATAAACCATAATTATAGAATATAGTGTAGACAGGAAAAATGTCTTCCCATGTGGCCTGTTATATGGCTTTATTGGACTAGATGAATTTGGAAGTTATTTGAAAGTAGTCAGTTCACCTCAGTCCATTACATCAATAAGCAGACTTGGCTACAGGCAATGCTTGACATTTTGTGACTCCCCACTTTGGTACGACACAATGGAAAAACACTATAATGACTAAAGTTGTATTAATTTAGACTTCAGAGAGAAAGACTTGCTAAGTCAGTGTTTCTGTGTGTGGGAGAGGCTTTATTGAGCCATTCATCAGAGATATTATTTTGCGTTGAGATTTGACGTTTATCTGTTCAGGGAACGGAGCTGTCTGTCTGGAGAAACCCTCAAGCTGTATCTAGTTCACATTTTAAAATAGCTTCAGCATTGAAGGCTGAAACACCCTTTGAATACCAAACAATCCCTGCACTATTTTGATACTTAGTTTAGTTTGGAAGATTGTTAGATTCTGCTCTTGTGCTGTGAGAAGCATATGATTATTACAGACAACCAAGAGCTTATTCTTTCATTTATTGTGCCCAGAACTCACATGTTACATCTTTTTTTTAAACTCACGCAAAGAAGTGCTGAACTTTTAAATGCAGGCTTTTTCTTAATCAGTGTAATTCTTCAGAGAAGGGCAGTGCAAATGTTAATCTATAAGTGTGGAGCACCCTTAACTATTCTTAACTATTGACTGATGTAGAATCAACTCCCTGCGGCGCTGCGGGACAAATGTTGATTTGCCTTGTCCACAAACAGTATTAAAAGTGCACACACCACGTCTTTGGAAGATTGTTTTTTAATTTGTCCTTTGCAATGTTGCCCTATAGTCCTGTGTCTCTCCAAAGCAATATGTATGCAGTACCCCTGTGCATCTATTGACCTTGCATTCATTTTCATTTCTGTCTGATTGTGTTTTATTCCCCAGTTGTTAACTTTGTGCCCACTGGCTCTGCACCAGGGCTCAGCAAGCATAAGGTCAAGTCATTTCTCTTTTATGTTTCTGTGTCTGTGTAGACAAAGAAGCACCAGGAACCGCCTAAAGGCCCAGAAGCAGAAGTAGCCAAGATGGAGAAACTCCTCTCTCTGCTGAGGGAACCGGAACAGAGCACAGTTTAAGGTTTTCTATATCCAGCCATGTATTCTTCATATTAATGTAATTTCTGTTCAAATGTCCATGTTGTGTTCAATAATAATGCCACAAAAGATTTTTGTTTATGTTTTATTTATGTATTTACTAACAATAAACCATTCCTAGTAATTTAATTCATGTAATCATATTACTGCACCTACTACAATATTAGAGAGCTAATAATCATCATCATAACTTGACTGAGCTCTGCAAGCATTTATGAATATTATACTTCTATATTACAATGATTAAACTGAGAGGAGTTGGTTACAAAAAGTGAAAGACCAAATAAATTAGTCTAATAGTACGAGGACTTATGGACAATTTCCAAACGACTTATCTTGGCACACGCAGTTCTGGGCATACATCCAAGGATGTGCTAGAAGCCTGCTAATATCCCATCTTTGGGGAGTATAGTCTACTTTGAATCAAGGAATTTTTACTCCATCTTTTCTCTCCATGTCTCTTTCCTAATGACCTTCTCCTTTAGTAAAGTGCTCTGTTTCTCAACTGGAATCACATTGTGCCAGTTTTAAACTTGAACATCTCCCAGAAGCTGCACAGTCTCCCTTAAGTGAGTTTCATTTCTTCATCTGGGCTGGGTCAGGTTCATATTACACATACAGTCTTATTACCAACTCAGGCTATGGAGTAGAAATCATTTAGACATGAAGTACATTGCAGGCTCAGCTCACTCAGCTACTGTTTGTCAAAATCAATGTATAATGATTTTTAAATACAGCCACATAGTGTACAATGTACCATGAGAAATGAATAAATTATGGTTACATGCATCATCTGTTGTATGTTCAGAGAAGTAATGTACCTTTTGGAAGCATTAAACGTCATAGATTGGTTTATAGAAAAAAAAAAGATTCTGTTCTTAACTTTTTTCAGAAATGCTGCCTTAAAATGAATGGAACTGTTTATTTATTATTTGTATTTATTATTGTATGCTTTCAACTTGGTTGTAAAAAGCTCTTGAAAATAACAATGGTTGTGTGCTGCTGGTGCATTTGGCAGTAGACATGAGCTTGCCAAAGATGAAAGTATCCTTCTATGAAGAATTACAAAAGGCTCTCTGTTTTGCAAACACATCACATGATATTTGTGTTTAGGTCAAACACAGGCAGTAGACCTCCAAAACAAAAAGCCTTTCTGCATGTGAGAATCCACTCAGTCCTGAGTGAGTGGGCTCTAGCGGACCGCCACATGCAGATGTCAGTGTGAGGGGTCGTTGAAGAGGACGCAAATCTCATCTAAGCCTTTCTGGATCTTATGTAACACCCTCAGCACTGTTTTTTTTATGAGTGACAGTGACATGCACACTACACACAGGCTCAAGTATGAAATGTAATGTGTATTCATAGGAACATTTAACAATAGGTCAGCTCCACTTTGTGTACTGAATATTACCACCTCTCCACATCTGTGTGTATTTTTTGGTCTGACAAGCACATGTACTAGATAATATTAATAACTAAATAAAATAGTTTCCTCGCTCCTTATCTTTCTAAGCCAAGGTCATTTCTGAGAGCACACTGACAGTCAGATCTGCAGGTGACTAGAAAATCTTTGAAGCCTGTGTTGTGCAGGCTGTGGCAGCCTCCTCTCCTGTGGAGGCCACTGTTCGTCGCTACATTTGACTCATCCTTTGGCAGTCAGGAGGTCAGCAGGTACTTGTGCTCGGTGAGCTGCTGGGTTTCACCTTCACTTGGAGCCAACACAGGCTGCCTCTCCGGGCTGGAAGGCACTCTGCAGGCCCGGTACATGATTAAACACAGCAGAAGCAGCAGAATAGCAACAAATGTGTTGCAGGCTATGGCCACCAGAGCAGCAGTGGACAGCACTGTGGCACTATTTTCAGATTCCATATTGAAGACTAGTTACATTTTAGGGGACTCAATGATGTCTCCATTCCTCCATTAGGAAAGATTTACTGTAATGCCATTCAGGCTTTGGAGTTGTTCTTGGCAATGTGCACATAATGTTGTGTGGAATAATTAGTCTTTTTTGTTAAGTCTGTTGTAAGCTGCAGAGATGATGATTACTTTTCAAGGCTCCTGCTCTTCAGTGGGACACAGCATCAGCCCAAAACCGTCTGTCTCTTGTTGATTACACTGTAGTCTGCTCTATGTCTGATTCCAGTAAATGCCAGTCAGCGCCTGTAGAAAAAAAGAAATAAATAGAACAATAGAAACTATTTAGTGGGGCAGCATTGTTTTACTGTGTTAGTTTTGGCAGCCCATGTTCCAGCTCAATGCTTAAAAGTTTCTAAAGTCATTGATTAAATCTCTGAAGATGTCAGAGCAGACACAGGATATGGATCAAAAAATGGCATATTGTTGGGTAAAAGCGACAGTTGCGGGTTTTTCTGCAGCTGATGCCCACAGCGGGTGATTTGATTAATGAGATTCCTCGTACCTGAAGCAGTAACCTGCAGAATGCTGGCTACTCATGCTGCGTAGCTAGCTATGTCTGCTATAAATGATGATGCTGATTCATCTCAGCATCTGTCATCTACAGGTGCTGGGCTTATAGGAAAGCCTTCTCTTCCTGCTGACTATACAGCACAACTATGCAGCTGTGCCCACCAGCAAATCTCTTCTCCAGCTGCAGTCATTTTGCTCTTGAACATTACAAATCACATTGTCAGGAGCAACTGCGAGAAAGCATTTAGCCCTTTATATTTTAATAGATTGTACAAAAAGAATGTGTGCAAGATGCTAAACCATGTATAAGGTATAATAGATTCTGCCTTGTTAAATTTCACTGTACTATAAGTTGCTGCACTTTATATTAGTCACTTTGGTTTGGTAAAACAGATCAGAGATCAGCCTAAAGTCATACCTAAGGCCTCTTACCTAGTGTCTATCTTTTCATATTTTTTCAAATTAAAATGTGCCATACACTATGGAAGCATATGTTATTAATATATACTAGATACACAATATCAAGTACCTGATTTAAAAATAGAGGCTTTTATTTTTCATTTGTTCAGTCATACAAAAATGATTATCCATAAATTTGCATTAGATTACCTCTTTATGTAAAAAAGATTTAAAAAAACGGCTCTAACAAACGGAGATTGCTGCAAAGCATTTTTTGTTATTAAGACTTTTTTATTACAGGATGCAGTGTATGCTAAAAGATTTTGAGCATCAGCACATATGGTCTAATGCCCTAATGTTTTGATCGGAGTTGGCTTCAAGGTGTATCACAATATAGATTTCCCGAATCCAAAATTCAGCAGGCTTGAGGACTATCTTCGGTTTCTACTACAACTTGATTTCCAAACACAAATAACCTTGCTCACTGTCCAAAAGATCCTTATTAGATAACACCAGCGCTTTGAGAAACATTGCCAATGCCTCTTTAATACGCGCACGTCTCTTTTTATCCACTGCTTTTGTCTCACAAGCTGCCACATTGATCACACCAGGGAACCCCTCAAGAGTGCACTGTTCCAAAAATACACTCTATTCTCCTCCTAGAACAGGTGAGAGCCTCGTAATCCACACACCACAAATCAATCTTGTCTGATCTGTTAATCAGACTCCCCACTGAGATTCATGTTACATCTTTAATAGAAAACCGGCCTGTGTTTGTACTGGGACCTGGGTCTGGCTGAATGACTTAAGGAGGATTTTTTTATGTGTTATGTGATGCAACTTCTAACCCTTGGGTGAACGCAGGGAATGAAGTTTTACCAGGACTGTAATATAAAAATACTTTCTCCTGTGAGTGCGAGGAGGTAGCATTCCTAAACATTTCCCCAGTTAATTCATTCTCTAGCATTTGTTCTTTTCTGTGAACATACATGTATAATGTGCAGGAAATTCCCTTTCCCCTCCTTCAGAACTATGTAGAGGTGAATCTCTCTTTACCACATTACCCTCTGCCTGCTTTTCTCCTTTTTTCTGTCTTTGTTTACTTGGAAAAGTGGATATGGAATTCATTCAAAAGCCAGCATTTGACTTTGGCTGATTAGCACTAAAAAAGGAGAAGAGGATGTGTGACGGCACTCCAGCCATTGTAACTAACCTAAAATACACATTTATAGTCAATAAGTTGCATCTACTAATAAAATAAACCATTAAAAGCCCAGCCAAAGCATTACTAAAACAAACAAAATCTATTAAATGCATCACTAATAAGGAATAAACTGGCAGGTTTAAGTGCAGTAAAAGGCTCTAAATCACACTAAATATTTTGTATACTGCATTAAATCAGTTTGTCCAAAGTCACTAGTTGCTCACTTACCACAGTCTCAGTCAACAGTTTGTGTCCTGCTCAATCCCATGGTGCACTTCCCTTGTTTCCTATTCCACATTGTTGCAATCCCACTCACACGGATAACTGTCCCCTCTTTAGCCTGTATGGCTTTTCTTTTCACTCATCCCTGCCTCGTGCTCGAGCTGTCCATCTGCTCCACTGCGTATGCGCACATGTGAACGCACAGCACCGTCGCACTCTGCCGTCTGAGAGCTCTCCCGTAGTGTGTGGCATCGAGAGACAGAGCGCACAGAGGAAGGGCTGGAGAGGAGGGCTTAGTGCATGTCAGCAGTGATGTGAGGCGTTCAGGGGGAAGAGAGAAGACTGTTTTGGATGAAATTACTCTGGGCTCATGCTGCAGACCGAAGGGAGGGAAGGGAGGGTTACAAAAAAAAAAAAAAAACAAGGAAGCGCCACCTGTCAAACAAAACCGCTTGCTTCCACCTCACATCTCGCTGCAGTGATACAGACAGAAGTGTTTCAGAGAAGGGGGGAAAAGAGTGCTATTGTAATGACACTAACCCAGATGAAGGCTCAGTCAGAGGGGTTCTATTCAAAGCCCATTTTATCACCAACATTTTAACATATTAGAAAAATGGTGATCAGTTGTTTACCCTTTACCCTGATTGTCAATAAAAGCCAAGCCTATTGCTTATTATTAACCAATTAAAAACTAATCCTTCATGTTAATTATGTTTGAGTGCTTTGATTTACTGATTAATTCACATGTGGCTGCATTTTATAAAACAAATATATAATCCAAGAGCAGCAGTTGCCAGGACATTTTTTATCCATTTTATCTCAAGTGTTGAGATTTAGCGTCACAAAGTAAAATGAGCCAAAATGTTCTGTCCCGTGAACACTATAGATCCACATTAACAAGTAATAAGCAATTGTCTGTGAGAAGAAAAGAAAGAAAGTAAAGGTTCAGTGTGTGCTGTCACAGAAATGAAGTATTATCCTTGGCTGCTCTGGTTGTAAACATAGCATTGAACATTATACATTCAACATTAACATGATTATATGTAACTGGAATATTTCTACAAACTGTGAGGTGGGGACAGGTTACAGTAAAAATACAAATGTGCTGCGACCAGACACAAAAATAGTGTGAAAATAATGTAGTTGTTTTGTTAACTATTAACACCAAACTAACCAAGAGTGAAACCAGTGCTGAACAAGATGTACGCCACAAATGTCATACTGGCTCCGAGAAGTAGGAGAGGGAGGGGTCAGCCATTCATTTACCTGGTCATCTGTGAATATTAAATGGATGGCTCAGTGATAAATCAGTTTGTGGTCTTGATATCCTCCAACGTCCTTTACCTGCGACTGCAAACGAGTTTCAGAGAGTAGCCTCTTTGTATAATCACCCATCAACAATGAATCTGAAACGGCATTCCAAAGGCACTATAAATTGAACTTGAGACTGATAGACCATCAATCTCAAAGTCATTCATTATACGGCAAACCAAGCAGAAATAAACTTCCTCCACACATTCACAGACAGCTCGAAATGCCAGGATTTAATATTGGTATCATTTGTGGCTGTGAAAAGAGCATGCAAAACAGACCGACACACTGACTGTGTGTAGGCAGGAAGTGCAGCTGCTGTCTTTCCACAAATATGTCACAGCAAAAGAAAGACAAGACTTTTTTTTTCACAGATGGAAAAGCAAGTCTAATAAATGAAATAATACAGGTGAGAATATGAGACTTGTAACATTTTGATCTGTCATTTCTTTGTCACAGATTAAAATTGGGTGAACACCAGTGGAGTCATTATTGGATTCACTGAAATGTGTGGGATAGAAGCCTTTCATTATATTTTTATGCCAGGTTTCTAAGGCAGGTGGAAAATTAACTTTAGCCAGCTAAAATTCTTTTAGAAGAAGCCAGACTTTTGCTGTGACTTGTGTCAAAGGCTCAGAAAACATGCCACAAACTATCTTAAGTTATTATTTTTGTGGTAATCAACCACCTGCGACACTGAAAGAACTATTGCATCAGTAGAAACCGTTGTTCATAGTAACCCTTGAGCTGCAGGTGGATTCTTGCAAGATTTGGACGTTTACAAACTCACAAAATTCTATCTTGAACTGCTCCAAGCAAAGGCCTACTCAAACCATGGCCTTGTGTCCGATAATGTGACGGCATTGACAGGTCTGGGCGTGTTATAGGTTTGAAGATATAGCGGCTGCTTGACCGTTCTGAATGTAAACATCATGGTGATCCTCTGATTGAATAACTGCAGTGATAAATCCAATCACTGCCCAGGTATTCATTTAAAGTACCTGTCCTTTTGCAAACGCTTTCAACTGGAGTCCTCCCAGATGCTACTGTGGAGCAGTTCTATCTGGCTCATAGTGCATTTTACCATCAGACAACTGTTTTTGCATGAGGCATCATTACCATGGGGCAGTTATGGCACCAACAGGTTAACCTATAACAGAAAACCAGAAAACCTACAAATGCATACAGTAAATGTATAATGTCTTGAATATGGTTTGTGGTGCCAGAAAAGCACATCAAACTTCTGACGTTTATGATCCACCTGAGTCCATGTTTCTGTTCCTTCTTCGTCTCATTCCCACACTTATCCTCTTTCATGTCTCCGACTGCCTATCCCTAAGAGGAATGTGTCACGGGATATATGCACGGTGTGGCTCTACGTGCGGCTAAAGGAGGCAGCTGCTTCCACTGGCCAAATTCTGAGTCCTCTATGTGAGTCACTGAGCCCACTCCTACTGGATGAAGAGGAGCTAGCAACAACAGAGCAGCGTCAGGTGAGCTCACGCTGCAACAGAAGAGTATATTCTTGTGGGAGTTCATTACAAAAGTGTAATGAGGAGTTACCTTTTACAGGCCATCGTGATGATCCCACTTTCAAGTTACACAGTGCCTCTTCTTACAATGTTCGGTGCCGTTTAGCTTTGGTGTGAATTCAAAGAGGTGTCACTACACACACTCTTTCAGGTAATGGATGATAATAGTAGAAAACCAAGTGCCAAAGCTCAAAGAGCATTAAAGTAACAGCTCAAATGTGGCAGTGGGCCTAATGCTGTACATCACAAAGACCAATAAAACCATCAGTGTACTAAGAACTGGGGACTCCAAATCTCTCACACGATATACCAACAAATCATTTAAGATTAGTTTAACTTAAAAATAAGACTGTGCTCAGCAACTGAATAATATGGTGTTTCATTTTTTTTTATTTCAGTTACAAAACATTTTAGTATTCACAATGAAAACGTCCACAATGTTAAAAATATTGTTGCAGTAAACTGGGGAAAACAATATAAAACAGGTTTATCTAGAAGCCCGTCTGTCTCTGGTGTCTGAAGTGGTAACTCTAGAAAGGTTGAGATTATGTTTAAGTGGTAAATCAAATCTGTTTAAAATGTTTGTTCTTTGCAATGTTGAAAAAACTTAACTAAAAGAATATATATATATTAAAAAAAACACATTATCAAGATATTTATATATATTTAGCAGTAATGGGACTATAGTAAAACAGATGTATGAACAGAATCATGGCAATTACATTAAGCTGCCTTTTTATGATTGTGCAAAGCTATTTTGAGTATGAAGATGTTTTTAAGAAAACTAATTGGGAATTTCTGCCAAGCAAGATTCATCTTTGATCAAGAATGCATCTGAAACAAAAAATACATGTAATCATTAAAAAAAAAAAAGACTAATTTTCATGCATAAATGAGCAAAAAGTAATTAACTACTGTTGTGTAAGTCTTACTGTGGTGAAGTGGACAGTGCAGGAGATGGCGATGACCACAAGACCGATGATAACTGAAGCTAAAGCCACATACAGAGCGTTTCTGCCCAGTCGTCTGGAGCCGTCATAGTCACCACTGTAGTAGCTGTTTCTAGACTGAGGACCACATTCATATCATACATTTGACTTTGAACTGTTTGGATGTGAAAATATTTACACTCTTATTAATAAATATAACTCTATCTAACTATGTTCCCAGTTCTGGTCTTATAAAAGTACCTATTCTATGTCTATATCCACTTACATATGTACAACATGGAAATGTCGTTTTATTTTCTAAAAGGTAAGCTGAAGTAGGTTTGAGTGATGGGCTGAGCAGGTGTGTGGGACTGGGTTACATCTTAATGTGCGTCACTTGAACTGAGGACATAGACATGCATATCCGTGTAAATCATAGCAAACACAACGCTCTGCTGTTTTTCTGCTCATATTCATAGCCATTCATTCATAGTATTAGATTCTTGAACCAAGGGCCCATGCTTACCATGATAGAGAAAACCAGGGCCAGGAGGTTGACAGGGAAGGCCGGACAGAAGCAAGTGAAAATCGTCAAACAGAGGTAGCTGCGCAGCGGAGGTGGGGGTTCCTGTGTCGGATTGTGGTCAGGAAATCTACTCCCACTCAAGGCACTTTTGACTTCTGGATGTAGCATTGCAAGAGCCATTGAGCCAAACTACAAAAAAATAAAAATATAAAACGAGACAAGTAAAACTATGTCTAAAGCAGGTAAGACTTTAAAGAAGAAACTTGTGAAGCCTGGGATTTCAAAGTCGGATTGACTGATATGTTGTGTTGGAACAGTTGAGGAGGTGGGAGAGGATCACTAACCTCACTGGCCTACTTCCAGGACTCTGCCTTGAGATGAAGTGTGAGGAGATCTGACTCTGTTTACCAGCGCTGGCACCTCACAGGAACATGCAGACGCTGACACATGAAGTGTGCGTGTGAATGTTGTTAACGGAATACGCACACAGCACAGACACTTTACAGTTCCGCTGAAGTGTATTGTTACTCAGGGGGAAAGCTGGTTTTGGTTATTAGAAGACAGTTGATAATAACTCAAAAGGACTTTCAATTATTTTAGTTTTTTGTTTGTGATGTTTTGAATGTCATATTGTTTGGATTTGGACATGAGAAGGCTGGCTCCATAAATTTTTATATACTGACTCATCTTCATGTAAACACTACACATTTTTGGTGCAGATGATTCCTTTATAAAACGAGAGCATAAATGACACATTTTTGAAAGCTACACTATACAACCTTTACCCAAACCTGTGCCCCTCATGTTGCCCTATGCTTCCCTAAATCTGACTTTTTTTCTAATGGCGCCAAAAACTCAATCGAATTCAAAGGCTTTAGAATAATTTATTAGGGTTTTAAAGTTGAAATTATCAGAAAAACAAAACAAGGAAAACAGAAAAGTATTGCTGTAAAGCTTGGTGGTCGACAGCCCATATCAGAGTCACTTATATAAGAGCCAAAGCTCCTGCAGAGCTTCAGCCTCATCCAGAGCTCGGGCTTCTCCATACATCCACACAATAAAAAGACAGCATTAAAACATAATATACCAGGGGAGCAAGATCTCAAAACAGAAAAATATACTTTCTTTTTTTTTTCTGAAAATAAGTCTTAATGCCGCAGAATTCCCACACATCGTCTGCCATTACCAATAATAGTATTATTATTTTTTTCATTTGTAAGGTAAAAAATAACTTATTGCTTTATTGTAAGTTAAAAAGTTACAGTGTTGGTGTCCAGCAGTAGTTTTATGTCAAAGTCCCAGGTCTGACAGAGTGACCACTGGCCGCATCAGAGAGCCACGCTGAATGTTTTCGCTGTGCTCAGGCTACATGTCAATGCAAATGTTGGATTTCCATTTACTGCCAGTCAGTGTCGTCTGGATCAGAGCACATTAGGACCAAACCCCTGTCCCATCTGACGTGTCCTGCTCAGACCCCGGTGTCTTTTTCCACAACATGGATCAGAGATTCAATAACACGTTGCTTTCCAAATCTATTCAAATGTGAGGAAGACAAGGGAATGGGCCAGTGGGACACAAATGGGACAGGGTCTTCTCAGTACCAAAACAAATACCAAAAAGAAAAAAAAACATCAATTCAAAGGCTCTTTCATTACCCAAAGTAGTTCCATGTTACACACAAACATCCACACTCGCCCTCACATGCAGCTTCAATAGTGACAGAACGTGGTTGTGATGTTTTTACACTTGCTTCTCTGAGAATGTCCTTCATTTGCTTTTTTTGTATTATTTTTTTCCAACAGTGGAACGCGCCACTTTTAAAATGAAATAAAAAAAAAAAAACAAGTGAATCTTGCAATATATATATATAATATTTTCTGAGGAAGTCAAGTCAAAGCCCATCCCCTGAATCCCTCCGGGTTTTGTCTTGTTCAAATTGTGATTCTTTCATTGTTTGATTCATTGTGAGCAGTGTGTCGTTGTCGCTTATAGATGAAGATCAGAAATTCATACTGTGTTTTTTCAAGAAAGTGATGATATAAAATTGTAATATACCAAAGTCATAACAGTTCAGATTCTTCTCAACAGTAGCCAGCAGCAACTGTTCCAAAGTAAAAACTTATCCTATCAGAAAAGGATTGAGATGACCACAAACTGTTGTCCCGTTCTAAACCAACCAATAACATGCCAGCTGGTTCTGGAGCCCTCCTCCCTCGTACCCTCCCCTTTTACCCCGACATATGTACAATATCTTACAGGAAGACATAAAAACATTGCTTTAAAACCAATTACAGAATAAAATACCTTACAGATTATCATTATTATGTCAATATTAATAACAATATTACAAAGGTGTGTTTTTTTAAAGACTACCAAAATATACATTTTAGTTTTTCATCCATGTTGATTTGACATTAAAAAAGGTCTTGGCGGGCTGTTGGTTTTGTTCTTCTTTTGTTAAAAATGGTTGGGTTTCTTTTAGACAAAGGTCTTTGTGGATTTTGTCTTTTCAGTAACGTATGACTTGTGGTGAAATGACATGACACTGAAATAAAATGCAATAAAAAAAAGTCCTCTGCATCTGTGGCAAGTTTCCTCAAAGAATTTTTTCTTTTTTTTTTTTTTTTCAGTTTTCTTCCTCAGCTTCCGAAAAGGGGACAAGGTGCAGGAGCTGGGGTTCTAGTTATTAAACTACAGGAGGAAGAGACAGGAGAGTTATGTTGAAGTGATTAGTACAGCAAAAACAGTTCAGGATTTAAAAGAAGATATTCAGTCGGTGGGTAGAGCCACAGGAGAACCAGAACCCCATAGAGCCTCTAGCCAGCCAATCAGGTTTGTGCCATCAGTGGGCAGTCAGCTTTTTGATTGGCTCGTCTCCAGAGGAGAACTCCTCCCATCTTCAGTGACCTGAGTCGTCTCAGTGGTAGCCATTAGTAAACGCAGTAGCAATGAGTGGACCCTGAGGACAAACAGAATAAGTGAATAGTTGTGGCTTTGTGATTACACATGTGCATCCGAGCGTGTGTCTAAGTGGATGTCATTAAAAGGGGTGGGGGACCTTACCCCTAGACTGTGTCCGAACCCTGTGCTGGGGGCAGGGCTGGCAGCACTGATGTAGCTGCTGACTCCTGAGTCCTGATTGGCTGCGGCATAGAGGTCAGCCATTGGTCCTGGACTGCTTGTGCCCAGGAAGCCAGCTGCGCGTGAAGGGTTGGAGCCTACAACACAGATATAGTGCAGCTGTGAAGATTTTTTTATTCTCTAAAAATATACTCTTATTTGTCAAAGCTTTTTAAAATCATACACATATTCCCGACGCACATACCTCTAACTACTGCTGCTGCTGCTGCTGCCATTGGTCCATACGCAGTCAGGGGAATTGCTGAGGGATACAAACAACAAATTGAACTGTGGATCATATGAAATCATAAGTACAATTTACAGTTTACTGTCGGCTGAGCCAACATCTGCTCCAGCATCTGTGCTGTGATGTAACATATGCTGAAGGGAACAGTTAATGCACTCCAAAGGCCATCGGCAACAATACCAACAGTTAATCACAGCAGCAGAAAAAACAACAGAATATGAAGGCCATTTTAAAGGTGCAACTCCAGCTGAGAGACATTAGATGGCAGTGTAAAGGCAGGGGTTGGACTAGCTGCTTGTAGCTGACTATCAATAGACAGAGGTAAAAGGATCAAGTGTAAAGACGTATTTTCATAAACTGTAATTTAAAACAGTCATTCACATAAAATGTGACCAAGCAACTGAACATCAAGCAGTAGAAGCTGAGTTTAGAAAATGCAGCCTGTGCAGCTGAATGGACCCTTTTTCTGCTGACATTTTGCTCTGCACTTTAGCTTCAAAGATTTTTAGTCAGCCATGTTTACAGAGTTGAGCAGCAGCCAGTCAACTGCACAGCATGAACGTCACATTTGACTTAAACAACATGTTCTCTCAAGGCCTTTAGGAGGAGAGGCACCACTGACCTGTCAGTTCAGGGGGGTGGGATGATGTCAGGAGGGGGGTCCTCTCTAAATGGAATTCTAGAAACAGAGAAGGTCAAGAGAGCGTTTTGTAAATACAGGCACCATCCACCAGCCAGACCATGAAGCCACAGAGACATTTAGCTAAAAAAGGACACTGAAAGTTCAAAATCTACACACAAGTAGAGCAAGGAGGTTTGGGACAAGGAAGAGGAAGGGCAGCACTCACAAATCAAAGGGGGTTATATTAGGAAATCCAATAAACAGACAAGAATCAAAGAGGAAGCAGAGGAAACAGACAGTTGCTGAAACCAGCGTTTGAGACTTTACAAAAGGTTTTATAGAATGTTTAGAAATACATCAAGTAACATATATGATCTACAAGCTGAAGTTGAACAGTATGTATGGATGTATTACCTACAGGTCCTTGTTTAAAGTGTAAAGTTAGGAGATTTAGATATTGTTCATTTGGGCTTACCTGGAAATTGGTAAGTGTAACCAGGCGCAATCCCAGAATAACTGCGGCTGGTGTAGGTAGTAGTCTGAAAACCTGGGTAGCCTGTCAAAAGAGACAAAGAGGGATATATAAAAACATTCATCCTCATTTGACCATCATAAATCATTTTTGTGCTCCAGCTGTGATGCAATGCTTGTGAAAATGTCTGTGATATGTATGTTTGAGGCACATATCAAGTATTGCATAAAAACTGATCAGATTAAAGTCAGATCAGTGTCCAGCAGAGGGCGCCAGACAACAGCAGATGCCAAAGCTCTCCATTTGTTTTCTCAATGAACCTGCAGTCTTTTTAACTCCACTAGGAGGAATTATATCATTATTTCTTCAATGACCTCTAAATTTCACATCCAACATTTTTCAGGAGGTATGCGTGCGCCAATAATTTTACTAATTTGGTCAATTTATCTATTGTTAATGTTTGCATTTTTATCAAAGGAACCATTAAATATTACATTTTTAACCACCAAATAAAAAATATAGCCCAGGGATATAAACACAAAGGTTATATGAATTAACCTACACAGAATTAAAACACACTTTTTTATTCTATCCATCGTTAAAAAATTAATTATAGTGCCATAAATGGCTTATATTACCTAACATGCCTATCCCCAGCATGAAGGCGTCCATCCCATAAGGCATGACTCTGGAGCGGCCTCGTGCTGAGCCTGCCGGTGTCATTACCTCCTTCGGCTGGGCTTTCTTACATTCAACCTGAAACACGCACGTTTAATGACAACTTTGTATTAGAAATTAAATATGGTAATACGATTATCTGACATGAAAATATTTGCAGGCCTAAGATTGTGGATATAAAAAAGTTACCTGATTTGACCTACTAATTATCTTAATGAATATTTTTTAATAATTGACTGCAGCTACAGAGCGACTCATTGTCTTCTGTTCATCTTAATAAAAAATATTTGAACGTATTACCAGGGCCAGGGCTACATCAATAAAAATCTAGATTAATATTAGTTTGGTATCTAATATAGAAATACACCTACCATTTTGTTGTTGATCTCATGGAAGTGGATTTCACACACTTTCTCCACAACGTCTTCATTCTCAAAAGTAACAAAACCAAAACCTGGAGGACACACAAACACATTGCACTTCAATAACTCCTCTTTACTGCACACATTAGATTACAGTTTCCAAAATCAAATCTTTTCTAACATTAAGTCACAACAAACCTATCCTAAACATCAGTCCCAGTTCAGCTTGAATCATTTAACTCATCTAACCCTAACTAAATCTAGGTTTACCCATTCTCTGTGCCTTATTCTGAATCATACATTTCTCCTGCTCCTTCTCCATTTTCTCACTGCAACTCCACTGACCCCTTATTACCACCCACCCAGGACACCACACTTCCACCTCACCACCAGAAGACAAAGATAAATGAAATAGGCTAAAAAGTGGAGCAGAGGGAGGGCCCAAGACTGTGATCTGGGAATAATCAGTATTTTTTATATTTGGAGATCTCCACAAATATCGCTCTTACGACAGATGTATTTCAAAGGAACTGGCGGTGAATATGTTGAAAGGTCACGTCAGTCCTGCGAGTTTACCTCTATGTCTGTTGGTCGTTTTGTCAAACATCAGCATAGCATCGTCGACCTGTGAAAACAAAGCAAATAATAGATTAGCTTCAGCATACACAGCATCACACAGCATGGGGTGCCATTGTCCGGCTTTAGCTCTGGAGTACAGGGGCCAAACAGATGGAAAGGGTGGAAAGGAAGGAGGAGGGAGTGTTCGGGGGCTGACAGGTGACAAAGGAGACAAGAAAAAGCAAGAAGGGTCTCCAGAAAGAGGTACGAGATGAGAAATGATAAGATGGATGGAGCGGCACAGAGTTACAATGAGTTATAATAAATCAAACAGTGAATGACCGCTGTTCATAAAGTACCACAGCTAAGTTTTACCCTGAACTTTTTCCCTATTCATGTTCTTCACCCTTGCTGTCTTTTCTCTGTACAAAGTTTACTATTCCCTTGGAGACCGTGTGAAGAATTTCAATTAGAAGGACTCATAGCCCCCTCGCTGACCGCCCCCACCTTCACCCAACCCAAGCTCATTTCAATAAGAACAGAAGCAAGTGACAGAGAAAAGACAAACACAGATACAGTGATGAATAATGGTGGGGTACATTAAAAAACAAAAAAAAAACAAGATAAAGTTTTGAAAATCTGTCAGTGGACTTTTTTTTGTGACCAAAGACGACAAAATGAACCGAGGTCTTTGTCAGTGCAATCTCCTTTTTATTGTGCTTTTCCCACTCTCCTTTTATTATTCACTCACTCCACTGGCCTATTCATATTCCTCCTCCCCTCTTTTCACTCCCTTTCCTCCCTCCCCCTTGTCCTTCACTGGCAGGAAAGTTAGCAGTTTTAGCTCGGGCTCTGACGGCGCGACGAGATAGACAGGGACCGAGCCAAGGCTGTGGAAATAAATCTCATGTTTGTGGCAGGAATGAAACTATTTGCATGAGCGTTTATGAAAATCTGCTCTTTCAGATTGAGCATCACGATGACACATGTAGAGTATGACTCCAGTGCTATTTTCATTACGCAGCAGCACTGAAACTCAAGCCAGTGTAACATGAGTGGCACAGGCCTTTGGATGACCAGGCAATCCGATTTCTAACATTTACCTCAGATGGGAAACACACCCAGCTCCTCAAGGCTTCAATGTTAGACTGAGATTAAAGCTGTGCAACTATGTGTCTATACTGTGTATTCTCTCACATACTCGGTTCCTGGAGCTTCATTCGTTTCAACAAGGTTCTTGCTATAGTTTCTGTGGTATAAGTTGACTTCTACTTTAGTAAATAAAAAATTCTGAAAAAGGTCTCAATTAGTCATTATTTTGAGAATAGTTATGATATATCAGACAACATTTATTTATCCATAACACAATAAGGATATAATATAATAAAATAAGAACAGAAGATTAGTAACAGGACCCGTTGCATGAAAAAGTAAAAATATGACTCATAAATGCATTTTCAAAATCTAACAAAATGAAGGACACCTAACACTTTTGACTTTTATAGCTTCATAATACAGAACTAACTCATTTGAACAATGCCACGTACTCATGGCTCAAGATTTGTGGATATGCTGCATGCTAAACTAGCACTTCATTTTCATTTAACCAAACTGATTATGCATTTCTCACACAGGGGCCAGCTGTGGTCCAATAAAATCTGACATGTGTACTCTTCCTGTCAAAGGTGCAATGATAACGATGATAATAGCAGCCTGCACACCTTCCTTTCTTCCACGTACACTTCCCGCCGGCTCCTGCTCTGTCTGTCCTTCATTCAGTTTTTGCACCACCCTCCTCCTCCTCTTTTTACCCTTCCGGTCGCCCAAACTCAATGACACAGCAGAGAGTGAGCTGGGGAACAGGACAGTAAGTAGACAGCTGCAGGCCAACATGTTATCATAAGAGTAGGGTTACATGTGAGGCTAACCCCATGTTAGCATCAGCGACATCTATTCTGGATGGGATGAACGGGAAGCGCTTTAAAGCCAGCGATCACACACTATAAGAAAGTGTTAACATGCTATGGGCCTATGTTGTTGCTAATGGCTAACCCCATTAGATTACAATGGTGTTGCTACATGTTCCATCACGTGTCCAAGCTTATGCTGTGGTCACACACTACCCCTCTTTAGCTCATGCCAAAACCAATAAGAAGACGCTCTCCGATGTCCAGTGCCTAGGGTGCTGTAAGACAATCTGATTGGATAGCTGTGGGGGTCTGAGATTGGCTTAGCAGAGGCTCAGTCACTAACAACTCAGCGTGTATGCAGCAAGTGAAGAAAAGTTAAGGTCATCTTCTCCTAAAGATCTGACATTTTCACATGTTTCCAAATCAGGGTCAACTGTGCAAGGTTGGAGCTAAATATTTCGAGCTCTGAGTAAAGTGTACCGCCATTGTCTGTGGAACAAGTGTTTGCTGACAAGTCCATTACATTTTTTTCTGAGATTATGAAAGGTGGCATTCACATTTTTCCCTGCCGTCTCCTCACATCTCCCTCTTTCATACTTCCCTCTGTGGCCCTCGCTCCCTCCGTCCATCTCTCTAAACAGGCCAGCAGACAAAGTGTTCAGTCAAGCCTTATAATCGTTCTGCTCACATGGGTGAGTGGAGTCCCAACTTTTCCAGTCTGTCCTGAACCATGCTGTATCTTTTTCCTTATCCACGCTTTCCCTTGCTCTCTACAACCTCTTGTTTACTTCAGTGGAAGATTTTTAATGGTCATTTTTCCAAACAAACTGTGGTGCTTTCAGGAGAGGTGGGATAAAAAGCATGAAAATAATAAATGGTTGTGTGATTTAAAAGCAACCAATGGCAATTCTACACTGATCTTATTGTATGGTTTCTCTAATTTAAGATTTTTTCATATTTTACATGCAAACCTAAGTTGTGTGAATACTGATAAATACTGATGAAACCAAGTCAAAAATAAACTAGCAGACTTTAATTGTCTATTTTGTCCAAAATACCTGACATGTTGTACTGGTTAAGTTGAGTTTTCCCAAGGTGTGCCCTCAGATGTGTGCTTTAAAAAAATAAAGTTGTTTCTGTTCAAAGAGTTGCACAAAATGCATAGTGCATTCTGTGTTTTCCTTTGCGAGGCGGTGCCACAGAATGAAAATAAACAGGACACTGAGTCAAACTCCATCGCAACCTGCACCTTGTAACCAGACTCAGATAATAAACAAGAAATACCTCCTGCTCGGCAGGAATGCACAGTGGGATTGGCGCTATCCAGAATACAGCTTTGGTCTCACGTGTCCAAATATTCCCTCATCCTGTGGAAGTGTTGTCTTAGATATGAGTGTCTATAATCACCAAGGAGAACTGATTCGGCACACAGCAGCCATTTTACTAAGTGAAAATGGCCTACACATGTCACAACAACCACCCCATAATAAGTTAAACTGTGATCGTCACATGTGTAATCCCGTAAGACCAGGACACACAGCACAGAATGGGGAGGCTTGATTTAAATTTAAACTAGCACCTGAAATATGCTAATGCCCTAAACATGAGTCAGAGGCCAACAGAGAGAAAACACAGCGAGGCAAGAGGAGGTTCGTGTTGTTAATATCTTCCAAGCCATTAGACCTACATCCTGAAGCACCGCTCATTTTCATTTTCCATCCCTTTCATCAACAGCAGGGACCTCCTTTTTACTTAATGTTGGAGACATTCGGCTCAGTGACTACAAGTTCCACTGTCTGTTTATAGACAAATGTATGCGAGCTTGTCTCCCAGCACGGCCGCTGTCACACTTTTATGCGCACATGCCCCTCGCCTTGCCTTGCTTTTTTCCACCCCATTCATGCAAATGCACACTTCTCACACATTTTTTCAAGGAAACAAAAAAACACTGGATTACAGTGAGACAATGGGCAAAAGGAGGTCACCACGGCAACAAGCTGAGAGGGTGTATGTGGGATAGGCTGGTGTCTGAAGTAGTGATTTGGGGTAAAGGAGGGGGCTGTTACAGGAGCAGCTGTTGCATTTGATTAGTTAATACAGAAGATGCTGGAGTCTCCTAAACACACTCGCAAAGTGGAACTGGCTTGAATTGTAACCCAGAATTTCATGGATGATGGAAACTTTGATGTATTTACGGCCCATTAGATTGGTGTTTTCTCCTTTCATAGTCACTTTGCTGCTCACTATCTCAACATTCCTGCTTTTCTGTGCCCTTCAACCCTTATGAGTTGCCCTCCCTCTTGCTCTGCGGGGGGCTTCTTCTTTCCTTTCAGTCCCCTGCCATCTCCCTCTTTCTCCTGCCCTTCTTCTATTTTTTTTTTCTTCCTTCCTCTCCCCAGCCACTCATCTGTCTCCACAGCATGTGTTTGTCTTTCACCAAATTTCATTCAAAGAAGGAGCAAGACAGGACTCAGTGGAGTGACGGAGTGGGAGCCAAACAACACTAACAAATTCAACAAAAAAGATGACTCTGGCAAACCCACACTAAACCTGGCATTAAACTGCATTTTCCATTGATTGTATTTTTTATTGTTCAGTCCCTTCTTCCAATCAATTTTCTCACTGGTGTGAAATTAGCCTCTACCTGACCTTTTACCCCCTGCCTCAACACAAAAAGAGGAATACAAAAGGCAAACTACAATGAGAAAGATGCAGAAAACAACCAATCAATAATCACTACTATGCCACCATCAGGTAACTTTGTGTGCATTTTGTTTATTTTAAACTAAGACAAAGATTGATCAATGCTAAATTATGTTTTTCACTGTGTGTGGCATACCTTTCCAAACTGGTCGAAGTATTGCTTCACATCTTCAATGGTGGTATTGACTGACAGTCCTCCGACAAAGATCTTTTTTGTCCTGGTCACCAGCTAGCAACACACAAGAAGAGAGGATCGTTAAGCACAAATTACATTAGGCCAAGAGAAAATGCTGGTGATAAAAAGAGTGTGTGTTGTGGTGTTTATCTAATCCCAGAGAAAATGGTTTAATTCTTTTTATGGGCTGCAAACATTAAGGAATGCTCCATGTCTGAGAATATTTATGTGCGCGTTAGAGAAATGCGCTTGTGAAGCTCTCCGAGGTGAGGTCAGAGCATGGGGTCACGGTGGCACACGGTACAAGAGGATTGGAGTTCCTGGTTAAGTCACGTGACTGAGTTTAATCCCAGCTAGCCAGAGCTGAATAATTAGGGGTGACACATGACATCACTCGCTGTTAACCCTTTTCTGGACACTCACCTTAGGCTGGGCCCGACGGGGGAACGCCACCTTTGGATCGATCTGCAGAGACAGAAGACTGAGATTTAGAAGAGTGAAAGAGCACACTTCACACAGCTACATAATAAAGATTTTATTATGAGTATTGAGGAAAACGTGCACACGTCCAAAGCAGAGAGAACAATCACTGCTCATGAGTCCTTTGAGAATGAGAGAAAACTCCAATAAGAGCAGGCAGTGATGAATCTATCCACTATTGATCTATCTATATATACAGAACACCCAAAACCTTAGCTTGTTTTAGCCCCACATTTCCAGGAACTCATCAATGAATTATCACACTGTTAACTAACTAGAATTTGCTCTAACACTGGGCCTCTGAGTCTGAGCTTATGCGAAGGCCTAGAGTCTAGAAATAGACCGTATGCTAATCTGCAAGTATGTATACTATCGGCCCCTGTTTATCCAAGCCCCAAATGGTCCAAATACACACACATACACACACCAGCCAAACAAACAGAACACACAGTGAGCATTTTATTTAATGCAGAAACCAAAAAAAAACTAGACATTGCCCAAACATAAGAATCCAAAATGAGTGTTTAATATGCTGAATTTAGATAGATGCACACTGAAATCCAGACAACCTCCATTTTGGATTAGCTAGATTTGACTGTATCCATATTTCCCTCCCAGTGGAATGTCTCAGCTCTGGTCAAGGTTACAGATAAAATTAGAAGCAAATGAGTTTTGAATGAGCTGGCCTTTAATAACACTAAATATGCAAAGCTCAGTCTGGCATTTTAAATTTGTGTGGAATCTTATGTTATTCCCACTCAAGCCAATGAGACAGATGATTTTAGGTCACAGTGTGGTGTATTACGGTCTTAGACTTCCATCTTTGTTCTAATAATTGGATGTGTGAAGTTAAAGCCCTTATGTCTCACACAGCCACTATCAGAGGTATTGAATTGATATTGGCAACTGAAAAGAGCCTATCAAATAGCCAGAAATGAGCACTTATAATGCAGACAATAGACACATTTACAAGGAAGGGTGTTCATTCAATGTTAGAACAATCCTTTCATCTCTTCTATGTTGATAACTCCCAGTGTCTTGTGACAAATCTACCAGCCAAAATATCCTATAAGGGCCTTTAAGTGCAGGAGAATTACCAGCACGACGTGAGCATGCTGCTGTGTGACTAAGATGCAGCTGCAACAACCTTGAGAGAGATCGCAGAAGGACTTTGCACCTTGAAGTGGGACAGAGACGTGAAGAGTCATGTCACCTCCAGCTGGTCTGAGCACAAAGGCAAAGGTGACAAGGACACGCAAAGCTAACAGCGATCGTCCACAACCGCACAAACAACAACACGGTGAGCCGGAGCAGTAAATATGGTCGAAAAAAGACACTGGAACATATCATTACCAGTGCAATACAGTATGTGAAATACTAAACCGTGTGTTTATTTTTAATAAATAGTGAATGCATTTATAACCATTTTCAGTTAAACTGTGTGTTAGTTTAGTTTTTGAGATTGTACAGCAGGTCTACCCCACATGACAAACACTGTAACAGATAGGACATGCTGCAGTGACCTCTGGCAAATAACATTATGACAAAATCACCGGGAATGACATCATGCATTTGACTCACGTGAATACTGTACTTTAGCAAAGTACTCTAATAAATTGTACCAACACTGACAGAGGCAGCACGACCATTGTTTCCCTTCAACATAAAAGCACCCCCTCTATTCTGGTTAGTCTTTACCTGCCTTTAACTGCTCTAATAGGACAATAGGACAGGAGCTTCCCCAAGGCTATTATGTGACAAAGGCAGACTATGAACCATCAATGACAACAGTCAGAAAGAAACGTTTGTGTCGAGTCACCAGGACATGGGTCTTTAAGTCCATGACATGTTAACAAATCAATCAAGAACACTATGACACTAGACATTTTTTTACTAAAAATAAAATTTTTTACTAGACATGTTTTTAGAGTAAACACAAAGAGTTAGAAGAGTCCTGGTGTCCATATGACTTATGTGTACTTTGGATGCATGGTCAGTAACAGTTATTACTAAAACATGTGGGAACAAATATACTGTGGGCCCCTCCAACTATGATTTAATTAAGATTTTATTGTGTGCCGTGTGCAGTTTAGTCGACTTAAATGCCATACAGAAATATACTTCCCCTCGTCATTTAGAGGGATTCCTCACATTATAGTCAAATGTTATGTAAAATTATATGTCTTGTCACTTATGTGTTAAAAAAATAGCAAAGTACGAGCTAAACTAGGTTAGGCTTGACACAACATCTCTGATAGTGCTTCTAGATCTACCGTCATGCCATGCTGTTAAAGAAATCATTTGATTTGAGTGAAAATAAAACATTACTGTATATCTCTAGCATATGTCTATGTGGCTCTACTGTGACAAATGGAAACTAAAGCATCTATCAGACTGGCAGATTAGCCCCAAGGAAGACAGATAGGCCACAAAGCAACAGTGAAACGACTTAGCCAGGACACTGTTTGTAACACTCAGAAATAGCTCTCCACTTCATGAACAGAAAAGGGAGGCCTGACATTTGAAAAGTGGCTCGTGAAGTTGAAATCGCTTGAAAGATGGTGGAAATGTTACTACTTTTTTGAAAGAAAAAAAAAATGACAGAGTTATGACTGAGTGTTGACAAAATGGCCCGACTAACATCCTGCTTTATGACATCCAACCTCCGCTTTATCTACAAAGAATAGTGACTGCAGAGCATAATAAATGATTTTAGTGGTTTAGCTTTTAAGACTAGACTACTCTACAACCGATAGTCACCTCTTATGGCCCAGCGAATCCACCACTGTTACAAACTGGAAAACACAAATAAAAAAAAATAGAACATCAATAGATAGATTAGGGAAGAAATGAAAGAGAAAAAGCACCAGGAAAAAGGGGAAAGCATTCATTTGGAAAACAGAGTCAGCCCATGAGAAAGTGGGCCTGTCCAGTGTAGCGGTACAGTGGCTGTCCCAGCAGGCAGCCCCTCTGATTTCATTAATTAACAGGACAAAGAGTACAAAACAGATGGGCCCGTAGAGGAACTGGGGCTCCTGTGCTACCCCCACAGGCACACACATATAAATACAAGCAGAGGCGTAATGTGGCGTAAACATAAACACGGTGACATATAGGCAGTTAAAAGGAAGTTGAAAAAAAAGTAGACCCAAGCATAAGCAAGGACTTATCCACAACAAGTGTACTAGTCTAAAAGGTCAGCCTGCAAAAACATTCCTACGAAGGCCTGCAAGAAGCAAACATTTAATAGAAGGCACGACAGGCTCCCCCAATATGTCCATACAATCAATATGAACTAAGTAAAAAGCTATAAACACAACAGTAGACAAAAGGACGCTGACATGTCAATGCACATGCAGCAAAGGAGCACCACAAGCCTTGGTTTGGGTTCAGGCCAGCAGGGTCAATCTGCACGCACGGACAATAGGACAGTAATTAGTTAATGAAGCTCACTAATGAGGAGCCCCTCCAACCTAACCCCACCCCTATAACCCCACTGGTGCTGGGGGGTGCCAGTGAGAGGCTTGGATCCACCAGAAAGAGCAGGTCCAGGCTTTATCCCTACTAGATCTGAGACATGGACTAAGCAAAGCCCAATCCAGTTTGTTTGCTTCAATCCGATTAGTTGCTTTTCAGATCTTCTACTAATTACAGCACAGAAGCTCTGCTATCTCTCCCGCTTCTCCTCCACCCCCTTTTGCAAAATTGTCCACGTCAGCATTTACAGTAAATCTCCAGCCAAGAGAAAGGAGCTGGGCTAGCTTCTCAAGTCTATCCAGGTGTTACAAAAGCACTGCTAACACGTGTTCTTATAGTACATAGAGCAGTAGAATATTATGAAATACTGCGATAAAATCCTCCAAAATAACTACTAATATTTGGATTTTTATTTATTTATTATCATGTAAATTAGGTTTATAAAAAAAACTCACGGTTTTACTGTCTTTCTGCTTAGGGTTCTGCTCATCATGTCGCCGTGAAGTCATTTGTAGTTAGAGTTGTAGTTGTAATAAATTTATTGCAAATGTTAAAAAAAAAATGCTGCCCAGACACATTAGCATTTAGCATTTATCACATAAGCCCCTCCAGACTCCCCTTTATTAACACTGACTGAACACTGACTCATCATATTCTGATTTTAAAATTTGAAATACAGAAAAAGTCAGAACATCTGTCAAATTACTGCTCCACTCAATATTTAGCACATTCACCTATTGTTTTTGACTTATTTTAATACAGTGACTTTTAGAAACATGAAAATTATCACACACTACCAACACGCCTTCAAAACACGAGGCACAAAACGGAGCCCATTATGCTGACAAATAACACCTCACAAACCTCATCTTTAGTCGCAATGATTCACTTTGCTACCGAACCTTTAATAACAGCAAATCATTATAGTCTAAATAAATGGAATAAATGTGGTTGCAGTTACACTGGCTGATCTTCCTTTTGCTTTCCCGTAACTGGTCCCTGTAAAGCCTTTCTCTGCGAAAACAAATAGCAGTTGTAGCCTTTTTTCTCTGTCCAGAAAAACACAACAGCACACCACTGCCCTAAGGCCATACTCTGTCCAGCCAGGAAATCTAACCTCCAACCAAAACAACAACCCCAACAGACCTCACTCTGAAGACAATAGACAACCTCTATTTGTCCGAAGCAACGCTTTACCTCCTGCTATTGACAGTAATTATAAAGCTGAATTTGTACTAAGCTTTTCTACCGAGGCATAAAAACATACAGGATGTAACAGGACTGTAAATGTTTAATACCACATGCTGCCCACAGAGCTATGGACCTTGCACTACTTATGAACAGCCTGGGTGTCCTTACAAAGCGCTCTGTTGCTCTCTAACATCCCTTTTATTCACCTTCCTTGTCCCGCTGCTTTATACTTCAATGCTTTATAACATATTTTCTCACTGCGCAAAAAAAAAAAGAAAAGAGCATCAAATATTCTTCCTCATTCCAAGGAAGAATGTCTTTCTCACATCTCATGCTGATCAAACAATAGATAGCCTCTTGTAACTGCAGGAGAAAGAGTGAGTCAGACAAATATATTATTAAATGGAAACGGGAGATAATTAAAATGTGCAGATTATTAAAAAGTGCTACAGAGACTTTGACAGTCTAATAATTTATAAAAAAGATGTTAAAATAGTTTGTTCTTCAGGGTCAACAATGATATACAGAACCAATTGTGATACCCATAATTTGTTTTTTTGCAGTGTTACTAAACTCATTGATGTACACCAGTTATATTTTAGGCACAGAATTAAAACGCTATCTATCATATATATTGGTCTATTTCATTATGAGTTTAAAATAATTATAACCACAACCACGTACAATGTTTAATTATGAATCAACTGAATAGCTATGCCTTGTTTTGAACAACTAGGTAACTGGTACTATAGTTGTTTTGTACCCCTGTCCCAACAAGCTGCTGCCACAATAACTTCCTCAGCTTCACATCACTCTTTATCATTATTATTGTTTAGACATATGCTATGGCTTTAAGTAGATATTGGGGCAACGCCTAACGCTGCAAGTGCACTGCCAAGTGGTTTCCAAAGGTATCTAAACTAGTATTCACACACCTCTCACTAACACATGGTCTGCCCCCCAAATCTTCTGTCTCTACACACTTTTAAGAGGGAACCTGGTTCAGTAATCTTTTACTGTGGCCTTTCCCAAACAAACGAAAAAGTCATCAATAAATACTGCAAAGTAAAACCATTGGTGAATTTTGATTTTATTTTATCAAAATTTGAACTAAACACACAAAAATGCTCACTAAGGCACACTGCTACGTTTGGTCTTAAAGGTGCCATTGCTGTATGTCTCTGTAACTCACCCAGCAGTATCTTAGGATAATGCAAAATAGCTGAGAAGTTGTTATGGTGACATAAATCCCATCAGGCTGTGCAGTTACTGAACTGTCTCCAGTGACTGCCGTCACCCCCGGCAACAGGCTTGCTCCAACAACTAACCACCTTCCACCACCCCTGGGCTCTGCTGTCTTCTTGTGCCACCATTTTTACTCTCAAATGATTCTTCAGTGTCCAACGAGGTTAGAAGAGGCCACAGCTGACAAAGACACACCCTGTGCCCATTGCTCCTGCCAGCACTAATCTACGTGACCAAGCCATTTACACCTTAATAGATATTTAAATGAAAGTCAGCAGCTCATATTATAAGGTTGCAGTACACCAAACCACAAGGAGACACAGGTTTTTTTAACATCAACAGCCTTATAATCCATACACAACGTGTGGCTAATAATACAACCTCTGTTGGTAAATGATCTGTCTCACTGACACACTTTTAGTTTAAGGAATAGTTACAAAAGACATTTACTGAAACATTTGATGACATCTTTGTACAAGTCCGAGTGTTAACATCATCTTTTAAAATATAACTAACATTAATGTGGACCCCACAAGACTTCCCCTTACTGCAGCCTGGGAACCACCACTAAAACATTTCCTTTCTCACAAATTATTTCTTGTTGAAATTTCACAGAGCTGCTGCTAGAAAACACTAAACTTACTTTCTATGGGGAAAAAAAGTTGTGAGCTTTCTGTAAAAACCCAGTTAAGGACTTTGCAGGGGCTCCTACCCCATTCAGGTCCCCCAGGTAACCATGGCAATGAAGACCAAGAAAGAACGCTTTCATGTTGGCGCCCTGAACCGGGATTTGGAGGGGGAAATGAGCAAAGAGAGAGGGGAGTGAAGGGAGCAGAGGAGGGGCAGCTTCTCAACTTTACAAGCCACAAGGTGGAAGGCAAATGCAATAAAGGGAAACCACGTTACTCCCAGCATAGAGAAGGTGTGTTGTACAACTTCACTAAGTCAACTTTCAATCGGGTACTTGACTTAAAAAGAAAAAGAAACTCACCGTCTTAGAATCCAACTCGTGTCGGTTTTGCGCCAAAACCTTTTCTACCCCAGCTTGTTCTGCGTATGTTACAAACCCGAACCCCCTGCAGAGAGAATAATAAAACACCTAGATTTAGTGACAGGAAAACTCAAAACAGCTCTTTAAGAAAAGCATGGCAGAGCATGAGGCATCCGGTAATAGGACGGTCGATGCGCACACGCCTCCTTCTTACCTCGACCGCTTGGTAACGGGATCTCGCATCACCATGCACTCCTTCACTTCGCCAAATTTACAGAAGTACTCCTTCAAGCCCTCTGCAAGAGATCACACGGCGCACGGTTACAAACAAACACGAGTGAGGGTGTACTTTTCCCGCGGGCCATGCCGAGGTGATGTGCTTCTAAAGACTGGCCTCAGACAATGGGCTCGGACCACGTTGTGTTTGTGTCCTTCAGTCCCTCACGCAGATGCAAGGACTGCTATGTGGCCATTAAGCATTACAGCCCATTAGGCCTTGCGGACCACAAACTCAGCTCCACTTGCTTTTTTAAAACAGTAGCAGCTGGACAATAATCAAAGTGTTCTTCAAATAAATACATCAGGAAATACGTAGCTTAAAGTTACGTCTAGCGCCTGATATCAAGCTATGCTATTCCATGGAACTATGGATGTAGGAAACGACAGAGAAGTGTGTGCAATCCTAATCTTCCTGTCTGGTAAATCCTAGAAGCTTATTTAACAGGAGGCTTTGATTGTACTATTTGCAGTGTTTCACGTTGACTCCGTGACGCATAGAACATAAAGGACGCTATTATTACGCGTTACGTCAAGAAGTAAACACTAGTGTTTCATTCAGACTTGGTAAAGTAGCGTGTGGGACAGCTCACCTTGTGTTGTCTGCCAACTCAGACCCCCGATGAACATTTTGCTGAATGAGAGAAACACAAGCCGTAAGTCACACACGGGATACACATCGTCCGCATACAGAACCTACACGTAACATGGGGCAAATGGAAACACACGGGTAGGATAAAATAAGCGTGGACAAAGTAAAAAGAAAGCATCGGCCATGTTGCGAAGTCACCCATCGGCCAGTGGGGCCGTTCTAATCCCCAGAGGAGCAGGATTTTCCAGAGGATGGAGGAGAAGTTGCAATGTGGCCTTGTGAATTAAAAGCGCGATAAACAAACACGAGAAGAAAAAGAGGAAAGGGGGAAGCAGCGGCGGTGCGTCTGTCTGTGTCTCCTCCGCTGAGTGGATCCATCCCACACACACAGACACACTCAAACAGCGTGCTTGTCTTTTGTCTGGCGCGGCAACGCTCTGAACTCAACTAAAGTCCAAGGTGAAGTCAAAGAGAGGTGGAGAGGTTTGGGGGCAGGAAAGGCTACGGGAGCGAAGGCTGGTGAGGCCGTTACCAACCAGGGGTCGTGGGGAGAGTTGTCCGTGCCCGGAGACAGGCTGCTCTGGCTCCCTTCCGTATCCATTATGTGCGTGGCGCGCTCCACTCCACTCCGGGTCTGTGTTCCCGCACTGTAAGGCGAGGGGAGAGCCAGTGAAGCTCCACGGGCTGCTGCTGCTCCACACTGAGGGGCGGGCAGTGCGCGAGGGGGGAGGGGTGGGGGAGGGGACACGGCCAGCACACGAAGAGACGGAGTGAGAGAGAGAGAGAGAGAGTGAGGAGAGGAAGACTCCGCCCCCTACCTCGCTTCACCACAGCCTATACCCTATGAGCCTGCCCGAGCCTGGGACCTCCCCTCCCTCGGCGTCTGTGTGGATCCCTCCTCCTCGCGCACGTTGTCTGCCTTTTATTCACTCTGCCACTGGCGCTCTGTGCTCTGTGTTTCCCTCCTCACGTCATTGGTTGAGCACAACAGCGTGGTCCATTAAAGCGTTTGAAATGTTTTCAGAGCCACAGCAGTTCTGTAGTCTCGAAAGCCGCTGCAATTCAAGATGTGATGTTATAACAGAGTAAAAAAAAAACGTCAAGGTTTCAGGGTTAGAGGCTGCCTCACATTACTGCCACCTTAAGTAAAACACTGACATTGGTTGCTCATTAGAGCGTTATTATAAATATATATATTTTTAATGCAATCCTCCCAATTGTTGGTAAAAAAAAATACATACTTCCTTAGACTTCAGTTTGGACAGCTCCATGTTTCCAAATTTCTGAAAGCCTAGTTTAGGTAAAGTAGCCCAAGTTTTTTTTACACAAATAGGCCTATTGCTTACCCTAGCTTTATTTACACAGTGAACTTAAAGTTTAATGTTAAGGACATTATAATTATGTTATTATAGCTATGTATCATGTTAATATTAAAGCAACACAGAATGTATACCCGCAAAAGGACACAAACACTGCGGGAAACAAACAGGACCTCTAACTATATCTGACATTTATGGAAGTTTGTGATGAGTGTTGATAAGAATTGTGTTATTCTCCCAAAAAAGTGGGAATTCCCTTTTCAGCTCCATGTAGCTGTACTTGTACTTGTCGAGATGCCACACATATATATTGGCGTATTAATGTCATGTGATGCAAGGTGATCTTTCATAGTGCAAAGCTCCATGTATGTTATAGATTTTTAATATGTTGATACATGTTAATCATGTAAGATGTTATTAATAAAAAAAACACGTCACAATTGTAACCATAGCTTTTAGATTTTTATAAAATGATCAATCCCCACAGAAGTGAAAATCTCATGAGACAGTGCTTTTTGAGTTTGTACCGATCCATCAATCACTTTGGCTGAGTCCAGCCCTCGTACAAGCCTCGGCCCACCTGTTCCTGCTGCCCAGTCTTCACACTAATCCATCACGTCCAAACCAGCTGTGATAGCTGCTCCACATCCTTTATGCAGTGGGTATAAATCACTCTTCATTTCCACCTTATTTCACTCTATTTATAATCCATGCTGGGTAATAACTAACTACATTTACTCAGTTACATTTTCCCAAAGCAACACTATGCAACTTTCAGGATTCATAACCCCTAAAATATCAAAATGCTGCTGCAAACTCACATTGGGAACCTTTGGCAAATTTCTTAATGACATTTATTGATGTGGTTACATGGTTCCATCACCCAGAATTACTTTGTCATTAAATTAGGGGTTATTCTTTCTCACCATTATAGTTAACTTGAAGCTATTATTTTAATGACATTCTCGCCTATGTATTGAGGTGATGTTGCTTTAAGTACAGTTTTAGTTTCTAGTTTTTAGTTTAAATTTATTTAAGTTTGAGTATAAGTAATATATTACTATGTCTAATGTTTGAGTTTTATTTATGAAAATAACAAATATGACACATTTTCTTAAATTTCCCTTACATATCAAAAGTAACTCAGTTCATGAGCAGTCTTTAGACTTCACCATACTCAGGTAAGTGTAGATAACTATGTTTACTCCTACATATTTCAACAATATTAAGTAGCCTACAACCTACACTGTCCATTCCTGCTCCGGGCCCTATCTCCTCCATCCACGTGACTGTCTGTAACCAGCTAAGATGCAGATTAGCAGCATTAGCTCCTGGTCAGTTGAGCTGTTTGCACTTTAGGTGCTCTCAGTGTAAAGCAGCATAAAGTGCTGCAAAGTAAGTAAACGCACTTACTTAACATGCCCTTATAAAGGTTTGAATTGACCTGTCCAGTCAAATGAAAAGTAACTTCCAAAGGTTAATTATTTCCTGTAATCAAACTGGCACAGACAGTCCTTTGACATCCACTAACTTGTGTGTTCATGTAACAGGTTATAAGTGAGAGGAAATCTTCATTAATTCTCCACTTGGCTATGAGTTTCTGACATTCCCAGCAGCGTGAGTTTGTACTGAAGAGGGGAGTCCCATCAGGGGGAGGGTGTGACCGAGACCTGCTGGACCAAAGCAAAGGAACAGTATGTAGGACAGGGCCTGCACCGATTAACCTATCCCAGCTCGAGCCTGGGTCGGGGCGTGCTGAATTTCTGCATGCATGATCAATGGAACTGAATAAAAAGAGGGAGAGAGAGACAGCGAGCGGGGGAGGGGATGAAACAAGTTAGAGTTATGTGAAGAGGATTTCAAATTTGTCTTAATAATAAATCAATTAAAGAAAGACATTTTTGTGGGACATATGAGACTGCTTTTGTTCTTTAATAAACTTTATTGTACCTGTTACTAACTAATGGGGATTTTTTTTTATTTGAATGTGTGAAAGTAAATTGTGCTTGTATGTGGGTAGATCAGAGTGTGAAAAAAGGTTTTCTGTCACACTGCATTGCCTTTACCCTGCTCCCTCTTTCTGTCTTGCTGTCACTCTGCCACCTTCCAACAGTGCTAGAGTTTGTTCATCCAGGTCTTCCCTGCTTTTGTTTTCCCGACCACAGCTGACCCAGAGTGGGGAACCATTGTGTGTGAGTGACCTATGGCCTGTCAGGGCCTGGGACCTGCACTCCAGGCCCCTAAGGCCAAAGAAAACTGAGATGGGACTAGAGAAAAAGCTTTGACTATTAAAACCTTACCACTAAGGGTGTGTCAGCTCTGTGTGTGCTATGGCAGCTGCATTTTCCTGGGCTGCAATCTTCAATTTGCATGTAATGCAAAATGTAAAAAGGGACAAGTTGCCCTAGAATGACTCTACTAAATTAAATGCAGGCTGCAGATTACAAAAAAATGACCAAGTGTAATGTTTGTAGACAGAAAGACAAAAGTCTTTTAAAGTAAAAACCATGAGGCCATTACTTGTGGATGTTTTATTCCACCTGGCAGGTGGCAAGCCAAAGAAATCATTACATGAGAGAGGTAAGAGGAGGAACCCAGCACACCTGTGGTCGGGCCGGGAGCCCCTCCTCCGTTCTCCGATCACAATCCCTCTATCCCTCAGGGGAAGGTGCGGCCGAGGGAGAGAGACAAAGGAGGAGAGAAAGGGAGAGGAAGGAAGAGATTAGATTGTGGGGGAGATTTACAGGCCTCTTTTACAGTGTGGATGGGGTTTGAGTTAACCTTTTATTAATCACATGCACACACAACAAGCCAGACTGATGTGATGGTGCAGCCTGGGAGGCTTCTTCAAACACACCAATACCGGTTTACGCTGATGATAGAGGACTATATCTGTCTGTGGGATGTGTACGCGAGTGGAAGTAACAGCGGCACTGATCTAAGCCATTACCACACAGACAGTGGGGCGGACAAACACAGGATAACGCGTAGAGGCTGCTAGTTGCAAATCAGCGCAGACCTAACACTTAAAGACAGATTGTCAATATTCAACTTGGCCCCATGGAAATTGGTGTAGGAATCACAGTTTGTTAAAAGACTGTCACTGCCCATCAATCGTGCAGACAAAGCATTATTAACTTCCAGAAAAGTAATTATCTGGAGCTATGACTTTAAATGACTTTTAAGCAAGCCTCTGTGCTATTATAAATTATAAATATAACATTTGGCTTTGATAACACTTAATGATGTAATATAAAAGAGTGATCTTTTACACAAAACTAAATGGGTAAAAATAGTGATTTTCAAAAAGCAGAATTATTAAATTTTTTTAAGCACGTGGACTATAAAATAAATATAACGTAATTTGTTTTTGAAAGTGAATTTTCTTGAGACAGGAAGGGCTGAGTTGATGTCACTATGAGCCATTTGCTGGAAATGACATCATGACACTTGGAGTCACAACCATCTCTGAGACCATCGTCATGCCAACCTAAAGGAGAAGGCTGCACAGTGACTCATCATCTCTTTGTTGACGGTGAGACAGACTTGCTGCGGGTAATATAACAGTTATCACATGATGGATTTTACGCTGGGGCCTCGGAGCAGTGCAGAAGATAAAAGAAAGAAAAGGGGATACAATTAGAAAGTGGGGAAAAAGAGAAGTTGGATGGATGTTAAGGGGTCTGTTGGTGGCATGAAATCCATCCCACCTCTTCCCCAGGTACTCACAAATACACACAGGAAAAAGTAGCAGTGCTTCCCTATATCTCTTTTAATCCTTTTTCCACTCCCCCCTCCATTGCTTTTCACAGGACCTATCAACGCCATTCCTAGCTGCTATTTATAGGAGTGCACTGTCCCCCTGTCCCCTTGCCTCAATGTAGATCAGTGTGTG
>JALDNG010000005.1:5117500-5170000 GCA_024349245.1 Neodontobutis hainanensis
CAGACTGGCACAAGTGTGTAAACCTGAAGCAAGACAATAGTGCATTTGTTTTCTTTGTTTGTGAATGGAACAGGTGATTGTGTTTTTCCTCCCTGTCCTTATGTGTTAGCAGTGTATGAGTCACTCACGTAGCTCCTACAGTTCTCAGCTGCAGAAAGGCTGGGTTGAACTGGTAGCGTACAAATCTACCCACACAGGCATCTCCCGCATTTTTTTCCTCATCATCTTCTGAGAAAAGCAGAGTGAAGTCATTGGATAAAATTTACAGACATGCCAACCCGGGGAAAGTACCACATCGGTGTTGCACCCCTTTTCTTTGCAAACGGCCATCTTCCCATTCAACAACAGGTTATAGACACAAACACATCAACTATGAAGTAACCCATACAATTATATTCCTCAGTAGTCTTTAAAACATGACAATTAAATTTAACTATCAATAAAATCTCATGTGGATTCTGAGTAAACATCATATTGTCCTAATGACAGCCCACTCAGTGAGAAAATGTCTAATGCTTGGTGTTGTATTAATACATGAATTTTAATGTTTGTGAACAAACCTGGCACAGTCTCCTGTTCTCTCTTTAAGCTCATCGCTTTATAAGAGAGCTGAGTGATAAATGGCTTTTATACCAAAAGACACTAAAGGTATTAACAATTTAAAACAACAACAACAACAGTTTCAGGAATATTCTGTTTCTAGAAATCCTGCATATTAGGTCTTTAATAAAATATTCAAATAAATGGGCTCTATTTATTGGGAATAATTACAACACATAAAGGCTGAATGCTAATCAAGTCTCATTTACAAAACCAGACCTCAGCCTGTGTAAAGATCTATTTTAAAAGAGCTCTTCTTTATACAAAGCGAGAAGGAACATTTACTCCTTGTTTGTATAATTGAGTTAACAGACTAACAAAACACATTTGTGTTTGTGAGTGATTTGGACTGTGTGTTATACTGTCATACCCACAGCCTCATGTTGTTTGAGTTTCCTTTAGCAGCAAACCTCTCAAACTAATGTTCGTAACACGCACATATAAAGCAGTTATTGACTTAAAAACGCTCAGAGACAGACCTGGCTGCAGCAGACGGCAGCTCGTCTCTTGCTGTGCAACGTTGCTCCAATGGGTACTCTTCCCGCTAACTTTGTTTAGCTCCAGCCAATCACATGCGAGGATGAACGATCCAAAAGCACATCACAAAGCGGTATTTGGAGAGAGGCGGGCGGGACATGGGACTCACTTTGCTGTAACTCCTACATATTGATAGGCAGCTAGACGGTTGCTTTGAGAAAGTGAGGGGCTTCCACTAGAGACTGAGACAGCAGCCGCAGAAAGCAACAGACCTGCTGCGTTTTGCGTACTTTAAAAGCAGGGGATGGAGATTCTTTTTCCCATGGGGCCACATTAGAACATGGGCCTCATGGGCAAAAGAAAACACATTTCTTTTGCCTATTGTTTAAAGTTTAAACTATAGGCAGCTTCACCCTCCCCAGTTTAAGACCAGCTCTTTACAAAACCAGTGAAAACTATCTTTCGCTGTGAGTAGAGATGATAGCTTTAGAAAAGGTTGTTTACTGTTTGGAGCATGTATAGTGGAATCAACTAATCACTGCAGAATATTGAAGGAAAAATACACTATATACAGTATGAAATTATAAATAAATATTAGTAAATGATTGGCGGGCCAGGGTAAACCACCTAATGGACCGCATGTGGCCCCCGGGCCTTAGTTTGCCCACCCATGCTTTAAAACAACATAAATGCTACCAAAATGTGGACAGGTTGGCATGTCTAAATTTATACTACAATAACAATAATAATAACATGAACACAATAAGACCACAATTAATGCAGTAAAGCAAAGAGCTTATTATGATGTTGTTGTAGACACCTGACAGATTCGTGCACATTACCTGACCTTCAGGAAATCCACCACACAAGTAATAACTAGAGGTAGCCTATATTTGGAATACAAAAGTTGTAATTTCAGCTGCTCATCTTGACCTAGTCCAAATAGGAACCACTTAAAGTGTGTTTCCAAAATGATATTTTATTGTGTTTTCATCTCTAATGCGTAAACAATGCAAATGGACGCTGTAAAGACCTAGCCCATGCAAATAGGGCGGATGGGCTGCTCTGTAGGTTATTTCCTGTGACGATGTCCCAGGTCGTCCAGCACTCTCCACAGAGCAGTGAGAGTGGCTCGGATCCGATTTCTTTTCACTTGTTCATGTGACAGATTCGTGCACATTACCTGAGTGTGGTGGTTTGGCTATTTCAAACAGGACAGTGCCAGTCTCCAGATCTCGGATCTTAAAGCGCACAAAGTCTATGTTATACACATTGTCCTCAGGTTTACACAGGTATCCTGTAAAAAAGAAATTGGCAGAAGTTATTACATTGTTCTGAATTAAGGTTGTAGTTCATGTGAACAAACAACTTGTAAAGCAATCATCTCAACAAAGCACTTTAGGCCTACTAAGACTTCTCACTTGACAAAGTTTGGCTTACACCACACAGGAATTTGATAAGGAAGGAGTCTCCCCTTCCTCTACAAGTAAGCAACAGGGATAGTTTATCCTTAGAAAAAGGTTTCTTTTTAGTAGCCTATGGTTTGAAAATGGCCAACAAGAATTCATATTTTTTCCTAATTATCAATGCGTTAAATGATATTAGAGTTTAGTAAAAGGTACAAGAGCTAAGCTTTAAAACTATCGTCTATATTTAAACAGGCCTATATAATAAGCTATATAGGCTAAATATATTTAGTAATTCATTGATGTCTGCTGTAGCCTACATCACTTTATATGCAGCCTGCAGTCTGGTCATTGACCTAAGACGTTCTTACTGAGTGCAATATCTTGACCTGATGTCAAACGCTCTCTCGGGTTTCATTTATTTAGCTACTTGACGTTACAGTCATACACTTCGCATTAGCTGCTGTCGAGTGGCCTACAGCCCAATGCTATAAGATATTAGAAAACGACTAATAGTATCCAACAATGACTCACAGCAGCAGCCTTAGCCTTACTACTAACCTCTGGTAGCTACTTGCAGTCCAAGCACGTCCTCGGGTGTGATAGGTCCACTTTGTGAGTGGAGGTCCTCCTCTGTAACAGGCCTGGTGTCCACCTGGCTTCTGCGGGACTTGAGCCTCTTTAGGACCCCTCCAGCGGTCTTGCGGTCCCGCTGAGGAGCCGCAGTGCTGTGGCTGCTGCAGGACACATTTTCAGCAACAGGCGCGTCGCTCCGGGCTTTAGTTCCGCTCATCTTTGGCGCTCCTCGGCGGCACTGCCTTTGAACGCGTCTCTTGTGTCTGTGTCTCCTGTAAAAAAGCTACAAGAAGATGGCGTCGTAAATGTCGAATGTCGGGAGAAGTGTCGGTGAACGGTCAAGCTCTTGTTTTTGTGAGCACATGCTGCCCAGTTGCCATGACAACTCCAGTCCACTAAGCCCGAAGAAAGAGCCAAGGAGTTTCTCTGCAGGTCCACCAGGGGGCGCCGGACAGCTTTGTGCCTAAACCTTACCATAATCTTTCAGTTACGCCATGCCATATTCAACTAGCCCAAATAATTGGATTAATATAATTACACTAAAGTCAAGGCGTTCAGTTCCAGTAGCCATACAAGTCAAAGTAGGAAGAGGGAATGGAAGCAACTATTTTAACTCTTCTGCCTTATATTTCATCATTTTGACATGTAGGCTACAGGGGCCTTTTGGTTCTACAGCTCTAGGCCAAAACAGCTGTGGCTTTTAAGGTAACACAACGTAACCTTTACCAGAAGATTTGGGGCACATTACCATCTAATGAGAACTATAGAGTATACAGCAAGATATACAGCTCTTCACACATTTGATTTAATAACTGAGTGCTTTACTGGGAAAATATCCTGAAAAAGGGTTATGTTAGTGAATATTGGTGATCATTGAAGCTATAAGGTGGAACATGTGACATGGTTTGTTTACAAAAACTTCAGGAAATCCACCACACAAGTAATAACTAGAGGTAGCCTATTTGGAATACAAAAGTTGTAATTTCAGCTGCTCATCTTGACCTATTCCAAATAGGAACCACTTAAAGCGTGTTTCCAAAACGATATTTTATTGTGTTTTCATCTCTAATGCGTAAGCAATGCAAATGGGCGCTGTAAAGACCTAGCCCATGCAAATGGGGCGGATGGGCTGCTCTGTAGGTTAGTTCCTGTGAAGATGTCCCAGGTCGTCCAGCACTCTCCACAGAGCAGTGAGAGCGGCTCGGATCCGATTTCTTTTCACTTGTTCGTGTGAAGAGGCTGAGCTGAGCGTCCCATCTAAACCAGTCCATCCTGTCCACCGACTGCGCGTCTCTGTGAAGTTACACCAAATGCACCAACCATTGTTTCCGGACAGACTTAGACAGTTCATATGTATGTTTTCTAGTTAAATAAGCTCATCCGCTTTAAAATAAATGAGGACTAAAATAATAGATTCATATAATGACCACGTTAAAGTTTAAATTTCCATAATAATTTGTATATGACACTGTTAATGTGTAACCGAGGACATATCATGTGTATGCAAAAAAGGCCTTAAAGACAAGGTACGGTAGATGACAGGTTCACAAAAATAATAGTTAATTATTATATAAACATAGTGGCTCTACAGAAGCACATCTAACCTAAAAGAATATAGCTCTTGGGGCATCTTGATATCAGTTTAATTTTTTATTTTATTTTATTTATTTTTTTTGATTGCACACTTCTATTCCTTTTAATGTTACGTTAATATTCAAGGTGGGAAGTAGGCTATAGGCTACACAAATCAAATTCATGCACAAACACATCTGTAACAGTGAATTCTCTGTCCTTGTTAGGCTACTTAACCATGTTCGTCTTCTTCTTGATGTTTTTTTTAGGCCATACACATTTTGGCTGCTCTGCTAACTTCAGTTTAAAAATGTTACAAAGTCCTTAATGATTAAGAACCACACGGGCTTGCTTTCATTTTGTATCTACGAACCGTTTCCGCTTCTCTCACGTCTGCGTGCGTCCAACTTGATCACCATGGCAGCGTGGTTCAACCTGAGGCGTGAGTTTTGGAGGGCAGGCGGAGGGAGTGTCTGCTGGGCGTCAGGAGCTCACTGACGTCTTCCGAGAGTGAATGACTTCGGGGGGAAAAGAGTGACAACAGCTCAGCGGGCGAGACCAGCGGAAACCAAGAGAGGGGCTTATTCTTTTGCAGCTTCTTCCCGTTTCCTTCCCTCGCCCTTCCTTCCTTCCTTCCTTTCACCTGTATGACTGAGTGAAGGCAAAAGGTAAAATATGTAAACCTCTACTATTTTCATGGGAAAGTTTATGTGTGGCAACAGGTGCAGTGTTTTAGGTGTTTTATTTTATCTTGGTGCCGTATGAATGCGCCACGTCTTCTTAGTACTAGATTTCTTTTTTTCTTTTTTTTTCTTAAAGAGCAGAGTCGTTTATCGTTTGCTTTGTTTAGTTTCTGAGGGCTGTGTGCAGCTGGTTCAACGACTGGGAGTTCATTGTTGACGCGTTCTTTAGTGACTTATTAACAAACCCCAGAACGCAACATACATTTACAGAATATTGATTACTACTTTATTGGACGCTATTTGTAAACGCATGTGGAGTTTCAGCTCAATAAACTCTCAGTTGACACTCTTCTGAAAGATTGGCTTCTCATAGTATCACTCTTACCCATTTAAAAGAGGAGCCAGTGGTAACATGTAACAAAGGCACAGTGCAGCCTTGGGTTTATAGCGGTCAGGCAAGTCAAACAAAGATAAAGGAAAAACAACGCTGAATGAGAGAGATTTTCTCTAAGCCCTACACATGGGTGGCCCAATAAACATAAGGACTCTTACCAGCAGGAACTTGATGTGTTACAGTTTTGTTTACATGAGTGACCTCAAAAAGAATAAAAAATACATTATTTTACCCCAACTTGATCCTATTACACAATATTACGTGCAGCACTCAAGTGTCTTTTTTTTGTAAATCTGACACATGCAAAATCACTTGGCTCCACTGTCAAGCAACTCCTGCCTGGAGTTTGAACAATGCATGCAAAACAACCACAGATCAATATTGAGAGTAAGAAATTGGCCGCACACTAACTTTTGCATTGTATCACAGTTGCGGGGTGTGGAGCTACCGGTTTGGGCATTTGTCGTGCAGGTCAAACCAGATGACATGTTGTTACTGTGGTATTTGGAAACACAGCTGTTTTATCTTTCCTACTCTGTGTATATATTTGGTCATGGTAACTTAAGTGAAACAAGTCTTGACATAAGTGGTCATGTGACAGCACTTAGATTGCAGCTTGTTTATCTCTTAATAGTTACTACAGATCTCTTCCAGATGAGTGTGAGTCATCAGGCCCGCCGCGTTCAGGGTTAACATGTTTTACCGTTTGAGTTCTGTTTGTGTTTTTCTGATTTGAAATTGTATAGATTTGTATCATAGATGTAATTATTTCATTTTATTCATTGCATTATTTTTGTATTCATTGTTAATCATTTATAAGTACTTTATGTTGATTACAATTATACAATTATACAATTACATTGATACAAAAAACATTGATTACAAAGGGCGGCAGTAGCTCAGTGGGTAGAGCAGTCGTCTTTCAACTCGAATGTAGTTGGTTCGATTCCCGCTCTCTGTGGGCAAGTCAACACAATGTAAGTCGCTTTGGATAAAAGTGTCAAATGAATAAATGTAAATGTACAATTCATGCTGTCAATATGTACAACTGTTAAGGCCAGACATCTTTGTTAAAACCTTTTTCATTTTTTTTGTCTGTCAGAAAGTATGGAGGGTTTCATTGAGACCTCTCAGATGGGAGACTCGTCAAAACCCAAGCCGGCTCTTGCTCCCAAACCGTGTCTGGCTCCTAAGCCCTTCTCGCGGCAGAACAACACCAGATTTCGATCTATCAGTAGTCCTAAGCCCATCACTGCACCTAAACCAACGACAAAGACTAAACAACCTGAAGCCAGCAGTGTTTCCAAAACTACTGTGACCAAACCTGCACCAGAACCGGCTCAGGAAAAAAGTGCTTCTGTTCCTAAACCTAGCTCAACAAGTATAAGCACCAATGATCCACCAAAAACAACAACAAAAAATAAAAACATTACAAGTAGGGTGGAAACTCCTGATTCTAGAGAAGCCCCAGAAACTACACAAACTACACCAGCCAAGACATTGAAGCCTCTACCAAAAGAAGATGTGACACAAACCAACCAGAAAGTCCCCTCAAACGCAGTCAAGACTTTAGAGCACGAAGATGTAAAAAGCACTGGAGATGACACTAAGGTTTCCACAGTTCAGAAGAATGAAGATCCCACAAGTACAAAGTACACACGGGGAGGCTCTAGAAATCGTCTGCCTATGGAGCTCACATCAAAGTTTGAGTCAGGTGGTCTGTCTCTGCCACCACAGCCTGATATCACTGTTAAAGAACCAGTGAAAGAAGACAACACTGTGTGTGCAAATTTAGAACAAAGCCACACTAATACAGAGCAGCCCAAAACAGAGAACAATACAAACGAACTGACAGAGGAGTGCAGTGGAGGGGTCAGCGTCAAACGCAGAATCAGTCTCCTGCTCGACTCTTCGTCGAGACCCGAAGTCATCACTAAAACGGAAGAACCAGAAGTGATCAGTCAGATTAACGGCCTGGGAGCTGTGAAGGAGCGCGTTAAAAACTGGGTTGCTGAGACAGCTCCTGAGAAGAAGCCTCAGGTTTTTGCCCGACCTCGCTCGAAGAGGTGAGCTACCTTCTTTTCTTACTTTCTTTCCATCGGCTAACTTGACTAGACACGCACAGTGAAAGGAACATTCTCTTGCACTCAGTCGTCTGTGAGTTGAGATATTTGTCTAGAAATAAAAGCCAGGACTATTTGTGGTCATAGTATTCTTTTAAGTATAAGACCACATCTACAATGATATCAAACATGATCATGGATGTACTTACGATTGTGTGATTCTTCAAGATGAATGTATTGTATGTGAATGTGAAGAATATTTATAAATGTGCTTTTTTAAATTTATTCCGAGGCTGAAGATGCATATCTTATTGTGCTTGCTCCACTTGAACTAGATTTGAGCTATGTGTCCCCACAAGTGGAGTGCAAGTCTAGAGCTGTTTGGACAGAAACATTTTAAAGTAATTACTCACTTGTTTTCTCTACTAAGAAATGGCAGGGCATCTTAAAAACATGGAGTAGATTAAATGTAGAAAAATGGCTGCAATGTGCTTGATTTGTACGTTCATCAATATCTAACACATCACCTCTGGATATATAAATTCCAATAAAAGCCTTCTTTATGAGTCTCATCTGAATTTGATAGTGCTGTTAAACATCTTCTCAGTCATCTAGGACAACTTTCTATTGAGCTTCATTTTGGATGGATTGCAATAAAAGGTACAGCCATTTTTAATTAGACACTTTTATCTATAGGGTCCATCAAAAATGATTTGTTTCCAAAAGGTCTCAGTTTAAAACACATACAGCCTCAAAGTCCAGATAAAAAGACACACACACACACAAAAAATACATAGAATTATCTTGGATCAGATGTAGAAATTCAATTGTGGATGCATGCAGATGGTCAATAAAAAGAATTACATATTTTTCCCATTTCATACCTGATTAGAGAAAAGTAAATGACTGCACTTTTATTGATAGGTGCATTTAATTTTAACAGTGACATTTGTTCCTACAAGATACATACACAAAAATGCAAGCTGATGAGTCAATGTTTGCAAAAGCAGGTATGTAATTTGTTTTTGGTGTGTTTTACAGTTTTGAGCTAACAGCTGCTCCATCCACTGAGAAATCACCCAAACCGTCACCCGCTGCTGAACCTACTACAGCAGAGACAATACCCACTAACAATGCCCCTTCCAACTCTGGACACTCAAAAAGTCCGCCAGAGCCAACTAAAGAAACTATCCCAACAAAGACTTTGGAAAGCTCATTAAAAACATCAGAGCCAAAGGAACAAAACATAACCCCTCAGACTACCACTGATGACAAACCTGAGACAGAAGTACAGAGACGGAAAAATGTTCCAACGAGGGACAAAGTGAAACAGCGCTCTGTTCGCTTCGGAGTTGTGGAGCGAGATGATGGCGGGCCAACAATAATCCTGGGCTCGGATCCCAGCAGCGACGAGGAAGCAGCTTCAGAGGATGAATCTGAAGACAACACGACGGCTTCAGTGCCAGTTTACAGAAGAGTCGGGCTATTTCAAAAGAAGGATAGCGTAACTGAAGACCGAGAAGAAGAAAGACTGAAACATTTGCAATTTGAACAGCAACGGAAAGCTGAGGAAAATGAAGAGAGAGTTAAGATAGATGAGGAGATGATGCAAAAAGAGGTGTATGAAAAAGAGCAGCGAGAGGCAGAGGAGCAGTTTAGGGAAGAGGAGCAGAAAAAGAGAAAAGTAAATGAGGAGCGATGTAAGGAGAAAGAACGGTTAGAGGAAGAGTTGAAAGAGCAAGAGAGACTGAGAAAAGCGGATCTGGAAAAAGTGGAGCTGAGGTTAAAAGAGGAAGAAAGGAAACAGGAAAGACTCAGGAAAGAACAAGAGAGGATGAAAGAAGCAGAGCGAGTGATTCCTCACCAGGATGAAGTGCACAGGTTTGAGAGCAAAATGAGAGAGAAGGAACTAGATAAGGAGCAAGAAAATGAAAGGCAAAAGAAGATAGAAAGCAAGAACAAAGTTGAAAAAGAAAGGAAAAATATGGATGAAGAGTTGGAAAGACAGAAAGAGGAAGAACGAGAGCGGCTGAGGCAGACAGAGGAGAAACTCAGGGAAGAAGCAATAGTGAGAGAGAAGTTAAGGCAGGAGGAGAAGGACCGAGAGAAGGAGCGACAGAGGAGGTTGGAAGAGGACAAGATGAGAGAACAAGAGGAGCTGCGAAAGAGGAAGAAGCAACAGGAAAAGGAAGCAGAGATGGAGAGGCTGAGGAAAATTGAAATAGAAGAGAAAATACAGAAAGAACGAGAAGAGGAGTTAAAGAGGAAAAGGCAAGAGGAAGAGAGAATACAGAAAGAACGAGAAGAGGAGCTGGAGAGAAAAAGGCAAGAGGAAGAGAGAATACAGAAAGATCGAGAAGAGGAGCTAAAGAGGAAAAAGCAAGAAGAGAAAATACAGAAAGAACGAGAAGAGGAGCTAAAGAGGAAAAGGCAAGAGGAAGAGAGAATACATAAAGAACGAGAAGAGGAGCTAAAAAAGAAAAAGCAAGAGGAAGAGAGAATTCAGAAAAAACAAGAAGAGGAGCTAAAGAGAAAAAGGCAAGAAGAGAGAATACAGAAAGAACGAGAAGAGGAGCTGGAGAGGAAAAGGCAAGAGGAAGAGAGAATACATAAAGAACGAGAAGAGGAGCAAAAGAGGAAAAGGCAAGAAGAGAAAATACATAAAGAACGAGAAGAGGAGCTAAAAAAGCAAGAGGAAGAGAGAATTCAGAAAAAACAAGAAGAGGAGCTAAAGAGAAAAAGGCAAGAAGAGAGAATACAGAAAGAACGAGAAGAGGAGCTGGAGAGGAGAAGGCAAAAAGAAGTGGAAAGAAATAAAAAAGAAAGTGGAGCGACTGAAGGCATTTTGATCAGCTTTGATGAGGAAGTGCAAGCCCAGAAAACCACATTGTCCGCAGCAGCAGCCGGAGAGAGCCGGTCGTCCATGGATATTGATTACGATGACTTTTCTGTGAGAAAGCCCATCATTGACGTTGACTTTGATGATTTTTCAGTCAGACCAAAGAGATGGGGCTCACAGGCCAAAGCAGAAACCAATCCTGTCCAAAGCTGGGCAGCTGAACCTGTGCAAATGGACGTGGACGTGTTAGTGCCCCAAAGGCTGGAGAAAGTGGCGTCACTGGTGCCATTGGATGTCAGGCCTCGGGGAAAAAAAGTGACTGATGAATTGTTAGAAATATTTGGCACAGAGCTAACACTGCTTCAGGAAAATCTAAAGGAGGAGAGTGTGGATGAAGTGGAAGAGGTGGATGAAGTGGAAGAGGTGGAAGAGGAGGAAGAGATTGAGGAATTAGTGGATGAGAAAGAGGAGGAGGAGGAGGAGGAGGAGGAAGAGGAGGAGGAAGAGGAGGAGGAGTTGGAGAAAGAGCAAGAAGTGGACAACCAGGAAAATTACAGCGATGACACGCAAGAGGTAAATTCAGTGTGTTAATTGAACGAGCGTTGGATTGTTTCTTGTGAAATGGCATGCCACTAAAAGAATCTGGTTACAAAATAGTGTTTGTCAGTCTGTTTACTTTATCACTAAATCATAATGTGTCACCACATACCTGTTACTAAGAAAAGAACTTGAAATTCAAGCTTTAGGTGGATTAAATCTTGACTCATGAACTTGTTTGTGTGAGTGTGTGTATGTGTTTGTGTGAGTGTCTGTGTGAGTGTGTGTATGTGTTTGTGTGAGTGTCTGTGTGAGTGTGTGTATGTGTTTGTGTGAGTGTGTGTGTGAGTGTGTGTATGTGTTTGTGTGAGTGTCTGTGTGAGTGTGTGTATGTGTTTGTGTGAGTGTGTGTGTGAGTGTGTGTATGTGTTTGTGTTAGTGTGTGTGTTTGTGTGAGTGTGTGTATATGTGTTTGTGTGAGTGTTTGTGTGAGTGTGTGTATGTGTTTGTGTGAGTGTCTGTGTGAGTGTGTGTATGTGTGAGTGTGTGTGTTTGTGTGAGTGTGTGTATATGTGTTTGTGTGAGTGTTTGTGTGAGTGTGTGTATATGTGTTTGTGTGAGTGTTTGTGTGAGTGTTTGTGTGAGTGTGTGTATATGTGTTTGTGTGAGTGTTTGTGTGAGTGTGTGTATATGTGTTTGTGTGAGTGTGTGTGTATGTGTTTGTGTGAGTGTTTGTGTGTGTTTGTGTGAGTGTGTGTATATGTGTTTGTGTGTGTGTGTTTGTGTGAGTGTCTGTGTGTGTGTGTGTGTATGTGTTTGTGTTAGTGTTTGTGTGTATGTGTTTGTGTGAGTGTCTGTGTGTGTATGTGTTTGTGTGAGTGTTTGTGTGAGTGTGTGTGTATGTGTTTGTGTGAGTGTTTGTATATGTGTTTGTGTGTGTGTGTTTGTGTGAGTGTGTGTATATGTGTTTGTGTGTGTGTGTTTGTGTGAGTGTGTGTATATGTGTTTGTGTGTGTGTGTTTGTGTGAGTGTTTGTGTGTATGCGTTTGTGTGTGTGTGTGTGTGTATGTGTGTGTGTGTGTGTGTGTGTGTGTGTATGTGTGTGTGTGTGTGTGTGTGTGTGTGTGTGTGTGTGTGTGTTTTGTGTGTGTGTGTGTGTATGTGTTTGTGTGAGTGTGTGTTTGTGTGAGTGTCTGTGTGTGTATGTGTTTGTGTGTATGTGTTTGTGTGAGTGTTTGTGTGAGTTTTTTTTTTGAGTATGTGTGTGTATGTGTTTGTGTGAGTGTGTGTGTGTGTATATATGTTTGTGTGAGTGTGTGTGTATGTGTTTGTGTGAGTGTTTGTGTGTGTTTGTGTGAGTGTGTGTATATGTGTTTGTGTGTGTGTGTGTTTGTGTGAGTGTCTGTGTGTGTATGTGTTTGTGTGAGTGTCTGTGTGTGTGTGTGTGTATGTGTTTGTGTTAGTGTTTGTGTGTATGTGTTTGTGTGAGTGTCTGTGTGTGTATGTGTTTGTGTGAGTGTTTGTGTGAGTGTGTGTGTATGTGTTTGTGTGAGTGTTTGTGTGTGTTTGTGTGAGTGTGTGTATATGTGTTTGTGTGTGTGTGTTTGTGTGAGTGTGTGTATATGTGTTTGTGTGTGTGTGTTTGTGCGAGTGTTTGTGTGAGTGTTTGTGTGTATGCGTTTGTGTGTGTGTGTGTGTGTATGTGTGTGTGTGTGTGTGTGTATGTGTGAGTGTGTGTGTATGTGTGTGTGTGTGTGTGTGTGTGTGTGTGTGTGTGTGTGTGTGTTTGTGTGTGTGTGTATGTGTTTATGTGAGTGTGTGTTTGTGTGAGTGTCTGTGTGTGTATGTGTTTGTGTGTTTGTGTGAGTGTCTGTGTTTGTGTGTATGTGTTTGTGTGAGTGTTTGTGTGAGTTTTTTTTTGAGTATGCGTGTGTATGTGTTTGTGTGAGTGTGTGTGTATGTGTATGTGTTTGTGTGAGTATTTGTCTGTGTGTGTGTGTGTGTGTGTAGGGTAGGTATGTGTGTGTGTGTATGTGTTTGTGTATGTGTTTGTGTGAGTGTTTGTGTATGTGTTTGTGTGAGTGTTTGTGTATGTGTTTGTGTGAGTGTTTGTGTGAGTGTTTGTGTATGTGTTTGTGTGTGTGTGTGTATGTGTGTTTGTGTGAGTGTTTGTGTGTTTGTGTGTTTGTGTATGTGTTTGTGTGAGTGTCTGTGTGTATGTGTGTTTGTGTGTTTGTGTATGTATTTGTGTTAGTGTTTGTGTGTATGTGTGTTTGTGTGAGTGTGTGTATGTGTTTGTGTGAGTGTGTGTGTATGTGTTTGTGTGAGTGTTTGTACTGGGGATCAAAAGTTTGGGCACCCCAAGTAAAAATTTGTATTAATGTGCATAAAGAAGCCAAGAAAAGATGTAAAAATCTCCAAAAGGCATCAAATGACAGATTAGACATCCTTATAATAAGTAAAAAAAAAAGTTGGATTTAATTTCCATCATTTACACTTTCAAAATAACAGAAAACAAAAAAATGGTGTCTGCAAAATTTTGGGCACCCTGCAGAGTTAATACCGTGTACTGCCCCCTTTGGCAAGTATCACAGCTTGTAAACGCTTTTTGTATCTAGCCAAGAGTCTTTCAATTCTTGTTTGAGGTATCTTTGCCCATTCTTCCTTACAAAAGTCTTCCAGTTCTTTGAGATTTGAGTCTGTCAGGCACTGCTCTTTAAGGTCTATCCATAGATTTTCAATTATGTTGAGGTCAGCAGATTGTGAAGGCCATGGCAAAACCTTTAGTTTATGCCTCTTAATCCACTGTGGATTTTGAGGTGTGTTTAGGATCATTATCCATTTGTAAAAGCCATCCTCTCTTTAACTTCAGCTTTTTCACAGATGGCATCAAGTTAACATCCAAAATTTGCTAAAATTTTATTGAATCCATTTTCCTTCTACTCGTGAAATGTTCCCTCTGCCACTGGCTGCAATACAACCCCAAAACATGATCGATCCTACCCCATGCTTAACAGTTCGACAGAGATTCTTTTCATTAAATTTTGTGCCCTTTCTTCTCCAAACATACCTTTGCTCATTCTGGCCAAAAAGTTCTATTTTAACCTCATCGGTCCACAGAACTTGTTTCCAAAATGCATCAGGCTTGTCTATATGTTCATTTGCAAACGTCTAACGCTGATTTTTGTGTTGAGGACGTAGAAGAGGTTTTCTTCTGTTGAGAGTTCCATGAAGTCCATATTAGTCCATAAGTATCTCTTTATAGTGGAATAGTGGACCACAACTCCAGTGTCTGCCAGATCTTTCTGGAGGGATCGTGCAGTCAAACGTGGGTTTTGACTTACTTTTCTCACAATCCTGCGAGCCATTCTGTCTGATATTTTTCTTGGTCTTCCAGATCTTGCTTTAACTTCCACTGTTCCTGATGACTGCCATTTCTTAATTACATTCCGAACAGAGGATATTGGCATCTGAAAACGCTTTGCTATCTTTTTATAGCCTTCTGCTTTGTGAGCGTCAACTATTTTCAGTTTCAGTTTTCTAGACAACTGCTTAGAAGAACCCATGGTGCTGATTGTTGGGGCAAGGTCAGATGAGTCTGGGCATTTGAAACCTTTGAGATTGACATCACCTGGTCTATCCAGACGATGATTGAGAACAATCCATGACACTGTCAGGTCTTAGCTTGCCAAAGGGGGCAGTACACGGTATTTACTCTGCAGGGTGCCCAAACTTTAGCAGACACCATTTTTTCGTTTTTTTTGTTATTTTGAAAGTGTAAATGATATAAATAAAATCTAACTTTTTTTTTACTTATTATAAGGATGTCTAATCTGTCATTTGATGCCTTTTGGAGATTTTTCCATCTTTTCTTGGCTTCTTTATGCACATTAATACAAATTTTTACTTGGGGTGCCCAAACTTTCGATCCCCACTGTACTTGTGTGTTTGTGTGTATGTATTTGTGTGAATGTGTGTGTATGTGTTTGTGTGTACATGTTTGTCTGTATGTATTTGTGGAAGTGTTTGTGTAAGTGTTTACATGGCTTTACAGTACACACACTGTAAAGCCAACTTTACAAGTTGTATTGACTGAAAGTACTTGTGAATATGTTTGATTTTGCTCTCAGTCCAATTTCAAGTGAGTTCTTTAATTGGATGTACAGTTGAGAAACATTATACGTGCACATTCTGAAGTGTATGTACGTGGCATGTGGTTCAGATGTCTTGACAGGAAGTGAATTCAGTGGTTTCAGTCTCAGAATTACTTGCAACATTTATTCTCATCTTTTTTTTTACTGTGAATAAGAAGCATTTATTTCAAAGCAACTATTTGAAAGTATAATTTCTTAATCTTTATTTTGTGTTATATTATGTTTTTTTTATCCAAGACTATACTTGTGGAGATAGACAGGAAACAGAATGAGACAGACTTGAGCTGGATATAAAACTGGGTCACTAGTTTATGTGGTTCAGACCGGAGAGCCACAGTGTTGCTCCCAGTTGGATTCAATATTTACACTCAGTGTGTATAAATTATTTCCTGCAGCTGTGAAAGAGTCTTTTCAGATGAATATGTTACTACATTGGCTGCTTATGGGTTTGAATTTGTTTCAAACTTGCTTTCTTTTGTTTTATAATATTAGTAAATAGTTTTGTACTGACTTCACTTGAGTTTAAGGATTAAGGGAGAGACAGATTTACTGTTGTAACAAGTTATACTGTAATTATTCAAAGTGTCAATGCTAGTATGCAGCCATTTTAATGACAATTCTGCAAAACACTGTGCATAATAAGGTACTAGTTACATTATTGTGAGTTGTGCATTGTTCCTCACTTATCACTGGGTGTATAATCCCACTGATTAAAATATACTGGCCAAAGTGTGTGAGTAATGACATCTTTTCACCACTAAGGGGCGCCGATGCTTTGAAGAATATCACTTCCTTATTTTAACACACTCTAAAATGAGTTGTACATTTTACCCAAGTTTACATTTTAACACATTACCGTATCTGTCTCAGAGTCTTTGGTAATCTGGAAAATCATCATCGCATGTAGTCTATCGATGTTGAAAGACTTTTCATTTATAATGTTTACTGGGCAAACACAAACAGTGCAGTCAACTGTGCACTCTTATTCAGATTCCAGACCAAAAGGGAGACGTACAGACAATGGATGGATGTTAAAGTGAGTAGTGCCCAGGTGTTGTGGGTTCATCATGTCCTCATTTGGATCTAGGCAGTTGAAGTACTGTGTCAGAATTACCATAGATGGTTAGAAGGTGTCCTTATCTCTCTGTCTGTGTCTGTCTGCTTGAGCTCTCCACTCTGTTTGAGAGAGCCCATCACCCCCCTCCACACTTTCTGGCACACAAAGAGGACGGCTCATTCCACAAACAACAAACTTTGCATGTTCACCATCAGTCCTTTCCGTCATCTAGCCTAGTTTAGAATCGGCTGACCATTTACCTGTGAAATGAATCAGTCTTCTCCTTTTTACATGTTTTATCCGTGGATTCACTTTTGCCAAAGACCTTATTAAATCAGGAACGAGGACAGTGGAGGGAGGTACGGAGAGCACCTTGTCCCAGCCTGCCGCACCTTCTTTCACTTGGGATTTTCCATCTCGCAGGACAGATGCCTGCTTTGTTGTGATGTTCTATGAAAGGATTCAGGTCTAAGGGAGTGCTATACCTGGCTTTTTGGATGTTTGTACTTGTAGATATATTCATGCTGCCAAAATATTTGAATGGGAAATGGATTTGTTACACAGCTGGGACATTGTTACACAACAAGCAGAATTGACTGTGGAAGAAAGAGTCTTGACACAAATGAAAAGAGTTCAAATGAACAGAGGTAACTTGAAGTTTCTTTTTGCCAGTAATGAGATGGGCTCATCTGTCTCTGAGGTGCTGCTGTTTGAGACGTCCCATCCATCACAGTAAAAAAAAGCTGTATAGTTGACCTGCAAACAAAAAGCTCTGCAGAGTATTTACAAATAATAGACGGTTCCAGGAAGTTAATGCAACTTCAGCAACTTCAACAATTTGTAATGTACCAAAAAGATGATAAATGTCACATGGAAAAAAACATGTGTGAAGTCACAACTGGCAGGCAACAATCTATCCACAAAATGCTGATATTGATAAAAATCACAGTGTCAACTTTGTGACTGACACACAAGCCAAACTTCATTTTATCTAGTGACCCTAAACCCAGGACAACCTGCTCTGTGAGCTTTTCAACTATGCAGTATTTTGGTCGAAAGTTGTCAGCTGCCCAGCTGCAGGTGGCAGGCTGGATGGGCAGTGTCCGGGAATCCCTTCATGGAGCTCTCGACTTGGTCTGGAGCACAGAAGAGAAGAAGGATGAGGACAATAACAAAGGTGATAAAGGAGATGAAGCTGTAGAAAGAAGAGGAAGGTTTCAGATTGCCACTTCACCTATTCGCAGCTTTGCCAGACAAAGCCGCAGAGGCCATCGGAGAGCCACCAAAACCTGCTCAGTAAGAACAGATGCAGAAAATGTGAAAGTCTTTCCAGGTTACATTTATTGATGTTGTAACAAGAAATTTTATCATTTATTTGTAATTATATATTTTTTAATTCTAATAGTTAGATAACATATTCCCAGAGCTTGTTACATGTAAACTCTAGTCTAATATGTAATGCCTATGCAAATGTAGACACAGGGTGCAGAACGCAGTGGCAGATTCTTGCAGGAAGGACACAGCTATCTGATGAAGTTGTCCAAATGCAGTATTATATCATTGGCCATGCATGCCCTTTCCCTTTCTGTTTCTGGTGTGTTCACAGATAGGAAGACAACTGTAACAGAGTATGCCATGGTCTGACAATGTTCAGTGATGGCTCTGTATCTGTGGCCTTTGTGTCAGATTTGGTTTGAACAAATAACTGTGTAGAAGCCACAAACCTAATGTGTTTGTGAGTATTTTATAAACACACGTTGGTCTGCAAAGACTGCTACGCTCAGAAAAGCTGAAGAAAAGGAGCAGGCTCATTGATCACAGGTGACTGTACTTTAGAAGTGATGTTTCTGGCAGTAGACATTAATTATTGTGGATCACAGTTCTGATTATTTGTGTCTATGACTTATTTATGATGTTACCCTCACCTTGTCCTTGTACAGCGGCCCTCTAACACATTCCATTGACAAAACTGTGAGGCAGGAAAACTATAATAATGCCTACTTTGTCTTGACTTGTACATCCTCTGCCTCATGAGCTCAGTCTGTTTGTGTAAACACATAAAAAGTGTGTATAACTGTCTGTCTTTACAATCTAATCTGGGATCAAAACAATAATACACAAAAGAGAACATCTAAATAATCTGTGACTATGGTTGATCAATTGTTGATATAAGATGATTCTGATCCTGAAATGAATAAAAGCTGCAAGGTGCTAAGATGGCTAAAAACAGACCTTAAAACTGACTGAAAAGTGCTTGACCTTGATGTTGAAAGGTGGATACGAACATAGTTTTCTGCCAAGCTATGTAGATCAGTGTCTGTAGTTCAGTGTACTGGCTGTCCTCGGCTGTGGTTGTAGGAAAATCACTAGAAGCCTATTCATTCATCGTGTGATGCTTCCAGATAACAGGCATTGTGCAAATTAAGCAGCTTTGCAATTTCTGAATAATAAGTAGATGTATGAAAGATGTTAGGTGCCCAAGTAATTATGAGTAGCACTGCACTGTTTACACAAACACAGTTTTTGTATCCAGGTGATAATATTATTAGGATGTGCCAAATGACAAACTATGAAGTGAGCCTAAAGGAATGTTTTCGAGGACGTATGCAGATGTTACTTTTGTGCGTAACCTACCATTCCAGCGCGTGGGTGTGACAGCATCACAGTGTCTGATGCGTGTGTGTGATTGTGTGTGTACGGGTGTGTGCGTCTATGTAATGTGTGTTAAAGACAACCCAGCCTCTGTGACCAGCTCATTAAAAGATACATGCTCGGCTGATCCTTAGTTGTTTCTGTCTCTGAAGTTAGTGATCTTGGCTTTGTATTGTCTCTGCCTAAGCTCATATGAAAATTTACAAAAAGAAAAGGAATATTTGATACTATTTGATAAAGAAATGTAAAAGTTATTATAAACCACTAGAATATAGGAATGTAGTGACAATAATATGCTTAATTTCTTTTCTTTGGTTCCTGTTTTTAAGTATGTCCTGTGTTTTTGTTCATAGGCACAAGTTAACACTCAAAGCAATAGTGTTGCACCAAAAGACAAAGACGCTGATGCTTTGATAGACCACAAGCCTAAGACGCTGCATGAAACCAGTAAACAGACGCCTAACAGGTATAAAATAAAGCTAATTCAATTTAAACTGCTATAAAATCATGAAATATCAATATTTCTTTCTGCTTTTTTCTGCATAAATCTCTTCAACCACTTTAGCTCTGCTCAGTACTACCACCAATGAAATAATTTTCAGGATTTAAACCCTTTGAATGCCAGTGTGAATAAATTGTGTCACTGTTGTTCTTTATAAAAAACACACAAACACCCACATGGACTTATAAGACACTCCATAATCATGATGGCTAAAAAAAAGATACAGTTCCAGAGCAAATAATAACAAAAAACGTACAATGCATTCAGGGTACATCACTCTTTCTCTTCTATCCCAAGCCTTACAAACAAAACCCACCAAAGCAAAGATCTCATGCTTTTGGTGAAAAAAGTGTCAGTAGTGTGTAATAAACCTGTAACTGTAGTAGAGTAGCTGACATTAGATTAAAGAAATATGTAAAAGGAAAAAAGCCATAATAATCACCAAGTCAAAAAGAAAAAATACAAAAATGTACAAAGGGTATAAACTGCCTTATTTACTGGCTTATAAACTGCCATAAAACAATCACGCCTGTCTTATTTCTGTGTGTTGCTTCTTTAGTTTACATATCTTCTTCCCTCCACATGCAAGACCTGGATGACTGAGAATTATCAACATAGTTTATCTCAGTTTAGTAGAAAACTGCCACAGTAAACAAAGTAATATAATGAGAGTCTTCATACTTTCCAAGCTCAACTCTCTAATGACCCCTTTAATCCCTTCCAAGGCTTAGGGCAAACTCACCTGACACCTGTCATATTTTTGGATTTACGTGTTTAACATAATACTTAGCCTTTCTGTCTAGTAAAACTGTCAAATTTAAAGTATACAGCTACACTCATATTTTAAGTGTTTCCTTGTAAGGAAGAAAACAATGATAGTTTTTTTAAATTGTATTTTCTCTTAGTAGCCCAGAGCTTGTTCCTGACCAGCCTCTAGAAGTTTCTTTAGACAACGTTGATACCACTGATATTCTGACAGAGGAAGAGTTCGCATTCCCTGAGGTTAGTGGTGTGTTATGCCCAAAACAAAACCCTTTGTAATCATTTGACTCACATATTAAACTGCTATAATGTTTATTTTGCATTACTGCCTCAGCCCCTTCGTTTATGTTGTACTCTGTGCTGTGAGTCTATATTAAAAGCTTGATTGTGTACAGAGCAACACCCCTCTCCTTGACACCAGCGCTCAGAGATCGAAGGCAGATCTTGGCAGGAGACGAAGTCGCCCCCGTGCACCGCGCTCTGCCCAAATGCCCAAAACGAATCACCAGGACTGGCGGGCCTGCGACTCCACAGGTGCACTATACCTTTTGTTATCTATTGTTATATTACATGTACTGAGGCTGAAAAGTTGTACAGATTCTGAAAAACCTAATTTGTTTTTATTCAGATGGAAATGAGATCTCATCTAAGCAAAAAGAATCGGATTCGGATGATGAGGAACCCAAACTGAAGATTGTCTCTTCGGCTCCTTCTTCCTCACAGAGAGTCTCCATGTTTCCTGGTGTAAACCCTGCTGCCCTAATTGTATGTTTTTACACAGTAAATTATGATGTTTGCGGTTGTTTTATGTGTTTGCTCAAGTGCACTTTGCATTCCTAAGGCTCAGATAAAGAAGCGAGCTGCTGGAGACAGAATTGGAGAAGTAGAGGAAACAGAAGTTCAGACTCAAGAAGTCAAAGAAAGTCCAAATGAAGAGTTAGCACCGTCCTCATCACAACTCTCCCGCTCTCCTCGCTCTGCTTCTCACCTGGCAGGGGCTGCTCTTGTGCTGCCCCCTTTAGGTGGCTCAAGTGGAGGGTAAGGCATGACATAACATAACTTTAAAATATACAGCAAATTATTAGATTATGTTGTTTTAGTGTTAAGTATTACATTTGTGTGTTTCAGGGCTGTCTCGTCTCCTGCTTGGCTGAAAGAACTTAAGTCTAAGAAGCGTATGAGTCAATGTGATGGTGAAAGTTAGCCAGGTAAATTAACTTGCTAAAATTTTATTAAGAAAGTCATCTTTTTAATCCTGTATACTGTGTATTGCTGTGAAAGGCGTGTTATTATACCTGTGCCAGTAAATTGAAACCTTTATTACGTTCTGGTGCGCTCTACTGTAGACCTTTGCATGTGAAATATTCTGTAATGAAGAATGTGGGCAAAATCTGTAAAGTGTGTCTTTTTTGCACTTGAACTGACTCATCTTTGACTGACACAGCAGCCAAACTGTCTTAACATTAGTGTTGGATGAGCAGAAATGTGCAATAAATAGTGTTTAATTGTATACTTTTTAAGGCACACCACTGAAATATACACTGTATGCAGCATTTTAACTGTAATGACCTTTTTCTTTTAGGCGTGATTGTGCCGTTGTTGCAGGAAACAATCCCATCTAGTCCTCTGCTAAGGACTCATATACTGTGCCACAATTGCACTTTAAGTGCCTTATACTGGACCTTTACAGAAATATACAGGTGAACTCAGGCTTACAAAGTGGCCTTAGATATTTTTTTTATATTGTAAATAAGAGCAAGACTGTTTTGTGTTAATGCAAATTTGGTATACATGATTTAAATAATGTTTTATAAAGTTTTAATGGAGAAATGAAAGGAAGAGAAGAAAGTGCCAGCAGAATGACTCAGGTCTGAAAATATGTCATGTTGTATGTTTAGGATGTTAAACCCTAGATGACACTAGAATTGCAGTTGAAGTTTTATATAAACACAGACACAGAATATTTTCACAAATTGCAGCTTAAATATACTGAATGGAGTTTTTAAAATTCACCAGTTTACCAATCACACTCAAACCTAGCACTTTATAACTCTAGAAATAATTACCATCCATATATAGTACAAAAAAGCAATAGAGAAAATACCTAAAGAGTGCACACTTTTCATCTTGATTAATTCTCTTTTTTTTCCCTTCATCAACTCCAAAATGGGTGTCTTTGGTGGATTCTACTTTTTGACTATTCAATTTGGTTTTCTTGCTGATAGACAAAACAATCTAAAAAAACAAAACCAATAAAATAACAGAATGTAGTCATTTCCTTAACTGAGGTAAAGGCAATAGTAATATTTTGGTTTACATTTTTCTTACATCTCCTGCAAGATTCTTTTTTTTTTCAGTGCCTAAAGATGCACTCCTATTTTGATGTTCTATTAAACATTGTCACAGTATCATCAACAACAAAGTGGACATCTTCTGTAATAGATTAATGCAATGTGTTTGTTTTGTGTTAAATGCTTTTAAGGTCAAAGAATGACTGTTATAATTTTATAATCAACCAGAATGCCAACTTTATGTGTATATTAAGAGGTAATTGTGGGAATTTTATTAAAATCTTTTCTATGGACAGTTGTGTGTGTTTTTATTCTGTAGAATTGTGTGTCTTGTCAAAATAAGATAGAAAGTTACCTTATTCATTTATTGTTATTCATTAATGAATCTGCTGCTGTCCACAATAAAGCTGTAATTTTTCCATGTAAAATGCTCAGACCTGTTTAATTCTAAACAAAAATTAGAACAAACTAAGAAAAAATGAAATAAATTTAAAAAAAGAACTAAAGAGGGGACTGTGGATCTGTGTGGGATAGTGCTGAGTGAGTCTGTTCTCTGTTCTTTCTCTTGGCTGGCAGTCAGTGCATGTGGCCACTTTATGATCCAGTCGGTCAGGGTGGCAGTGTGGGCAGAGCTGGGTGGCATTTGCCAGTGTGCCAGGGACAGAGGGCAAAGCTATTGAGAAGCAGTGTGATGAACACAATGGGCGAGACAGACTTGCTGCATCAACAGGCTTTTTGCTGTTGTGGCCAGAAATAAACCATAAATACCCCCACTGGCCTCCACCGACCATTCGCCAGGCGTCCACTCCCACACACCATCACACTGAGACAGAAAAGGAGGGAAAGACGGAGAGCTTGGCTGGTACGTGGCGCATTGACGCACAAGCCATCCAGGTAAACAAATCAACATCATAACTTTAGTGAGCTTTTTCTAATGCATACAAATACTTAAGAACTATGAATCAATGTTTGAAAAAACTAAAACATAGCTACAGACTGTTATAATAATTTTCTAAATATAGACTAAGTTATTTTGTTGTGATGCTGTTTGTTATAGTACTAAAATGACTGAACAGCAGGGAACCCCAGACCAGCTACCTGCAGAGAAGGGCCAAGGAGGAGCAGGAGAAACATACAAGGTACTACATTCAGCCAGAAATTTCTCAGTCAGTCGAAGTGATAAGTCAGACTTGTGTTTTTAATGTGATTTTACAAAGACCGTTGTTTATTTTACTCGGTTCATCTCTTGTAGTTGGCAGTTTTTGAATTTGAGAACTTTCGTGGAAAGAAGGTAGAGCTGTCGGGGGAATGTGGCAATGTCCTGGAGAAGATACCAAAAGTGGGCTCTGTCATTGTGGAGTCAGGACCGTGAGTAGCTACAAAGTTATAGTGGATATTCCATCCATAAACAAGAAAAAAAGTGACAGTGTAGTATTATACCTTCTTGCTTTTATTTACGTGTTTATTAGTATGTGTTTTAAAAAAAAACATGCTATTCTTTGATGTTCAGATGGGTGGGGTTCGAGTGTACAGGTTTTGCTGGGGAGCAGTATGTTCTGGAGAAGGGACAGTATCCTTGTTGGAGCACCTGGACCAACAACCAGAGTAGCTACTACCTGAGCTCTTTCAGGCCACTAAAATTGGTAAACTGTTTGTGTATTCTTGTGTTAGTGTGCACTAATGTATGTGTAGGCCACTTTGTTTATCTATTGTCAGTGTTTGCTTTATGTACTCTCCTGGAACTTTCACTGTTATAGAAAAGTCTCCTATTTATATTAAGCTTGTCTACATTTGTTTTTTCTCTATCCAGGACAGTGCAGATCATAGGCTGCACCTTTTTGAGGGTGCAGGCTTTGAAGGGAGAAAGTTGGAAATAGTTGATGATGATGTCCCCAGTCTGTGGGCTTATGGTTTCCAGGACCGTGTGGCCAGTGTCCAAGCACTGAATGGAACGTAAGACACATTATTGTAGTAGCCTTACCAGAACAACAGCCATGAGCAGAAAGGAAAAAATATATATTTGAATAACCTCTTATTGTTTTTATAAATAGTTTAATTAACCATAATGCTGAAATATAATTCTGTTTTTTGTATTGTCTTTTGAAGGTGGGTGGGATACACTTACCCCGGTTACAGAGGGCGCCAGTATGTGCTTGAGCTGGGAGACTTCAAGCATTGGAATGATTGGGGAGCCACTGCACCTCAGATCCAGTCCGTCCGACGTGTGAGGGACATGCAGTGGCACAAGAAGGGGTGTTATATTGCCCCTACTCCGATACCCAACCCTACTCCCACCCCCAATCCTATCCCAAATCCAAAACCTAATCCTAACCCAGCCCCAAATCCAAAATCCCAAACCCAACCCCAACCATAACACCTCTTCAAGCTACGGGAGCAAAAGTGCATTGGATATCGGCTCTAATCTGATTTGGTGGGAAAGAAAGTGACAATGATTAAACCTGTATCTATGTTGGAAATAAAGATTTTGGCCTTAAATTTGTTTCCATGAATGTTTTATTTAAAATTACACATAGACTACAAAGTTCAATATATATTTCTAAGTCATATATTTATAAGGGAAATTTACTCTTTCTTGGTCCATTTAGCTATGCTTTTACAAGCCAAAAATTCACTATTTACATTTTTACAAACTAGCTAATAGTCATAATTATTCTGTATGTTTTATTTACCATCTATGTAACAGCTCAATTGATAGTGTTGGTAGGACTTAGGCTGAGTTATTGGTGATTGGTTAAAATTCAGAAATTGTCCCACCCACAGGATGAATCTGTCCAATCAGATTGTACCCTCATTCAGTTGCCACCAGAGATGGGCGGAGAACGCGCAAAAATTTGAAAGTTGACCGGAAATGTCGTTATTCCAGAGAAAACTTGTGCTTCTGAACCTGTAAATGGCTATGTAAATAAAAGTCTAATTATCCGCATGGCATTGAGGTAAGTATTCTCAAATCACTCTGTTTTCTTGTAAATACGCGTGTGTACGTTGTTGCTGTTTAGAACAACAGAACAGTCTGTGGACATTTTATTAGCAAAAACAGACGTTAGCATTTTGTATTAGCGCTCGCTTTGTTGACATTGCTCTCCTAGTTTAGGTCTCATTAGACTTTCTGCTATTACATGAATGTTAAATAATGCAGTGACAACTTTCATTGTACAAGTTGGGTGCTTTTTGTGCAGATTACACGCTAAAAAGAAGCCATGTTGAAGTTCAAATACGTGAATCAGGGAAACACAAAATCGCTGTCTCCTTGTGTGGATCCCATCACAAGTCGCAGCTCCAGACTTAACCAAGTGTTTCAGGTAATCTATCTACACTTAATGATCCCGCTGCGTTTAAATACTAGTTTCCATACCACGTTCAATTTTTTGGGGGGTTTAATATTAATCAGAAGAACCGTAGTGACTAGTAACGGACTTTCTTTTCCTGTGCTTGTTTGTGTGTTTCCTTAGGGCCGAGTAAACTTGTGTGGACAGCAGGGAGGATGCACTGTGGGCAGAGAGGAGTTTCTGGAGGCCTTCCTGCTTCTTTATCAAGAGTGTACCTCACCAGACCTTATGAAGAATCCTTATGTGGCAAATTTTGTCAACAAGTGTAAGTCTTTTCCCTATCAATATTGTTACTGTGGGAACTGGTACTGTAACTTTTTCAAAATTTACATAAACGTTGGTCTTAATATTGCTGATAAACAATAATGTTAAAAAATTAATTTAGGTTATGAGATAATGACTTGCCTCTTTCTCTTTGTTCTTGTCCCAACAGTTTCAGAAGTTATCAAAGATGTAGAAACTTTGCAGCCGGGTGTTCAAGACTTTGAGCTGTGTGCAGTGGTGGGCCGTGGGCACTTTGCTGAAGTCAGGGTTGTTCGAGAGAAAGCGACTGCCGATGTTTGTGCACTTAAAGTTATGAATAAGGCTGTTTTACGCACTCAGGACAGTGTAAGTCACAGGGTGTTTTCGCTAATGGTAAATTAGGTCATTTATTTATTTAACTCTGACACACATTCTTATCCACTTCTACAGTTTTCTTGGATGTTGTTAGTGGTTTGGAAAAATGAAACAGAAAAATGGTTGTTCATAATTTTTAGTTAATAAATTAATTGCAGTGTCAAACCTTTCCACTTGAGGTCGCTGTAGTGTGTACAACGTCAAAACAACAATGTGTACTAATCTAAGGCCTAGTGAAATTAGTACATGAGCCTTGGTTGGAAAGACTGATGTGGAAAACAATCTGGATTGAAAATGAACATAGAACTAAAGCAAGTTTATGTCTATTTCTATAAAAGGTTGGCGTATTACAGATAAATGGCATTTACTAAATGCCTTCAGAGATAATTTCCCAAGATTTAAATGCCTTTTGTACTCAGTGTATATCTTATTGTCATTTTTAGGTTGTTTTTTACGAGGAGGAACGAAGAATACTGGCTCTGAACAGCAGTCCTTGGATCCCACAGCTTCTCTGTGCTTTCCAGGACAAAGATAATGTCTATCTGGTAAGAAATTAGTTTTTCTCAAAGAGTGGGGAAAAAAATACCACAATACATTTAAAGCAACCCATGTAACTTTTTTCAGATTTTTTCGAATAAAGACTAGTATGTATCTTGTGTTCATCAGGCGAGAGTCATTAGAGTTTATGGTGAACCAGGGGTCGTTAACATGACTGACTTATTTCAACTGCAAGAATTTCTGTTTTGTAGATTAAAAGGTTGCATACCTTTTTAATGTTTATTTTAACCCAGCTTTGTGTCCAGAAAATAAAAATGACTATGAACTTTTATATTTGTCCAGTTCAGAAGTACCAATTAATTTTTGAGACGCTGTGTACAGTCATTGGCCTCAGCTGCTGTTCATTGAATAGGTGTGTGCATTAGCTAAGTGTTCATAAATTCAGTGTTTTGTATGGCATTTAATTACATTACATTGTTACTACAATTTTTTTTATATTTCAGTATTTTTACACAGTGCTTGTAGCTATTAGGTCCCTTACTTTTACTGACCTCTGATTTAGATCGGCTTGGTGTTGCTTCATGTCAAGATTTATACTGCGCCACCTTTTGTTTATTAGTCTGTATATACTATGTGTATATATACCTCTTCCTCGATGACACCTGCATGTCTGCCATTATGCCACACATTCTTTTTCCTTTTTACTCTACACCCTCCTTATGTCTCACCCTGCTCCCTAACTGAGCATGGAGGAAAATACAAAGCATTCATCTTTATCCGTGTGTCGGAGAGGCTCCCGGTCTCCCTGTTGCTAGGTAACACTGGAGAATGCTTCCCTTCATTCAGACGAGCCGACCATTCATGCACCAGGGGCTCTCGCCTGTTATGGCAGTATGGCAGCTACCTTATAGCTCAAATTATCCTGACTAGTGCCTCATTATTGTCTGCAACAAGCAGTTGTTTTGTTGCATTCCTAAACTCTGTGAGATGTGTTACTTTTATCGGTGTGTGTATTCTGTTGAGCCAAACAAACACTGCAATTGCATAAATACATTAAACAGAATGATCTAGCAGTTACCACTGGTGTATTTTTAGCTTTTGTAGCTATTGAAAGCCATTCCACTGCCTGCAGTATCAGATAAATCTGTGAAATCCCATGTTACATAACTGAATCTATAAAGAGAAGAAGTTCCCTATAAGCCCCTAATGGAATCTTAAGACATGTGCATTCTGTTTTTCTTTTGGTTGTTAACCTGTTTATTACCAGTTATACAGTACATACATGTATTTAACTAAAGGCCAAGTTTAATTTAATTCACAATTGATCAGCATTGACACATATTATATTTTCTCTCACAGTGACCTAGCTGGTACCAGCACATGTGACCGCTAATCTTCAAATTGTTGAAATTGTATTTTCTTTGTTTTTTGTTTGTAAACTATGTCATGTGTCATTAGGCAATGGAGTACATGCCAGGTGGCGACCTTATGTCACTGCTAAATCGATACGAGGACCAGTTTGATGAGTCTATGGCACAGTTCTATTTAGCTGAGCTGATTGAAGCCATTCATGCAGTGCATCAACTTGGATATGTGCACAGGTAGGACACTTTCTAGAGTCAGTAACCAAGGAAGGTACAAGTTCAAACCATGTATATGTAAAGCACAATTTTTAACAAAACATGTTTTAAGAAATAACAACATTGAAAACCAGTATAAATTCTGTTCAAACTATCAACTTTCAGAGACGTCAAACCAGAGAACGTTCTTATTGATCGCACAGGCCACATTAAGCTGGCAGACTTTGGATCTGCTGCCAGACTAATGGCGAACAAATCAGTGAGTCAATCACAGACTTTTCTCTGTGTATTAACCTGAGTATGGCTGATTGTAGCCAGAGACAACCGTTATTTATTAATGTGTTTGCAGGTGGCAGCTACTACAGTGCCTGTTGGAACACAGGATTTTCTGTCCCCTGAAGTATTGCTGGCCATGAGTGGTGGCTCACACAGCACCTATGGAGTAGAGTGTGACTGGTGGTCCCTGGGGGTCATAGCTTATGAGATGATCTATGCCAAGTCACCCTTTTCTGATGGAACCTCAACCAAGACCATCAATAACATCCTTAATTTCCAGGTAAAATTGTCACCTGTCACATCTGACATGTAATTTCCTGGTCTTTTCATACAAAATACAATGCTACACAAGTTTATGTGGCTTTATAAAATTCAGTCTGCTACACCTGACTTCATATCTGCCCGATTGCATTATTTAATCAGCCCTTGTCCTTGTTGTTCGGCCACAGCGCTTCTTGAAGTTTCCGGAGGAGCCGCGGGCTAGTAAGCAGTTTGTAGACTTGGTGCAGAGCTTACTGTGTGGAGCAAAGGACCGACTGGGTTTTCAGGGACTCCGCTGTCACTGTTTTTTCTCCAATGTGGACTGGAACAACTTGAGAAAAGGTGAGGAGGTGTCCTCTCTTAACATGTTTCTGCTGTTTTTACTAAAAAAACTCAAATTGGATGAAAATATCTCAAAATTTCTTAAATTACTTGACAATCCTTTTATAGCTTTCATAACTGTACATATCTATAGATATATTTAGATATGAATATAGATATCGTTTTTATTCTTAAAAATAGCAGAAAGCAATGGGTGCAGGGATGGACTTGTGTGCACCACCAAAGGCAGTGGTGTTGCCCATGGTCTGGACAGTTGTAGAATAATGAGATTGTCTGTGCTGCTGGCAGATGGCCAGCGCTTTCCCAGGGAGGCGGAGACGTGAAACAAGCAGACAGAGTAAAGATCTGCAACTCATCTGCTTCTCAGTAGACGCAGCAGAAATCGTTTACGCTAGCAACACCATACACACACTCTGAGGCGGATGTGCATGTGTTTAATGGGTTTTATTGTCTGCAGCAAATGAGCCAACATATTTATGCCATTCATTATCTTTCAATTTGTGTTGTGATATTATATTGAAAACTAAAAACAAAAAAATCCGATATTTATTTTTCAGATTAAAAGCTACCATGTTTGTTATGCCTTTTGTGTCTGCAAAAGCAAATGCTTGAAGGAAGATGAATTGATTATTTAAACCTTATTTGATTTATCTAAATTTTAAGAGATTATTATTAATTGAAAATTGTCCAGATAATCTCACTGATGTGTGCGCATTAATGACAATAGGACACAGGCTGAGCGTTATTCTTGAGCATTACCGAGCCCGCTCTGCTGCAGTGAGGGAGAGCCAGTGAGCATGTGTGTATGAGAGAGAGGAGGGAGGGACAGAGGCAGCATGTGCATCAGCGCGCGACTTACTGCACTCTAGGCTTGCACTGCTCTTCGTACATTTCTCCTCCCTTCCTTTCTTACCCTTTTCTCCTTTATTGTATGTTTTTTTTTTATTTCTTTGTATTTTTTTTTAACACTTATCTGTATCCGTTTTCTTTTCCTTGCCCTCTCTTACTCTCTCCTCTTATCCATTCTCCTTCAGTTCTCCCGCCTTTCGTTCCTGCCTTGCACGCTGAAGATGACACCTCAAATTTTGAGGAGCCGGAGCAGGCAGCCCCCTGGCCAGCTTCAGCAGCCCTGCGAGGAGCTCTGTCAGCGGGCTTCCAGGGCCAGGATCTGCCCTTTCTAGGCTGGTTTTTCAGCAGAACATTGACAACATTGGCCAAAACTGAGTAAGTGCAACCTGTTTACTTTGCATTGTTCTGCTTGTTTGAACATAATCTCTGTGCAGTCAACACTGAGACCCCTTTGATATACATCTGTAACACACCTTTCATGGTAAAAGATCCCCTGCAACAAAAGAATGTCCTCTACACTAGAGACCATTCATTAGATGCAACTCATTTTCAACACCCATTGTTTCAGGTGACCCGTGTGCTCTGTGCTGTTAGTGACATATTTGCGTCATTAGTGTTGTGCCGTTGGGGCTAAAATTGGTTTGTCCATATGCTGTGTCAGACAAGGGTCGAGAGAGGGGAGGGATCCCCTTGTTCTTTGGTGCTCTCCTTGTGATTTCTGCTTCTTTGCTCAGGGATAATGTATATCTAAAGCAATGTATGATATTTCAAAATGAATAGACCAGGGTAAAGCTGGTATTATCCTCCTATCGGCAGTGATTGGTATGCGGCTGAGTATGTCAGTGAGGTTTGAGAGGTGGAACCCCACACACAGACATGCACCCACCCTCACTGCTGTTATTGTGTGTTCTCTGTTACTGTGCAGTATAATGGTCTTCTGAGTTTTATAGTATGGGTTTTTTGGCTCTAATTATCCCTAATGGATTTTGCCTTCTTAACCTCTGATAATAAAGCAAGAGAATGGGTTTAATTTTTGTAGCCCCTTGGCAGTGTTCTCGCAGGTTAATGGCACTAGAGGCTGCGGCTCATAACAACAGCAGGAACAGAAAGGAAAGAAAAAGCTTTAGCAGATTAGACAGGGAAAAGGATGAGGGCTCAGGTTGGGGGGGTGAATCTATTTCTATGGTTACTACCATGATGTTTTTTCTGTGTCCCCACCCCCATCTTTACCCGTCTCATCTAGTCTTATTTTTTCACTCTCTTAATGTCATGAGTCATTTCTTTTACTGCATCAGTCATTTGCCTATCATTTTTTTTACAGAATCAAGTAATTTTCAAGATCCTTTAAATTAAGAGGAGCTCAAAGCTCATAAAAAGTGTCAAATGGTTGTGTGGGTGCAAGCATGTGTGTACACATCCGTCATTACAGTGCCAAAATGGAAAGAGAAATGAACTGAGCCAGACATAATGAAATACTAATCATGTTTTTAGTTGGGTGTTTTTTTTTTTGTTTTTTTTTTTCAATTTATAGAAAATTGTGTTTCTCACTCATTAAAGCCATGACAGAACCCCTCAAATTTTAATTGTACTTTTAGGATTACCTAAAGTACATTTTAGGTTCTAAATGGTTTGCAGCATCCATCCTTTGGCCTTTTTGTTTATTCTTAAACCAGAAACGTGACAATAGGCACTGAGTATGGCATGGATTCTGCCATTGAAATGTATTTATTGTTTGTTTGCCTATATTTGTATGATGTTCTTATTGACAATAGTCAATATAAAGAAACTCTCGTTTTTTTAATATTTAAAATGTTGATTTGATGCCAAAAAAACAAATTTACACTCCTACAATAACACTTGTTATCTGCTCTAAGAGGAATTTAAAATTTTACATTTTACAAAAGTGTTGCGTTATGAGCATGGTGTGTTTGTGTGATTGTCTGTGTACTATAAAAAACATCCATGAGCATCTTTCTGGGGGATGTTTCTTGATACTGAGAGGCAACTAGAACAGGGTTTGCCTTTTACATTATTTTTAACACTGTGACTCAGTCTGAGTCAACTTTATAAACCATTCTCCTGCAGTACTTTCATTCCCATTCATACAGACCCATTCATCTATTCCGACTTCTACACCCGCTCAACACTAGCAGCGAAATAGGACGCTACCTTAACAAAACCAGAGTTTTATTTTTGCAATACAAACCAAAAACAAACCACACAGCACTAGATCTCTGGTCACATTATATAACACAGTGTCAGTGTTGTTGCGGCTCAGACTTCCAGACTGTTTTGTTAATAGAAGATTCTTTTGTCCTTGAGAAAACACTATTATATCCTTCACTTATTTTCAGGTTTAGAAGTCTGTGTAGTCTCTTTTGTTGTTGTTGTCAAAAACGCCTTTAAGTATTTTGTTATATTTATCATCATTTAAACCCCTTTTTGTGTGCTGCTCTATTAAAGAAGCCCGTTCATTAAAGCGTTGGATGAACTTTTGACATCTTTGCTTTTTTAAGAATACAAAATACATATGTTAAAAATCATTTTCCAATAAAAAAGGTTTTATCAGCCACCTGGAACTAATAATGATAAACCAATGTGTATTTTAAAATGCAGGTGAAGTATTGCACTTTGGTCTTAGGGGGAGGGGACTTGGAGGGTAGTTTTAGTCTGTTGGTCCTGGATTTGATCCGTCTATATCTTTTTCTGGAGCACAGTGATGTCTAGGGAGAGTGTGGTCCTTAGCTATACCACTGTTTTTTTTGGGGGGGGGAGCAGACAGCGTTGACGTCTTGAGAGAGGGAAGTGGTGAGACTATATTCTACTCTGCCACCCTAACCACTCTCTGCAGGTCATTCCTGTTCTCTCTGTAGCTGCTAAACCAAACAGTGCAACAGATGCTCTCAACAACTGACCTCATAGACGTTGGTTAGCAGATGCTGAGGGAGGTGAGGATGTATAGTCTTTGTTGGCCCTGTGTGTAGTCCAGGTGAGGTCCGTTGAAATGTGTACCAAATGAACCAAAACTCTCCACCCTCTCCACCTCCTCTACTTGTATACAGAGGGCAGAATATAAGTGTGCTGAGATTTCCCAAAGACTACTAAAAGGTTGTGTCCTTGGTTTTTGAGGTGTTTAAGTCCACATTATTGGCAGAAGACAAGATGCTGAACCTCATCTCTGTAGACTGGCTTGTTGTTATTTGATATTAATCCTTCTACAGTGGTGTCCTCAGCAAACTTGACAATGGTTATTAAATGAAAAAGACCCATCTGGTCGAAAGTTTCCAGATGCCTTTTTTTGAAACCTTTGCTTGGAAAAAAAATAAAAAATCCAAAAACACTAGACATTGACAGTGGTGCTGTTGGAGAGAATGGGGGAACAGTCATGTGTGAAGAGGCAGTAGAGAAGGGGACTGAGGACACACCCCTGCGATGTACGAGTGTTTAAGATGACAGTGGATGATGTGAGGTCTTCTGATGGTCTGTGTTTTTTAATATTCAGCTATTAATATATTTTATGCATCTTAATACTTGCATGCAACAGATCACATCAAAGTAATGTATGAACATTTACACAAGGGATAACGTCTACATCTACAACATAATCAACATGTTACAACAATGTATGTTCTCATTAACAAATTTGTGCAAATTTTAACATTTCTTTTCAAAATTTAACATTTTATCCGTAGGTCAGTGTCTGCAGGCCTCAACTCTCCTGCCAAGACCAACTCAATGGAAAAAAAACTACACCTTAAAGCCAAAGAATTACAAGAAACACAAGACAAATGTCACAAGGTATAAGTGCCTGGTTTTCTTTCCCAAACCTTGTAAGTATAGAAGCAGTTTTAGTATACTGCAGAGTCTAGTATTGAGTAAACATCTTAATTTCTGTAGTGTTTTACTTCCTACAAAGGCACTCAAAGCACTTCATATCAAGAATTTTGTATTTCCAGGTTTGGTGTTTCATATGCAATAACTCTATGCAAAGCTTTTGCATACATTTTTGCATTTACATTAGCTTTATAAAAATCCATACAATAACAGATATCCTTCAATCAGAGTTTGTACCTACACTTTAAATGACATAATAACATTCCTGTTTTGTTTATTTAGATGGAGCAAGAGATTTCCAGATTTCAGCGTAAAATGACTGACCTGGAGTCAGTGCTCCACCAGAAAGATGTGGAACTAAAGGCCTCAGAGACTCAGAGAAGCATCCTGGAGCAGGACCTCGCCACCTACATTACTGAATGCAGCGTGAGTCACAGAAGTAGTATCTGTATAAAAATAACGACATTGATAATGCAATTGTTTTTAATATAAAATATAAGCAGATTTATTTCTTTTTAAAACCAAAGTAAGAAGGATTTGAAAAAAATTTGCCTCAACTTTGTGCGTGTAAACTGTTTTCAGAGCCTCAAGCGAAGCTTGGAGGAGGCACGTGTGGAGGTGTCCAGAGAGGACGACAAGGCCATGCAGTTGCTCCATGACATTCGCGAGCAAAGCAACAAGCTGCAGGAAATTAAAGAACAAGTATGCAAAGTCCCTTATTTAAATTAAAGTGTGTGCTGCCATACATTCATCACAAATACTTTACTCATACTTTATTATTATAGCTCTAGTTATATACTAGTTATATATATGTTGTGCTGTGACAAAAGGTTTTGTTCTCCTTATTTATCACTCTTTTCATGCAGGAATGTCTATTTATATTTGTAAAGAAATATACCTTAAAACCATCTTGGCTTCACTCTTTATCAAAAACACAATAATATCATTGTGGAAACATTTAAACTTTGTCCAAAACTGGACAAAGAAAAATATTTTGTGAATTTTCTACCTTGAAGTTCAAAGTTTAGGGTTTTAACTTTAGTGGTAATCCCATAGCTGTTATCAAGAAGATTATTTAGATGATACATGTTCATTGCTGCAGAACACATGTCAGCAGAAGTATATCTTTTTGTTTTTAGAACAGCTTAGTTCAGCTGATTGAAACACAAACTGCTTGCTGTCGCTTTTGTACATTTTATAAAAAAGCAAATAAGATTTAAATAAGATCCTTTCAAAAACGTTTGTTTGCGGCTCACACAGCGTGTGATCACAACTTTCCCAAGTCACAACTTGTTTTCACTTAATGGATACAATACACTACGTGAAAAGTGCTACGGCAAGTATTTATCATAGTTTAAAGTCATGACACTGACCTTGTCTGTCTAAAGGAGTATCATGCTCAGCTCGAGGAGATGCAGGTCACCATCAGGCAGCTCGAAGAAGACCTCTCTGCAGCCCGGCGCCGCAGCGACCTCTATGAAGCTGAACTACGAGAGTCCAGACAGACGAGTGAGGAACTTAAAAGGAAAGCTGTGGATTACCAGCAGAGAATGCAGAAGGTACTGCTGCACAAGATGCTATATAATATGAAAAGCAAAAGGGCAGCCAGATTGACATAAAACAAAGACTAATGATTGAACAATTCACATGCACATTTTTCAGGCCAAAGAGCAGGGCAAGGCTGAGGTGGAGGAGCTTCTCTCTAAACTTGAAAAGGTATGGGGTCAGACTAACATTTTTTCATCACGTATTGTACATTTCCCATAGATAATGTAAATATAAAATGTAAAATAATAATGTGCCCTTTCTTCTTCATAAGACTAATTCAGAGCAACAGGTTAAAATCCAGGAGCTTCAGGACAAACTTTCCAAGGTAAATGTTATTCTGGATAGTCAATAGCTTGATAATAGAGTAGTTTTCTTTTAGTTTAAGTACTCTTAATGTAATTTATTCTACCTTTCCCAGGCGGTTAAAGCAAGCACAGAGGCCACTGAACTGCTGCAAAATGTACGCCAGGCCAAGGAGCGTCTAGAGCGAGATCTAGAGCGTCTGCGAGGCAAGAGCGATTCTAGTGACACACTCAAACGTCGTCTGAGAGAGACAGAGGTACTACACCAATGACACCAGACCTTAACAGAACCTGGATGTTATTAATTCAATTATTAGTTTATGTTGACAGTTTAAGGACTTGTGTAATACTGTGTAAGCAGGAGGGCAGGAAAACTCTGGAGAATCAGGTGAAGAGACTGGAGATGGTTGAGCGCCGAGAGAATAAACTGAAGGATGACATTCAGACCAAATCCCAGCAGATTCAGCAGATGGCCGAGAAGATCCTGGTGAGAGAGCTACAGATAAGGCTTAGTAATACTCAGCCCCTGATTTTACCCTCTGCCCACCAGCCTGGCCAGATACTGCTACAGTTCTTTTCAGAGAACCTTGTTGGCTGAACCTAAGCAAAAGGATTTTTAATATGAACATTGACTTAAAAGTTATATTTTATCAGGATGAATAGGACCCGCTTCATTCAGCTTGTGGATTTTCATCTCTTTCATGCAAGTCTCTTAGTTTTTAAGGAATCTGGTAACATTTACAGTAGAATGTAATGCTTTTTCATCTGTTAATGTTTTTTTTCACATAAATTAAAAAAAGCTTACACTGGATTTATGTTAAACTCTTTTTTGGTTTGTTGACTGCCTTTAGTTACTATAACCGTCTTGCTCAATTTAGGAACTGGAGGAAAACCTGAGAGATGCCCAATCAACCGCTCAAAGGATGGAAACACAACTGGTTCAAAAAGAAAGACTTTATGAAGACAAAATTAAGGTGAGCCAGCCTGGTTTTATCACACAAAGGCTTTGCAGCTCTTGTTAGTGTTGTGCTGATCGGTGGATGCCAGAGTTGTAATAAGTTTTATAAAGAGATGTGACACAACACTGTAACCAAGTTACTGCTTTTGGACCAGGTTAATCTTTTAAATGGTCTCATTAGTTAAAGGTTTTAAGACAATGGGTCATTTAAAACGTGTCAGACTGAAGTCCGCTAATCAAATGTTTCCGGCATCTCAGGTTCTGGAGGCCCAGATGAAGGTTGACCTGGCTGACAAGGAGAGCCTTGAAGCCAGAAGAACACAGCAAGAGGAGGAGTCGCGGGAGAATTGCAAACTTATCAGTGAACAGAAAGCGGTAACAACCTTCTTCTGATGTAATAAAACACTTCTTAAAAAAGAACAATAGTAACCTAAGAAAAGTAAACAAGCAGCTATTAATTATTTTGTATTGATTCTTTTATCAAATTACAAAACCATTTTCTTTTCCTCAATTGCCCAGTTTGTTTTACACGTTTCTTTTTGTCACAAACAGACTGTGACAGTATTATTTTACAGTAGTGTATACAGTAGTGTGTGTTAGGAATGGGAGAGATGGGAGACAGAATAAATTCGACTATACATCATGTTGCACTACAAAGCCTAGGCTAAAGCCCTAATCTGGTTAATGTGGTAGAATTGAAGCAGTTAAGAAGCTTTTAGAGGCAGTCATCTGACATTGACAGGAGAAGATTCAGGCAACACCTTAATAGACTCTAATAGGATTTACGAAGAGTACAAGATTCTGTTTTTCTTTAAAATGCTGCTGGATCTTGGGATATGATAATGATTTTAAAATGGAATAAATTCCTTGTTGAGTTTGTTAAATGTGTGAGTTTCACTTCATCATTGTTTCCCTTTCCTGTAGACTATTAATGCCATGGATTCCAAAATGAAGAACCTGGAGCAGCGCATTGCTGAGCTGTCAGAGGCTAACAAGCTAGCCGCTAACAGCAGCATCTACACCCAAAAAAACATGTGAGTTAATAAGACCTTATAGCTTAACTGTGCTTTCATAAGTTACACCACCCACACTGACTGTCTTCTCCAGTCTCTAGCTGCTTCATTAGTTTACACTCACCAATTTCTGCTTCAAAAGTGATCGACCCTTGTGTGTAAACTGCGGATGGTATCATAAAAAACATCAACTAACACAATTTTATATAGAAAACTTGTCACTGGGATAGTTGTGTTTGTAGAGTGTGTATGTTATGCATATTAAGTGTATTATTATGGACATTGTCTGCCAACAGGAAAGCTCAGGAGGAGATGATCTCTGAACTCCGCCAACAGAAGTTTTATTTGGAGTCTCAGGCAGGAAAACTGGAGGCCCAGAACGCCAAACTGGAGGAGCACCTGGAGAAGATGAGTCAACAAGAGCAGGCGAAGAGGACTCGTCTGTTGGAACTGGAGAGCAGACTGCGGGAGGTAAAGCAACAAACATAAGAAGACAAGTCTCTGAAAGAAATCTCTTAGCTCTGGATTAAGTAATTCATTTTAACAAGCGCTCAGCATTGCCCTACACAGTTTCCATCCACAAAAAGGATTAAGATAGCCGATTAACAAGAATAAACAGAACACATGGTAAATTTGGACACAGCACTGATTGAACAGAAGTTTTGCCAACTTGGAATATTTTGGAAATTTCTTTTGACTTGGATCTATTGAAAGATGTTGGTTGCAAAACAACACATTTGACATAATGTTTCTCACAGATTACGTAAACATTATTTATAGCTTTGCATCCAATGTGACCGATAACTGCAATGCTACTGTAATTTAGGGCTGCGATGCCCCCTTCTTTTATTTGTGCTTCACCCCCTGTGGTGCAGTCTGCCTGTGTTACCGGTAGACTGGCTGCTGGCTGGATGTCATCTTTCTACCCCCACACACTCTTCCCACTGAGACATGATACACAGATTGGCACTAATTGCTGGTCTCCCTAATCCCTTGCATATAATCATAGTTTTCTCCGACAAATTTGTAGTTGCATAATAATGGCTATTTGATCACTATATTAGGTTAAGACTAAATGCACTCTTTTTCTTTGTTCTAACACAATTTGTAACCGATTAGCAATACAAGCAGGCTTTTTGTTATTCTTAAATGTAATGTATATCCTGAAACACCTACCATCTGGTACTTTAATTTAGTTGAATAAATGTCAGGATTAACATGCTAATACAGTCTGTTTTAGGTCTGGTTTAGGCTGCCATAAACACACTTATCAACTGAATGCTGAATTGTTACAGATGGGCCTTCAACATGAAGAAGAGAAGCTGGAGATCAAGAGACAGGTGTCTGAGCTCACTCTGTCGTTGCAAGAGCGGGAATCTCAGATTAGTAGCCTGCAGGCTGCACGACTTGCTTTGGAGAGCCAGCTGCAGCAAGCCAAGACGGAGCTTGAGGAGACTACTGCTGAAGCTGAGGAGGAGATCACTGCCCTAAGGGTAAAACATCCAAGACTTGAATTTAACAGGCCATATTAACACATTGCAATGTTATGTACAGACAAACATATATTTTCCTTAAATACATTAATTCTATTAAAAACAGTAAATATGAATGAAAGGGGCTATTCTTTATCAGTAACTAGTAATTTAGCAGCTTCTTTCACTGTCCACAGAATCACAGAGATGAAATTCAGCGCAAGTTTGATGCCTTGAGAGACAGCTGCTCAGTAAGTACTGCCATTGCCTTTTGTCTGTCTATTTGACACTTTCTGTCACAGCCAAATAAGTTTTCTCAAGAATTTGAAAAGATGGTGATTCATTTGTAACTATTGATTCTTTTTCTTATAATAATTAGAAATTCAAGTCAAAGAGTGCCACATTTTAATTCCAGTTTTTATTGTTGTTTTTACTGTAAGTTGTTCTTTTTTCTTTTTGCAACACTTTACATTTAGATATTTGTACATTTGTTTTAGGTGATCACTGATCTTGAGGAGCAGCTTACGCAGCTGAGTCAGGAGAATGCTGAGTTGAACCGCCAGAACTTCTACCTGTCTAAACAACTTGACGAAGCCTCAGATGAAAGGGAGGACCAATTGCAGCTTACACAGGAGGTGGACAGGCTGAGGAGGGAGGTAGCCGACCGCGAGATGCACCTCAACAATCAGAAGCAGGTAAATCTTTGGATGTTTTTTTTTTGTTGTTGTTTGTGTTTTTAATGCATAACGCTGCTTGTTTCATTAAACCTTGCCTCTGCATTTGTGTTTTACAGAACATTGAGACCCTGAAGACCACATGCAGCATGCTGGAAGAGCAGGTTGTAGAGTTGGAGTCACTGAACGATGAGCTGCTGGAGAAGGAGAGACAGTGGGAGGCTTGGAGGTCTGCCCTAGAGGATGAAAAGAGCCAAGCCGAGAGACGCACCAGAGACCTGCAGAGGATGCTCGACAATGAAAAGCAGAATCGGTAGAGATCAAAGTGCACCTCTTTCTAAAAACACTGAATATGCAAGTTCTTTGTTCAACTTGTAATTGTGTTTTTCCCAGCCTCAGAGCAGACCAACGCAGCACTGAGTCTCGCCAGGCTGTGGAACTTGCAGTCAAAGAGCACAAGGCTGAGATTTTAGCCTTACAGCAAGCTTTGAAAGAACAGAGACTGAAGGCAGAGAGTCTGTCTGATACTGTAAGTCACAGTTGTTATATTGTCATTCTTATAATAAAATTATACCTTGCTGGTATCCCACACATTAACTGTTTAGAGTTTGGAAAGCTGGAGAATTCAAGCTGTGGCATTTAACTTGTAGTTGTCTGATCACAGCTCAATGATCTGGAAAAAAAACACGCCATGCTTGAGATGAATGCCCGCAGCCTACAGCAAAAACTTGAGACTGAGAGAGAACTGAAACAGAGGCTTATGGAGGAGGTACGCAATAAAATATTTTATCAAATCAGTTTGAATCATATATTCTATAAGGTTTGATTCTGAACTCGCAGCAAGGGAAGCTGCAGCAGCAGATGGACCTGCAGAAAAGTCACATATTCCGGTTGACCCAAGGCCTTCAGGATGCTCTGGACCAGACTGACATGCTCAAGACCGAACGGACTGATCTGGAGTACCAGCTGGAAAATATACAGGTCCCTCATTACTATTAAAATACCATTAAGCTACTGTAGTCTTTGATGAGTTCAATAGGAATGGTTAGATATTAGAGCAGGGCTAATGATGTGATCTTATATTAAGATTTTTTAATACACTTTCTGAGGTGCTCTTATCTAAGGTTCACTTTCTAACTCCAGGCTGTATACTCTCATGAGAAAGTAAAGATGGAGGGCACCATATCCCAGCAGACCAAACTTATTGACTTCCTTCAGGCCAAAATGGATCAGCCAGCCAAGAAGAAAAAGGTGTGTAATTATATTTTGGGTACAAAGCCCTGAATAAAAACTTTGATATAGTGATATTATATTTCTCAATAGGGAATTTTTGGGCGGAAGAGGGAGGATGTGGGAACTACCACTAATGGGGCACTAGCTCCTCAGCCCCAACCACCTGTTCCAATGCAGTATGGTGACATGAAACTGGCTCTGGAGAAGGAGCGTTCCCGGTGCGCAGAGCTGGAAGAGGCTCTTCAGAAGATGAGGATAGAGTTGAGATCTCTCAGGGAAGGAGGTAGGTTTTAGCATTAGCAATAAATTGTATAATTATTTATGCATCATCTATGGTCGTGTGTTGGTCTAAGGCCATCTGTTTATTTGAATGCACCCAGTAAATACAGGAAATGTCTATCCTTACAACACCAACCTACGCTATTTTTTAGGTTGGTGTGTTAAGGATTTAGTTTACCCTCTTAACTTGACACATTTGAATGGTTATTCTCAAAAGGGAATCAGCAAACATAATAATAATAATAATAATAATACAGCCACTCAACAGAATTTAAAGTCAGTTTTAAGTTCAGATTGATCAAAATCTAGCCTTTACCTTTCTCTGCATTTCTGAAAGACATGCAGTTTTTATTTATTTTATTTATTTTTTTATAACATGATGAAATGTGCTGTTTCTTTTCCATTTCTTTTAGCTGCTCATTTTAAAGCACAGGAACATATGGGTCCTTCAACACCAGCCCAAGCACGCCATCAAATTCTCATGTCAGCTATAGTTAAATCCCCGGAGCATCAACCCAACCCCAGCAGTCTGCTTAACCCCTCAACTCGCTGTAAGGAGACCTCCACACCTGAAGGTTGGTCTTGCCCAAACGTATAGTCCAGCTAACGGGAAGCCATATAGGATTGTTCCCCCTTCTCTGGCCTCTGATAACACAAATTAACTCAGTTTGTTCAATTTTCAAAACTGTGTTTTCAGTACATGTTAAACCTGAATCGCTTCTCAATTCAGAAACATGGACTATCAAAACATGAAACAGCTGTGTGTTTGGTGTTTAGTTCATTATTTGTCTCCTAATGCAGTACCTGGGCAATTTCTGTAGACTAACAAAGCTACTTCAAACTTTGATAGCTTTAGTACCATAGATGTCTCACTTTTACTGCTAAAACATATGTTTTTCAGGACATTCCAAAAGACCTTTCAGTCACTTAATTAAAGATTTAAAAATTTATTAGGGATGGCTATATGTTTGTTACAACACTATTGAACTAGCTTTGTGATTTAAAGCCACTGTTTGTGTGTTTTATAATCGTCTGTGTGTGTGTGTTTTTTTTTTTTATTTTGCTTTAACCATTGTTGGGTGGCTTTTTCCTTTCTCTTTTCTCCTGCCCCTCACAGAAAAGAGGAGGGTCACCTTTGAAAGTAAGTTAGTCATCCAGACCACAGCCCTCCTGCATGCTTGTGCTCATCTGCATGGATTTTTATACACAAATGTATGTTTTATGTCTGTCATGTCAGTGAGACTTTTGGTGAGGTCCACTGAAGATATGTGACACCAGATATTGTTCAGTTGATGGAGATGAATAATAAAATACAACTAGGAAAGACTATGGCATGTGTATTCTTTTCCTAAATACAATGAAAGAAGTATGACTTCCTGAAAGACCAAATTTTCCTTCTACGGTATACTGTTAACTTCTGCCAATGCTTTCCTGGTTAACTTTGCAGAGTACGGTCGGCGTGTGAAGGAAAGAATGCACCACAATATTCCTCATCGTTTCACTGTGGGCCTTAACATGAGAGCTGCCAAGTGTGCCGTCTGTCTGGATACTGTGCATTTTGGACGACAGGCTGCCACTTGTCTAGGTCTGTCTCATGCAGTGTAGCTCATCTTATAATTTAAAAGAGTGAACATAATCGTCATTTAAATTTAATATCTATTATTTCCGTAGAGTGCCGCACCCTCTGCCATCCCAAATGTTCACCGTGTCTTCCGGCCACCTGCGGCTTGCCGGCCGAGTATGCCACACACTTTTCAGAAGCCCTGTGCAGAGAAAAGGCAAACTCGCCTGCACTGCAGGTCAAAGAGGCCAGTGGACATGTTCGTTTGGAGGGATGGATGAAACAACCCAGGTCATTAATTCAATCCTTTACTCACAAGGCAGCTTTATAAAGTTTGTCACACACAGATTAAAATGGTGTGTATGTTTGCTGACACAGAAATGGAAAACGAGGCCAGCAGGGCTGGGAAAGAAAGTATGTGGTTTTAGATGGAACAAAAGTATCCGTCTATGATAATGAGCCTGGAGAAGGTCAGATTCCTATAAATGTTTTAAGAATCAATGAAGTATATCATAATCAAGTATGTGATCAATAAGAAATAGATGTGTTTTTCTGTAGATTGTGTTAAGCCTGAGGAAGAGTTTGAGCTTTGTCTTCCTGATGGAGAGGTCACTGTTCATGGTGCTGTAGGAGCCTCTGAGCTCATCAACACTGCCAAATCAGGTACTGGATCAATACGAGCTAATTCCACTGCACAGACATTTGTAGCATCTTAGGTATCAGAGTCACCACATGACTTCATTTTGTGTCGAAAGGTTTCTGATGTGCATAGTCTTTCTTAAAAACTACAGCAACATGTGTATTTTGTTTGTACTTGTGCACAGACATCCCTTATGTGTTGAAGCTGGAGTCACATCCTCACACCACCTGCTGGCCAGGCCAGTCCCTATACTTTATGGCTCCCAGCTTCCCTGACAAGCAGCGCTGGGTAGCTGTGCTCGAGTCTGTGGTGGCTGGAAGCCGTGGCTCTAAAGACAAAGTGGATTCTGATGCTGTAAGTTTGTTTGTTTGTATTCTGGCTCATCCAGCATGGGCTAGCTTTAAATATGTTTTAGTCAATACCATATCTCCTCTAGACAAAACAAGCTTGCTTTCTAAATCATCTAAACAGATTTAAACCAAGGGTGGTTGTTATTGTTTGGTGTAAAACAAATCAATTTAGTCAAATATATTGAATGATCCCATTAAACATCAGCCAATGCCTTTCTTTTCTCTTCCTTCTTTTTTCTCCTTGCATGTTCTAAACCACCATGTCTTCTATCTATGTGTTGTCCTTGTTAATGTGTATGTCCATTATACTTGATTGTGTGGATCATATTATAGGCAGGTGTTTCTAAAAGACAGAAGAACCTATCCCCTCTGGTTCAGGTACAGTAAGCATTTGCACAAATGCTTGGGCTTCAGTTTGCCGAACTACTGAGCATGCAGTAGCTGTACACATCTATATCTATCTATCTATATATATATATATATATATATATATATATATATATATATATATATATATATATATATATATATATATATATATAACACTGATGTGGCTCAAGTGTTAAATGCAATTTTCACTTTTGAAAACAACCCCATTAAATATTCCTAGATCATTAACAAACACATAATCTATGGATGTGACACTGCAGTGCACCTCGCACACAGTGTCAAATGTGTCCTGCATGCTTCTGCAAATTCATGCACCGCTTTACTTTTTACTAGAATATACACAACGTTTTGACTGGCTTTGCAATATTTTGCTTATTATATTTGATTATTTTTGGTTACAGTACATCTGAACAGCAATTATCACAGGTCGAGCAAAAGTCTCCCCAGCATTTCAAATTTGTTCTCCTGTTTTTTTTAGTGGCTGTTCACACATACCTCACATAAAAAGTCATTAACAATTTCCAACTCCCAGTATAATCAACTTTATATGTAATTACTAGATGGTTGACATACTGACAAATATTGGATATTACTCTATGGTTGGTCTCCTGAGGTCAGTGCTGACAGTAGGCAAGACCCATTCTTTTTCTTTATGGTCTCAAAGATCACTCAATGCTATAGATTTTTTTCCAAGTGTCAGATCACCTTTTGAGCTCAGTCTTATAATGTATGTCAGAGCAAATTGTATTCAGACTTATCTATTTCTGTGATTGAGATAATCAAGTGTTTCCTAAAATAAAATATATGAGTGCTCGTCTTGAGATCAGTGTTTGAGATTTAATACTTTCAGGTGACTTGACATGTTGTGATGTTGTGTAAAAACAGTAGTGTTTTTAATGCCACAGTGGCTAAAATTAGCAAATTAATCCAAATTTGACATTTGTTCTTCCTGGTTATCTAAAGATGTGGTACATTGTAATTTAAGGGTGAAGTATCAAACTGCTTGTATTACAGACTAAAAATGTATTCTTAATGAATTAAGAATTCTTAAGAAGAAAATTAAACCCACATATTTCTACATTTATGTTAAAACATTAAGCGACACACACATGCTTTTATGTGGCTTGTTTTTATTACATTATGTAAATGTTTTAAGCATTTTTGGCATTTGTCTTGTTTATAGTTTGACGGCTCTTGGCTGCCATCCTTGCTGGAACAGCTTGTTTTGCTTGAAGGGAGAAATTCCTGTATTACTTATAGCTGAACATCTTACTTTTCTTTCGTATTTGTTGCTTTTTAACAGAAACTTCTGGGTAACTCTTTGCTGAAACTAGAGGGTGATGACCGTTTGGACATCAACTGTACTCTGCCTCTCACAGACCAGGTATAAAACACAGACGACAAACATGGAAGCCCTCCTCACACCCCAGAGCATTATTTGAATGTCTTGTTCTAACGTTTGGTTCTCGTCCCTTAGATTGTGTTGGTTGGCTCAGAGGAGGGTTTATATGCCCTGAATGTCATTAAGAACTCACTGACCCACATCCCTGGCTTGACATCAGTCTTTCAGATCCAGATCTTGAAGGAGCTTGATAAGTTGCTGATGATCACAGGTCACTTTATGAGTCCCTCTACTTCATTTTCTAGTCTCTGTAAATGTATAATGCTGCCGTATGAGTGAGAGCCAACATTTCTTACACCTTTAAAAAAAGTGGCACTGCCAGAACATTCAACTGCCAAATGTTATCTCGCTTATCATTTACTTACATTTACTTTCATTCCTTATTTGTACTGGTCTTTTTGCATTCACATGTTGATTGGCATTCATTTATTGTGTTTCTGATGTTGCTTGACCAACAGGAGAGGAGAGAGCGTTGTGCCTTGTAGAGATCAAGAAAGTGAAACAGTCTTTGTCACAGTCTCATCTTCCAGCCCAACCTGACCTCAACCCCTTCATCTTTGAAACAGTCAAGGGATGCCACCTCTTCTCCTCTGGAAAAGTAAGTTAGCATCTCTATATTTTGATTTATCCAGAATGAACTCCTGTTTAAATTACAACCTTTTTTGTAGATTGACAATGGGACCTGTATCTGTGCTGCTATGGCCAATAAAATTACAATTATGAGACATAATGAGAGTCTCAACAAATTCTGCATTAGAAAGGTAACCATGTACAAAATTACATCTGAACTCAAGATTTCTATAGTTCGTTTTTCTTCTAAATATTGTATAATATTTGTCTGCACTTGCAGGAAATTGAGACGTCAGAGCCTTGTAGCTGTATACACTTCACTGGTTACAGTATTATTATTGGCACAAACAAGTTTTACGAGATTGAGATGAAACAATACGTGTTAGAAGGTATGCCATTTATTGAAGTTATGCCTTAATTTTAATTGTGTTTCCATTGTGCTAAAGTATTTCTTATGTGACTTTCTCCCACAGAGTTTCTGGATAAAAATGATGTGACCCTCGCCTCGGCCGTGTTTGCTGCATCCTCCCACAGCTTCCCCATCTCCATCATTCAGGTCACTACGGCGCCACAGAAAGATGAATACCTGCTCTGTTTCCATGGTAAGTAGCATCTGTTTATTTTTCGGGTCAAAGTTTGTTCTTGTATATTTTTAATACCGTTTTTTTTTTTTCACATTTATAATCTTTTTTGCAGAGTTTGGTGTGTTTGTGGACTCTTACGGCCGCAGAAGTAGAAGTGATGACATCAAATGGAGCCGACTGCCGCTCTCATTTGGTATGTGACAGAAACATCACAAATTTGATAGAGTTTTAAATTTATGTATTGCATTTATGTATCTAATGTTTTGTTACATTGTTTTAAATGAAATCCCAGCTTACAGAGAACCTTACCTGTTTGTGACTTACTTCAACTCTTTGGATGTAATTGAGATTCAGGGACATGCTGCTCTTGGGTATGACTACTTCCTTTACAACAAACGTTTCTTACAGTGGACATTAACAGTTCCCTGCACAGAAACCTATGTGATTAACTATTGTGAATGCTTATTGTTTTTTTTAGCCCCCATTCCTACGCACACCTGGACATCCCAAACCCACGTTACCTTGGCCCAGCCATTTCCTCTGGAGCCATTTACCTGGCCTCATCTTACCAGAACAAATTACGGGTCATTTGCTGCAAGGGCAACCTGGTCCAGAGCCAGGAGAGCGGAGGAGACCTGCAAAGGAGCGGCTCTGGACGCAGGTAAGGCTAATGTGGAATTACCATGTGCGCCCTCTGGAGATACTATTAAAGCCTCATAATAATAATTGTTACATCCCAGGTATAAAAATACTCTATAATGAGCTTTATTTTTTAACATCTTATTATTTCTTATGCAGAAAAGAAATGTCCATGTTTTTGTAAAGCTCTTTATAAATTTTCCTGAGTGTAAAAGAAGTGGTGGGAAAATGAGTTAATTTTAGTTTAGAAACTGAAAAAGAATAAATCCTATTTGGGAACATTCATTAAAGTTTGATTGACCTCTATGCTTTATGGTCATAAATAAATAACACCCTTTTATTTGTCATTTCATTGAAAATGATTTAATGGGCCACCCAGAGGTGATTGCTAAGTGGAATATTTCTTCTGCTTGAGAAATAAATAATGCAGACTGAATACATATCCCATGGAAATTAAAAGATAAGATATAGTTTTTTTATTTTGCTAAATGATTAATCTGAGTTCTGACTTTTTCTTTTATTGACTTTAATGAGGTTCTGTTCTGCAAATGCACACTGACTGTTTTCCCTTTACTCACTGCACCATTAAAGAGGACTCTTTTATCTTTTGTGCACTGGTGGTGTTTGGTTCCCTGGGACAGGCTGGCACTGCAGGGCTCACGTTGGCATTCACAGGCACTGGTGGCCCAAATTTAGCTTTAAAATCTAAAAACAGGAGAGTAATGGCTACATTTTGTTCTTTGCAGGAGGAAGAGTTCATTTTTTATCTGCGGCAAATCCTAAATCAATTATGTTTTAAACCTAATGTTATTTCTGAATTATGAAAATGTTTAATAAAGACTTTTATGTAATGAGATTGTCAATCACAAAACTTGGAGGGTTATTTGTTGCTCTTTTGGAACATTTCTTATTTATTATTGTTGTCTGCCACTATTCTAGTCTAAACCTAAAGCAGTTTCACTTTAAAGGCTTAGTGCAATTATCTGCACAGAACAGTTGTCCAACCTGAGCCTCACAGCAAACACCCATGAGCCACCTCCACCATGTGCTGTTCCCTTGACAAATACTTAGCACCCCTCTCCATCCCCTGATCTCCTTCTACAGCCCAAATAAGCGCGGGCCTCCTTCCTACAATGAGCACATCTCTAAACGTCTGGCAGCCAACCCCATAACGCATGGGGACCCTGGGACTCCCCACCGCTACAGAGAGGCCCGCACCGAGTTTCGACGGGACAAGTCCCCCAGCCGGCCCCTGGAGAGAGAGAAGTCTCCTGGCAGGATGCTGGAGAGCCGAATAGTGAGCTCCCCGGGCCGGGCTATGGCTGATCCGAGACTAGACCGCTCCCCTGGACGTGCCATGGCTGATCCCCGCATGGACCGCTCACCCGGCCGAATGATGGATGTACGCAGGGAGAGGTCTCCAGGGCGGTTTGAAGAGCGCCAGCGGCTTCATACTGGCTCGGGACGAACTCCCATCAACCCTGTCAACAAGGTCTGATAATGTTTTATTCTGTTTAATAACATATTTTTTAGCTGTTCAGTACATTAAGGATCAACAATAAAGTTTTTTTACCTTTATATTAAGTACTTCATACTTCAGTAGCAGGTTAGATCATCATTATAAGATTTAGTAGTAGAGTTCAATAAATCTTAATTAACTTATTTGTATGAATGAATAATCCAGATATTTCCTCACAGGTGTGGGATCAATCATCAGTTTGAGAAATGGCAGGACGACAAACGGCAAGGATTGAAGGAAGCTTAGTAGTGAAAGTGAAAATGTCACCAACTCATGATGAAACACTGCCACACATCCGTTTCGTCTGACATCAAAGCTGAAAACCACACTAACTGTGGCTGTCAGGACAAAGTGAGCAAAAGGGAATAAGTAGATCACTAGAGTCAGGTTACTCAGGTTGGAAAACACTATTTTGAGCAGGATCTTGGAATACATTTGTGTAAATTGGTCATTTGGTTTCTTCACAGCATAAGACCTGACTGTGGATTTTCCTAGCCTTACTTTACTCCAAACAGTAGTGACAACAGTACAGTAAATAAGCACAGCCGTAGCAGTCTAATTTGCAAATAAATGCTTAAATAAACATATTTGGAGGTAAACCAAGACGTCCTGATTCTGGCCACTTTCCCACACTAGGCTCTCTACAGTAGCTACAGGATGGGGCATTACTGTACTTTGTAAGCTTTGGCTCCTGGCCTGCGCTGACATGTCGGCACAATCATATTCAGCTCTTTACAATCATTATCTGCTAATCCTAGTGTGGCATCAAGGCTTTGATTAGTTTTGGTGACAGTACAAGGCTGGAGCACAAACAAATTTAAACCAAGCTGAAAATACAAAAGGCTTCTGCCCGCTCTCATTGGTGAACACTAAAACAGCACTACCCCCAGCAGCAATGAAGCAGGACCTTTCTAATCCATCAGATCATTCTCTGTAAATAGATGAGACATAATTTTATATATATATATTGAGAAGGAATTCCAAGGCTGGATAAGCCATGTCTATTTTTGTTAAAGAAAAAGTGATAATGTGTCCTCTTGAATGTCTAATGAGTATTCTTTTAATATGTTCAGATGTCTTTTACTCAGTGATTGTATCTGACTCAAACCTGTGTATGCACTTCCATCCTCCAAAAGAAAACCTCAATGCTGAATCATATAAGATGAGAGGAAAAAAAGATCATGTTTGAAGCTTACAAAGTTGTACTTTTGTACAATGACCCTTATATTGTATATAAGCCAAATGTTCAAGGTGAGATGAAAATCATCTTTGTTTATTTGCTAATTCGTAAATGGCATGGATATGTACAGTATATCTGAAATGAATTGGAGTGTTGTCTTCTGCTTGTGCTTCGTTTGGGTTTTTAATTCCACAGTTTCACTCTGAAGCACGTGAATAACATCTCCTATCTCAGATCAATTATATTTGCACAGGAAATCCATATACAAGTCATATTTTATTTCCTCAAGGCACTCTTGGCAAATAAAAAAAAATCTAATCTGGCAGAAAAATTACATTCTAAAATCAACTTAAATTGTATATTTTTGTGAATTAGCTGTAGCTGGATCTATATAAATTGAAAAAGCTGAGAAAGTTGCTGTTCTTTGACTTGTGTCTGTTGGCTGTAGGACACTCAGTGCTCAGCTTTTAAAGTCTATTCTTGAATGTATTAAAGCTAATGAAGCTGATTCATTGGTCAGGCGTTCAATAAAGCACCCAGTGCTACACATTGCACAATTTTTTTTTTCTTTTTTTTTTTTTTTTACTGGTCCTATTAAAGGTTGTCTATCTTATTTAAGTTTTTTAGTCTTTTGAGTTGTATTTCTTTCCACATGCTCCTGAATCATAATGCTGTAATGCTGGATATGATGTTGTCTGCTAAGAATTGTTTTAATAACGTTCCCTGTAGAGATTTTGTCACAGAATATTAAATATTATAACCATTGTCTGTATTGTTGCTGTATTTATTATTTTATTAAAAAGGCCACAAGCTAAAGAAGGGAGCTTTTAAATCAGTTAAGAAAAGTTTCCTAATTTAGGATGTGTTATGATCAAAACTTGAGATTTGAGAAAGTCTCATGAGAAGCTTTTTTCTTGGTGTTTTTTTTTCTCCTCCCACCGAGAGCTACCAGTGAAATGGCCTTTTGTTCATGTCTACTGTGTTCAAAGAGTTATTTTTTTCTTAGTGCTATTTAATAGTCTGCTCAGATCACAACCTGAGAGCTGGTCTGTTTTCAACAATAGCAGCGTACAGTCAGACAACAATAACTCTGCTAATTCTTACCATGTACGCACTGCTGCGAGATGACACCAATAACATCTGCTGTCAAGCCATCAAAAGCATTTTGTTTGACAGGGGGTAAACGGGGAGGGGGATGCACCTCTTTAAATAGATCACACACTTTGACTCCAACCTATTTCACACACTGTCACTTTTCTTGACCTTAGAGCCGCAGCACATTGTAAAGATGCGTTCAGTGTCAGCAGCATTGCACAGTCGTCCTTAAGTATTTGGTGCCTAATGCTGTTGACATAAGCAGCTCAGTTGCAAATTAAACAAAATGTTTGGGTCATGTTTGACGTGGCTTTAAGAGTGATGAACTTGCTTTCAATTTGTGTTGAGTCACTACAATGAACTGAATCATATTTATTCTAATTCACTCCATGAAAACACTTTGTGCCCAATTGTAGGATTTGTCACCTGTCTGTTTGAGGATATGGTTGCTGGTAACACACTTCCAACAAGTCAATAAAGACTTAACAAGCTTATGATAACCCAACAGTTGTTAAAACTTATTATACAGCTATGTACTAGGTTTATGATTTTTTGACCACTACACACTACTTTATTCCTCAGTAACCTAAAGCTTCTAACATAATCTTCTGTTTAAAACAAAAGTGTTTAAAGGTTTATTTGTATGAATTGAAATTGAAAGATTTGAGGGTCCTACATACACTGAAGTGGACCGAGATAAACTGATGCTGTATTAACGGTTACATGATTTGATTTAGATTTTTCTCCCATTTTGCTTTTGGCAAACTGTAAAAGCAAAACGTATGCACAGCCCTGGATTCTGCCTTGATAACCCAGATCAGTTTTGTGCTCTCTTTGCCCTGTGATGGTCCTAACCACACGGTCCGACGGGTGTGTATGACCGCATGTGATCCTGTGTATGCTGTATAAAGGGTACGTCCA
>JALDNG010000005.1:5175000-5280000 GCA_024349245.1 Neodontobutis hainanensis
TAACAGGACTATTATTCTCCACAGAAACATTGCTCAGTGCGTAGAAGGAGCAGTTAACATCCATTTCTACCGGTTTTTATTAAGATGTAATACATTGAATAGAGGTTTAGAGTGGTTGTGTAAATGTCTACCTTAAAATCATCTATTAACATGAGACAAAATGAAAGTATGCAGTGATTCTTTATATTGATTATTGGCAACACACCTGTAACAAGCTGCATATTTATTATTTTTTTGCTATCTGAGAATAATGTGGGTAATTTCTTCATAACATTCCCTCTGTGTCCTCTTAGGTTGTTTCGACTCTTGGTTCAAACCAAGCGTCTCTCATGGAACCTAAACGGTCCTCGAGGGCGCCGCCATACTGCGATATACGCGAAATACAGCAAAAAAGAGCGATATACCGCCGTCCACCAGAGGGCAGGCTCCCAAAGCGGAAATATAAGGAGAAACCCAATGACTTTACAAGTGTAAAAATCATGTTTACAGCCTGGTACAAAAGATGGCCATGGTCTCTAGAGCTAAGATTTTACTACGTGACAACTCTAGGAGTTCATTTTTGATTAATATGTCCATTTATGCTATCTGAAAACTATTGTTTTACTGTGTAGTAAAAGCCAAAAAGCCCGGATGTTACCGCCTTTTTATTGACCTGTTGTAATGACAATATCGGTGAATAGGGGACCAATGATCGGATTACATCCATTTTATTTACAATCTATGGCTCAAACACATTCACTAAGAGGGTAACTTTGTTGTTCTACTTCCATACTAGTCATGTCAGTAAATAACAAAAACAAACAAATATACATTCATTTAATGTGCAGGATTTACATGCAAATGCTTGTTAATAAACATTGGGATTTGTGTAAGAAATATTACTTAACCTTCACGGGCGATTAAAACGATAAGGGTCTATGATAAAGCTAAAGGATACTTTCAATGTAGGCTACACAAAGTGGATGACCTGCTCACAGCAAAAGTACATGGTCAAACTATTATACTGCGGTAATATAATGTGGTATGTTTAATAGCCTTTTACACACAGGTTTTTTTAAGATGACAAAAAAAACAAAAAACATGATTAAGATTCCTAAATGACAGCTGGGGAACAGTCCTTACTGTTACAGGCTAACATTCAATTCATCCTATTCATGAAGAGAACACATTAAACTATGAAATGTATTAGCTTAGTTTATATTTTAGCTTAGTTTATATTTTAACTAGATTGTAGTTGTTTTCTGACCTGGTGTGAAACGTTTGAAAACCACAGCTCTAGACTTTAAACTATCCTATTATTAATCTTGCTTACACACAGTGGAGGAAGCAGATGTTTTGAGTCATTGAGATGTGTGTGTGGGCTTGAAATATGGGGCTTAATGTTTCATCCCCGGAACTGAATATTCTTACATTACAAAGATGTGATTACTCATTCGGAAGTAGCCTATTTCAAATATGGTTAAATTCACATCAGCTAAAAAAAATAAAATTTGATTTTCCCAAATCAATGCAGTGCTCTGGCCTCTCCGCCGCCAGATGTCGCTGCTCCCTGAGACCGGCCGCGGTGGGCAGGCTGAAGCTGGCGGGGGGGATGATCCAGGACTGAGGGGGCTTTAGAGGCTGGAGGAGGAGGCGCAGCTGCTGGTATGAGCGCCTTTGAGAGTGCGTTAGAGGCTCGTCGAGCTGCGGGGGAACTTGAAAACTTCACGGCACCAGAGCAAGGACGTGTGTGGCAAGAGGCTCACCGAGCGGAGGTTAATTAGCGGCGGCTGTGACACCCCACTCCCGGTTGTCTTTATTGAAAGCATTTCCGGCTAACATGGATGATTTAGGTAAGTTCGCCCGCCCTGAACGCAACACAGAACCAGCAGCATGTGAGCGAGCGTGTGTGCTTTTAGCGTAAACACGAGTGGGTGTCGCTAGATAGGCATCGTGTCGTGAGAAATTACAGATTTTCCGGCTGGTCCACAGCTCCTGCTCAATTGGACCAAGTGTGTAAATAAGACAACGTGGATACATTTACAGCAGTGGCGCGTAACAGCGTCCACAAAGGCCCCTGTTGCTGTAAAGAAACACTGGCACTTATATGGTGATAGTAGCCTAACCATATGTTAACTGTGTGTTTAACTTCTGAATGTGTTCCCACAAAAATCCCACGGTCTCAGTTTAGACCTGATCAATACTAAAGGACAAAACATTCAGAAGTCCTCAAAATATTGTTTTTTATTGTCAGGATATGGACCCAGATATAGAAAAATATAGAAAATTGTAATATCTAAGAATATTTGTTTGACAGTTATCATTAAACATTTTAATTTTAACCATACACCCAATACCAATGTATATCCATTAAAAGTTAAATAAATAAGGATGAAAATATCTATTCTGCACTTGGTCCTTAATGCACTAAAGAAACAGATAAATAGTGTTGCACAAACTTAATAATGAAATGACTGCTGTATTGTCTTTTGGGTTTTGTGTTTATTGAGTGTAATCATGGCTCTGGGATAAAAAACTGTTCAGGTTGCAGGTTTGTTCTCTCTGACATTTTAAATGCACCAGTGTGACCACTGTGCAGTTTGTTAATGTTGATTTGAGATCTGTGTTTAATTGGCTTTGCTTTAATAGCTTCATACACTGTCCTTGTCCTGTTTCCTCTAGGCCCTTGCAGTTTGATTCTAGTATACAGTCACACTGGAGCTGCATTTGCTCATCTGCACCTTCCTTACCTGTGAGGACGGTGTTTCCTCGGTGAATTATAGTACATTTATTGAGAGCAGAAAATGTAAAGCCCCAGGGTCGGTTGTTGTGACAGAGAGAGGGTGTGGGTAGAGCACAGCACACTGTTTCCTCTTCTACAATTCCTGCTTGTGCAGATAATAAATGTTTGGGTTACCAATCTCTTTCGAAAATTCCTAAAAATCTAATTGCCACACCTTATTTTATTTGATCATATTTACTGTTTCCAGAAGCATTTGGAAGCTGCTGAGTGGCTACTTTCTTTTACCGTGGCACGGGTCTTACCCTGGCAACTGTAAAGTTAAGTTTAGCAGGTCATCCGTGGAAAGCCTTGAAGGAGTCAGGTTCATTTGGCGCTAAAAAAACACCAGAACACATTTTGAGGTCAGTAATGAGAAATGCCTTGTAAAAACATCTGCTAGACTTATCCTGAACAAGACCAATTGAACTGACTTTGTTCCCAGACATCTCTTGCATTTTATTTAAACATGCAGTGGTACTACTCTCCTTCTCGCCCAGAGCTCAACACCTGGATTTGTCCTTGTTGTTGCATGATTACAATCTTTGTTGAGGTGAAACTGTGCAGGTGAAACTGTGCCCTGGCGAGCGGTCATTCAATATCCAGTAGATATTTATGGACAGCTTCTTCTCTTACATGGGTGAAGGGCTTTCTTTAAAGTTGCTGCTTTAAAAAGAGTGTTATACAACCCTGTGTAATTACTCTGTCACAGGGTTGTAAATTCTGTTTCATTTTAGCCAAGACTTGTAAAAAACCTAGCACACAAACCTAAACATATTGTATGTATTAGAGTGAGTCACTACTGCGCACACCTGCTTAAAAATGTTTTTGAGCATGTTGGGTGTTTGAAGATTGATTAGATGAGTGGTAGCAGAAGTGGGACAGTTCACAGCCACCAGGCCAACGAAGCCTATGTATTTTTAGCCGTAAAGCCCCTCTTCATGTGTTCTGAGGCAGCATTACCTCTCTGTGTTTCTGTACTTCTCTATTTGTAACTGTGGGCCGTATATGTACCCACCCATTTGTTTTATTCTTCTATGTCCCCCAAGCGAGGAGTGGACGAGGCAAGGCGCTGGGGTGGATCAAGCCCACATGCAAGGATTGGGTCTGAGCCAAAACTTTATCCTAAACACTGCACTGCCCCACCCCTCTCCCTTCCCACTCCTCTCCATTCCTGTGGTGAGCCACATAGGGAGCTCCAGGCTGCAATCTATTGACAGTTTACAGCGGAGGAGATTAGCCTTAGGAAGAGTTGGATCAAAGCAGATTGTATTGTGTGATTGTGTGTTTTTTTAATCAAGGAAAGTTCAGAACTTGGCATGCCAAACACATCAAAGTCCTTATGAAAGTTCAATATATTTCATTTTAAAATGCTTCACATGCTTCGTTGCAGGTTGTGGCCCACCACTTGTGAACCATCATTGCTGCTGAGCCTTACTTTTTGCTCCACTGCTCCGGGCTTGTGCCAACAAGCCATGAATGTCAAATAGCTTTTGAAGTTAACTTCTTTTTACTCTGCATCTTTTTGTGTTTCCTGATATGTCTGTATTACCTGCACTGCCTCCGTTTATTTCTTTGTTTTTGGTTTAGCTGTCACTTCAGTGGCATCATCTGAAGTGCAGTGAATTCCCAGAGGGCTGTCAGCAAAGCAGCTGCAGTAAAAGACGTGTCACTCATGGAGTGGGTGTGGGCAAAGTGGCTCTCTACAAACTCAAATGAGATTTGATGTAGCCTAGTTTCTAAATTTAGGATGCTTTATTGCTAATGCAGTCCACTTCTGTAAGTCATTTGTCAAATATAATCACGGTGCACTTTATTTATGATGATATTCAGTTCCTGTTTTCTTTAGATTTATCTCATAATTTTTATTTTTATTTTTCATTAATTCTCATTAATTTATTTTGCCTTGATGTCAGACTTCTAAGTCAATTCCAGCTTTTGAGTAGTAAAATCTGTTGAAACATGTCAAAGATATTTATTGCTTAGAGACATTTCTTGTGCTGTGTGCAGTAGAATAAGTAGGAGCTAACAAGATAAATGTATATAAATTGATTTCAAGTTGATACATGTATGGGAAGCCATGAATATTAACTTATCACCAATGTTTTTTTTTTCTTTCTCAAATATTAAGCATGATAAATGCACATAGATCACAAAAATAGATGACAATAAGAGAGCCTCTGAAGGCTTGAGTTAATCCCTTGTATCTCCTTTAGGGCCAGTCCATCTGTTTGAATTCAAAATGAAAACGCTTCAAGGCTTTGAAACATATGGCACATGCATACACACACAAGAAGCACTCGTATACACTTGCCTACAGACCAGTGGTGGACAGACAGCTCCAAAGGGAAAGCTGACTAAGCATCAACAACTCTACACCATCAAGTCATCTCTCCTTGGGTCAGCACAATCTAACGACTGCCTCAGGACTGATACCTGAACACAGCTACTGTTGGCTTTTACTAACAGGCTCTATGAAGAAAAGTCAATCAGAAATATAGCCCACTGTGAGATGTGGGTGAGCTGTTACATTACAGTCTGTTTCCATGTCCTGTGGTTTCCTGCTTGTACCATAAACAGCTGTATGCCCATTTAACATGAGGAAGTGGCTGTAGTCACAACCGACTACATTAGGCACTGGGGCTGTGTTTGTCATGTTTGATAACTTCCTCTATGACTGTGCTGTTACTCTTGAAAAAAATGCAGCAGTTACTGTTTTTAGAAGTAGCACTAAGTTAAAGTAAAGTTAATGTCTATTAAAGTGGTTATTGTCTTTGTTGCTGTGAGGCTCACCTCCTTAACTGCCTCTAAAGATGCTTTATGCTATGCATGACCACTACCTTAGATTGCACATCTTTCAGGATGTATGCTCTGAAGGTTGGTTTTGGCCTTGTTGCATGTGGAGTTTATTTACAGAATAATTTGCCTTTGATGAAATTTGGTAGTCACTTTGTGGAGGAAAAGTGTGCTTTATATGGATTAGCAGTCAGTGTCTGGGTTGTTAAATAGCTAATGTTGAAAAAATGCATGCATTTATTGACATCATTACTGATGCAGGGTCAGCATTACCATCCCACTTGTTATAAGGGTTTAGACTTGACAAGCATTTACACCTTCATATGCTGGTTCTAGCACTCCGAGACAGAGACCTTTCACTTGCAATCATTTGGCCCACTTGAACCCTTTATCCCAGTTCCTCTGTCCTTGTCCTGCCACAGGCGCACAAAGAGCTGCTTGTTTCTAGTGCTGTGTCCTCCTACTACCTAACACTCAGACAGAGCTCATTTAGATGGAAAGTCAGAATCAAATCTGTTCACGCCCAATTATCCGTACTAGCCTCTCACTCTTTCTTCTAAGCAGTCTTTGTTGTGTGAAAAAGCAAATTTACCGCTATTTATTAAAAAAAAAAAAGCAAAAATAAATTCAGGCACAAATACTTCAGCAAATGTAGTAGAACTTTTTTTTTCTCTCCAAGGTGTAACAAGCATCAACATCACCACAATAGCAGCATATGACCCACAGGAAATGTTTTTTTTTTGCACCCACAATGATGTTACCACAAAACAGACGAATAAGATGGGGAGGTAAGAAACGTTTTGTGTCACCCTTAACTGTCTCAAGAAGGAGTCTGTATTTTATTGTTAATATTTCCAGACAGTTATTATTTTAGCACTGCATTAAGCCACTGTCACTATATGTATTATGGATTTTCCTGAAGTAATTTCAAGCTAAAATCTTAACTCTAAATTTCAGACCTGTTGTAGAATTCTAAAATCTAAAAGACTATGCTGATGTTTCTAAGAAAGTGCGTGCTTCCTTGCGTGCGTGTGTGCGTGTGTGCTGTCCCGCAGGTCAGGGTTGGTCAAAGAAGTATTTATAGTGGACCTAGATTCCTCTGTGCTCTTAGACCGAGCAGCCAGGCCCAGAGGCACCTGTGTGTGCTAGTGTTGCACCTGTGTTTGCGTAATAAAGTGATTGTAGTGAGCATCTTTTCTATTGTGTGTCTGCACAAGTCCCCCAATTAACACAGGCTTAATTTTGTAAAAGGGGTGTCTATGATACTTGGGGAGAGATGATTTAAGATTTTATTTACATGAATCTTTCATTTTATGATTATGTTTCCTTCTGTTCTTTATGCATTGCACAGAACTTATTCATGCATGTAGCTGTCAGCACCATATTATGTGGAAATAGACTCTGTGGTCAACACATTGTAAAACATCTGAGTTCAGTTTTTTTTTAAATGTCATGTTCTCATTTTTCTAATTATTACTGGTTCAATTTACTGCTGCATGGTTTAGTTTCTGTAATCTCTGGAATAGATAATCCGAAAATATCTAATAAAATCACATTTACAAAATACTGCAATGTCCTTTGGGTGTGCCAAGTGTAGTCCTTTTTGTGGCAAAAGGGTGACGATAGAAGAGACCATAGACTTCTGACGGGTTTCATCTCATTTGTGTGCTTTCTTCAAAGACGAGCTGTGGCATGTTAGGAATTTATATCGGCCGGTGCGCACCTTTCTTCAGATCTGCAGGGAAAACATTACAGGAATGAAGGAAGGCCAGAGAACATTAGAAAACTTGCTGCTCACAGACAATCTCCTGAATTACTGCTGATATTTAGCTTGTATTGTTTGTTTCACTTGAGTGTCAGCTTAAATGTCATTGAATGCCTTGGCATTTATCAAGCTCCCACATAAGGCACACTGTGAAGAAAGCCCTGAAAAGAAGAACTGTCCCACTCTAAACTCAACATCCCCCTCTGCTGGAAGTGTTCTCTTCATCACATCAGTTTGTGGCAGTCGTTTCCTGATATGAACCACAACCAGCAGAGCTAAATAAACAAGTAGATGTGTTGAGTGTGGACAGCAATGATTGATTGTGTGCAGTGGTCAGCACTGACTGTGGCTCAAGCGGTGAGTGCCCTGTCCAGACTGCAGGATGTCCTATCAGGGCTGATATTTAAGAAATACGTTTATAATGTACAAATGTTCTACAAATGTGTGGCTTATTTTGATTTTCATCTCCTATTAGTTTATTTGATTGATTTGATTTTAGCCCTTCTTGTGCTTGACTTTTTCTTCCTCTAGTGTTTTATTTGCATAACACTATTCATGATCTGTATATTTCTCTCTTGGTTTATTTCCTCCTCTCTCCACTCAGCCTTTCTCTCTGGTTCTCTAATGAGCCCATGCCGAGCAGCACTGGTGTAATTAAAATGCACACCATTCATCTGGGAGGAAGGGAGTATCCTTAATCTGCGTCAACCCACATTTTAGCCCCCGAGGATTCTTCCTGTTGTACCATGCTCACACGTCCCATTTTTACTCACTATCTCTCTTGACACTCCAGCTCCATTTCTCTTTGTTGGAGCCCAGCTGTGCTCAGCGCTGCTATATTTACTCATGTGGACATGGGAACTAACTGAAAGCAGCTTTAATGTTGGTGGTTGTTTGGTTGACTTGTTTTGTCATCTGTTTTAAATGAGACTAAAACATTATCAGTTTTAACTGTTTCATTTTTTTAAATTGATGCAGATTATTCACTGGATTGTTTCAGTATTCTCTGTAGTTTCCTGTTTGGTCATTGGAGAGCTATACTTTGCTGTAGTATGTTGTGGTATGTTCACTTGGCAGAAGATACAAGCACACCTCTGTGTTAGCAGACGGGTCAGAGCATGTCTTGCATCAAACAATATACAGGAAATAAAGGTCATGTAAGCTTTTTATTTCTTTTTTTACTTAAAAAATGTTAAATTATCACATTGCTCGTTGAAGGTTATTATTATATCCACATTAAATACTTTTGTGTAAAATGTAATGTAAGAACAATGTGTCTATGCGTCGCAACACATGACTTCATATAGCCAGGAGGTACATGTTTAAGCTTCTGCTGTGTTTGAGTGTGGAGCACATTCTTTATTGCCATTGTTAAGGCTTGTTCTGCTGGAGAGCTAAGTTGATTAACATCTCTTGTGTAAACCATCTGGCCTTGCATCTGTTGACAGAGCTTTCCACCAGATGTAGTAAAATTTGTGCTGATATTATGAGCAGTGCATTCTCTGTTTTAAGTCCTTCCTTGGTATGTTATGTCTTTTATTATGCTGCGTTCTTGTAGGATGAACTATGTTGTACATAGTCTGAACAACATTTCAGTTTTCTTGTGCATGCATCAGGTCTATGAAATAAGAAGGCAGACAGCACAGGAAGAGGTGAATTGTGAAAAATAATGACGCAAAAACCAAAACCACTTGTGGGTGATGTCACTACAATAACAGAAATGGCAAAATATTACAAACAAAATGTTCTCACAAGGCCAGCAACTGACTGGAGGCTTTAATTGGTTATCTCCTTAATTGCTATAAAGTAAATAGATATCTAATTGTCTCTTTGCCCTGAAGAGACTAGTGATGAAGCTGGAGATACAGAGTCCCAGCGCTGGCTGCAATAGTGTAAACAGTGGCTGTTCTGTGTCCATAATGAAACTCTGTGGAATGCGTTAGGGCTTCTGTGTCCAGAGTAGAGTCTCTGCTGTGAAACCCAGTACCTGGCATGTCAAACATGCTAATCATGCTATCCTTGCTAATGCTAAGTTGGTCCCAGTGACTCTGGTATTAACATGGCTGTGTCTACACTATGTCTCCGCTCTGTCTGGTCCCTGTTAGCAATAAACTGATATTATTATAATATTTCCTTTGACTATAAGTGAATAAGTCTATGATTATTCATTTTTAAATTGTCTTTCACTGATTCCTTCTGTATGACGTTTTCAGTGTCTTTCAGTGTCCTTGTGGCTTTTCTTTTGCTCTGCTGATGTCCTTCACCACTGCTGAAAAACATAGATTACTGGCTACAGATATTTTACAGGCTTAAATACTGGAAATAGTCTCCAGGAATTGCTCAGTGGCCATCCACTGCTCCTTAAACGTCTCCCAGCGGGACGGGTTGAGGGACATAATACCAACTCTTGACACTGATTCGATTTTCTTGTGTTTAACAAAGGCTTAGTGAAATAGAGTCATGAATATAGGAAACTGAGTTAGTGCTGACAGGATGAAGGAGGGGCATTGTACCTTTTTTATACCTTTCATAACACTCCCTTATTGGGCATGTCTCTGCTGATAAGTGCTCTGCTAGCTTTCAACTCCTCATTTCACAACAAGGACGTGCTGCTTCTGTTTTAACTTGTTAGCCTGCCAAAGGTGGACAGCTTCTGCATCGGCACAGCTTTCAGTGGCTCATCATTTGCGTGAGTAGTGTCTTTTACTTGAGTTTGGAAGCATCTCGCTGGAAGATGACATAGCAGAGGGGTAAACCTAACCCCCTGCATTCATTTTAACCCCTCCTTTCCCTCTCTAACCTGACAAGAGAGCCCCCTCCTCTCTTATCCTCTGAGGCTGATGGCAGAGTTAAGAACAGCAGTTCCTGTCTGGCTCACTATCTATTTAGGTTGTCCTCTTACTCCTCTATTTCTTCTTTTCTGTCGGTGTTTTATCGTCTTTAGTATCATGGCTTTTTAAGGTATGTCTTATGTATCTTCATTTAGTTTTCTTCACAAAGTAAGCCTTAAAGTTTTACCAGAAGTGCTACATTATTCCAAGTACTCCATTGTAACTCTAAAAACTCATTGTAAATGCTGAGTTCTTACTAATAATGCATTCCCTAATGCTGTGTTGACTCTAATACAATGCTTGGATGATTTTTAGTTAGTAGAGTGATTTAGTAGTTAGTTTGGCATTACTATTATTATTAACATATATAAAACTAATACAATAGTATATATATATATATATATATATATATATATATATATATATATATATATATATATATATAATTCATTTATATTTTTAATATAGGGTTTTATTTTTTAGGACTTGAAATTCTGGAAGAGAAACTAAACACTGGTGTGGTGAGTGAGCACGCTAAAATAAGATTATGCAGTCAGTAATACGGCCTGTGGGCTTCATTAAATCCCCTCTAATGTTATGTGTGTCGCTACCTGCTGTTTAGGACGGCTAAACTAGTAGTTGTTTTTAATACTTACCGCTACTTACCGCTACTTACCGCTAATTTGCCAAATTACCACAGCAGCGGTAAGTAGGTGCATGTGTGCATAGGGCAAACTTAACTGTAAGTTTTGTGCTGGGTCATGGCTCCAAGCAGACAAGGGTCAATCAGTAACCAAAGGAGTGGCTTTAACAGAGGGCATGATTCAAGTTTATAACCCCACCATCCCATGTGTCGGGACTCATGAACTTTATGTCACAGGTTTTGTTACTAGTATTAAGATTTTGAAGTGGATGGAAAATCCTAAGCAGATGATGCACATTACAATGTATTAATTGTATTACCTGCAGACAATAACCAGATGCATACACTGTTTTGTTCCACCTAACACAATTTTCAGATGAATTTAGATAATCATGTTTTTTGTATTTGTGTGTCTGTAGATGCTTTGTTGGCAGACCTTGAGTCTACAACATCCCACATTTCCAAACGACCCGTCTTCTTATCTGACGAGAACACCTACTCTGTACCTGTTGGGTCTCAGACTCAGCAAGACATCAGCTGCCCACCCCAGCTCTCACCCACTTGCACCGAGGAATCTGTGAACACAGTGAATGAAACTGAGGTACACACATGTTATAAATGTCTGTGTTGGATATTCCAAAACCTTAAAACAAAACTGGGGATGTAATGGTAGCAATATCTTTTTTTTTTATTATTTATCATTATTATTTATTTTTTTATTATTATTTATTTTTTTATTATTATTTATTTTTTTATTATTGTATATTGTGTTTTTGGATGGTGTCACAATTGTACAATGTTATCATAATTTGAGGGGTTTTGAAACGAAAACTTGAACACATAAGTAAAAAAATTTCATTTTAGTCCTTAGAACCAGACCTGAGAAGTCCCTTTTCGAAAGATAGCTTTAGTCCAACACAGCCTGCAGGTGAAGAAGAGCACGTATACAGGTAATGTATAGACTGTTTGTTTATTTGACAAAATTCATACAGTTTTGAGACTCATGCGAAAATAAATGAATAATCCTTTCAATAGATATATTTTTTGTCTTGACATTTCCTTCTCTGCTGCACAGTTTTCCAAATAAGCAGAAGACAAATAGTGAGTCATCAGCTGGTGCCATGAACTCTTTGGGGAGTAACCTGTCAGAGTTGGACCGCCTTCTGTTGGAGCTCAATGCTGTCCAACAAAGCACACCTGCTTTCCCCACAGAAGGTAAAGACAACAAAACGCAGAAATTACAAACTCTGTTTTTCATTTATTTTTTAATATTTGTCCCTAATAGAAGAGGCAGCACCACCACTGCCTTCCAGCAGCATCATCCACTCAGTTCAGGAGAACGGAGTCTCACGTGCAAACAAGACTGTGGTGGAGAAGCCAAAACGCACTGCACCTCAAAGAAAAGAGGATGTTCGACCAAGCGTAGCAAACCTTTTAAATGAACTGGAGAGCTCTGTGCCCTCATCCATGTAAGAAATGTTATGTTGTGAAGATATGTTTCATTTATAATCTGACAACTGCAAATGATGAGAGTCTATGCTGCACATAAAATTTAATTCTGTGTTTAGTCCCGCTCCTTTGGTTGTGTCAAAAGAAAATAGTGATGGACAAGGCGATATCTCAGCTCAGCAACAGGCCAGAATGTCTGCCTCCTCTGCCACACGAGAGTTGGATGAATTAATGGCCTCTCTGTCTGACTTCAAAGTCCAAAGCAATGTAAGTACATCTCAAACATGGAGACAATCTGGGGTTTGACAGACATGTTTGTGTTGTCATTTTTGTTTAAATATTATTTGTTTAATTCAAAATTAAGTCTAACTTTTGGTCTACATTGCCAGTTGGCTTTTATTTGTGGCACTTTTTTCCCTTATTTACATCTTTCTCTTTTCTACCACTGTGTGTCTTGTCTTTTTGTTACATTATTGTTTTTCAAACCAGTCTGGTTCTCAGTCTTCTGTGAACCACGAAGATGTAGACTGTTTCTTGGTTTCTCAGTCAGTTGCACATACAGACACCAGCACACCTGTAAATGTTCAGATTAGTTCGGTAGACACGATAACAGCATCTAGTTTCACTACACCTTCCTCAACCCCTGTTCCCCTGGAGCTTCATATTGATGAAGACGGGTGCTCTAATGTAGCTACTGTATCTTCCAAGATCTTTAGCTACTCCACAGTTCAAAAGAAAGATGAAGTTAATGGTGTTGTAAGCTCCCAGGTCCTACAGGAGTCAGTCACTAAAACACCTATTGCCGTTAGCCCAGTTGCTAAAAGCTCAAGTCCTGTTACATTTCAGAGTTCGAGTCCAGGTTCTACTGTTAAAAACTCCAGCCCAGTTGTTCCCTCTAAAAGCCCAAGTCCAGTTGCTAAAAGTCCTTCTCCTGTTGAAAAACTTTCCAATCAAAATCAGGTTAGCAAATATCCAAGCCCAGTCCCCATCAGTTGTACTCCAGATGCTGCTGCAGAAAAGATTTCTAGTTCTGTAACTGTTCCAAGGCTTTCAAGTCCTGTTCCACCGAGTGCTAGTCCTGTCCCTATCCCTGTTATCTCTAGTCCCCTAACAGTCCCAAAGAGTGCTAGTCCAGAACGAGCTAGTCCCATCTTATTTCCAATACTTTCAAGTCCAGTTCCAAAGATTTCAAGTCCACTGACGCTCCCTAATATTTCTAGTCCAGTAGCAGTTCCCAAGAGCTACAGTCCAGATATAGATTCCAAGAATTCTTCTTCAAGTCCAGTGATGGTTCCAAAAAGCGAGACCCCGAAAAATACCCCTTCAGTCATTAGAAAAACATACACAGTTCCAAATGCTAGCAGCCCAAGAGCTTCTCCAATTTCACCTTCGGTACCAAGTAGTTTGGCTTGTCCACCTACAGAACAAAAAGGAGGACACATCCTAGACTTAAACTGGCCGTGCCGAGAACCTTTACTGGATGATGCTTTAGACAAACTTCTAGCTCCTGGTTGTGCTCAACTAGAACAAACAGGAGAGAACCTGCCCTACTCTTCTATGTTGTCTGGAGATGAAGATGGGAGGTGGGAAGAGGAGGATGGACTTTACCCAGACTTCAGCCGAGAGGGAACCCTGACACCTATGACTGAGTCCAGCTGGATAGATGACTGTCTCACCCCTTCGCCTTGCCCCGGGACACCAGATGCATCAATGGAACTGCCTACACAGCAGCCATCTGCTGTCGAAAGGCTATCTGCTTCTGGACAAGTAGGATTTAAACTGGACTCTCCCAAAATTAGCTGCTGACATGTAGCTGCGTTGCTTCTAGTCCCAAATGTGAATTTCTGCTGACTGTATTGACGGAATAAAGTCATATTTCTCCGCAGAATATGTCTGCAATCACAAGCTTATTTTGGGAGAGACAGCAGAGTGGTCTTGTCTTGATAAAGTTAAATTCCTCCCAGATTTGTAGTGTAATGCATGTGGTGTCATAGCAGTTACTGAATGGCTTGAGGGAAGTCTTCACAGAAGTCGGTGTGTGAAGACTTATTTGTGGCTGATGTTGAAACTTTTGCTGAAAATATGTCTGCACAGGTCCTTACTTGCATCATTCAACATTGCTGTGTTAGTCATAGGGCATGGTCTGTCATGTTTATGCACTCGCAGTTCACGCAAAAGAACTGTTTTAGATTAGTAAGTTGCAGTTGGAATTGTTCTTGAAGTGCTTGTAAGTAGTGGATATTAATATGGTGCTGTGTTGCATTCCACTGGGTTTCCAGATATTTTGTCTTAATCTGAGCTACCTGGCATGCCTTGCTATACATGTCATTAGTTTTGATTCACCTTTACATAGCTTCTTAGAGCAGATTGGATTTGATTGAAAAATGCAAACAAACATTTTAACAAAAATGAGACATGACTTGTCTTGCTCGTGTTTTCAATTTACCACAAACCCTTTGTTGAATGGCACAAGCCCGGCTTCCCATACCTCCTTATCATGTACTCTCCAGCTGAAGTCCGTTATCCGACGGACCAAAGAGACCTCCAATGTGCATCCAATGTACAGAGAGGCACTTTTGCGTCGTAAAATGGGACCCGTCATTGTCAACAAAAGCAACTCACAAGACCGACTGATAGAGGAGCTTCAGGGAAAATTTGGCATTGGACGAGTTGAGCGCAGGCGCAAACAGCAGCCGGATGACTGGCTGACAGAGGGAGTCATCGTCATGTCCAACCCACAGCGGACACGGGCAGAACGGCCATCTGTGGATAAGGTAGAGCATGAGACTGAGTCCTCACCTCTGGAGCAAGTTCGAATCAGAAGCTATAATACTCCACTGAAAATAACAGTGAAATAATATATGGATGGTATATGATTGACATAAAAAATACTGGTTGGTTCTGGTTCTGTTTTTTCTTTCTCATTTTCATGTCTCTGTCTTTGCTGTTTCTCTTTTTCCCTTCTTTTTACTAGATCATCATCCCTCCAGATTCACCTGCCCCACAGAGAAAAGTCCTACCCCCTCCACTCCCCCAGTCTCCCCCAGTTCCCAAAAAGTTGCCCCCGGTAAAGCAAACCCCACCGCCACTACCTCCACCCCCACCACCTCCCCGAGAACCTACCCTCCACCCCCAAAAGAACCCACTCCTCCCCCAGAGAGCCCACTCCACCCCTGTCCAGCCCCGCCATCACCTAGCCCCGCCAAAGCCTGTCACTCCACCGCCTCCTCCTAAGGTCTTTGTATCAGTGGGTTGTCAGACTGACTACGACCCCATCTTCCCTCCAATGCAGGCACGGAGTCCCTCTCTTCTACTCACTGTTTCCTGTGTTTCATTTTCCATTTTATTTTATTTTTGGTCAAAGGATGTTGTAGCAAATTTCAAGTGCAAGTACGTTTTTTTAGCTTTGGGTTGGACAGTTGTTTTTGGTTGCTGTTGTCCTGTTAAGCCAAGTGTCAATGAGTATCATCTATAGAATTGAAATCCAGTTATGATGTACTCAGAGGTTGGAAGAGACTGAGCCGTTTCTAATTTTGACACCAATGGCGCCAAGAGACGTGTGTTGAGAGTGGAACAGAGTTCAGGAGCTTAGATGCAGAGTGTAAACCCATGATGTTCCTATTGCACTGTCCTGCTGTGTGCAGGAATGGTAAGCTTGCAGTGTAACTGAAACCCAATCTACCACATGACAGCACACTTACCACCACAATTATAGCATCTCCCAAGGTCTTCTGTCAACATGTCCCACTGGTTTGGGGGCCAATATGTCCATGTTGAAGGCCAAGTACCATCAACAGAGTGTTTTTAAAGTAGATTTTGGGAGCATAACCTAGTGGTTTTGTTTGGACCAAGGTAAGGTCTGATTGTTTTATGAGATATGTTACTCCAGTAACCACACCATCTAAAAATGTGTCATCTTCCTTACAGAACATTGGCCCAACACATTTGCACACAATAAATCATATATCTCAGCAGTATAAACAGCAGTGAACTACTATATAGTTTAATCTGTTTAACAAAACTATTTGTAAAGATATATTGAGTTCAGATGATGGTGCAGAATATTACTTTTATTAAATGTAACTTAAAAATGTAGGTATTGAAATCCTTAATGAATTTGTTTGGTAATCTTCTTTAGATCCAATCCCAGGCAAAGATCTCTCCCCCTGCCCCTCCAAACAAGCTGGACAACATGCTGGGAAGCCTGCAGTCTGACCTCAACAGACTTGGCGTCCAAACTGTAGCTAAGGGAGTCTGTGGCGCTTGCAAGAAACCAATTGTTGGACAGGTGATGAGTTTACTATACCGTACAATGTGGTGGAACTTTAAATTAATGTACATTGGCTCACATTCAATTCATTCTGCTGTATTTCACATACCTGTTATTAGGTTGAGTAGTTACATTTTCACTGACATGGATTTTTTTCAATGCACTTATCTCCCCAAACCAGGTGGTGACTGCCATGGGTAAAACATGGCACCCAGAGCACTTTGTGTGCACGCACTGTCAGGAGGAGATTGGCTCTAGGAACTTTTTTGAACGTGATGGTCAGCCGTACTGTGAGAATGACTACCACAACTTGTTTTCACCGCGATGCCACTACTGTAACGGACCCATTCTAGATGTTAGTAATGCAAAACATGTACACTAATGCATAAAGGGCTTAATCATATTTATTTATTCATAACCTAATGGACACAAGCTCTTACTGGAAAAAACAGGATGACATAGGTTGGCTGGCCTCCTTAAACATTAATAACCACAGCCATGGTCTGTAATGGAGTTCAGTGCACCTTTATTGTCATTATCAGTTATGCTATAGTTATTATTTTTTCTGTATCTTTATACTTTATGATACAGTTGAACATTGTCCCTAAAATTTCTTTCTTATTGCACCCCCTAGTGGTCATATATATCATACTGTATGTCATAATGTATTATGAGATTAATTTACGATCACAACCTTGTAGACTTCATGTTGGCGTTTTAATGTTTTGATGCTCCATGGACAATTCTGTGTGTGGACTACTCTGTCATGGACATTTTGTTAAGCAAAGGTGATGAGTTAGGCAAGTTATTTTAAACTTCAATGGAGAGTAACTTGCTCTTTGTTTTGCAGAGAGTTGTCACTGCTTTGGACAAGACTTGGCATCCTGAGCACTTCTTCTGCGCTCAGTGCGGAGCCTTTTTTGGGCCTGAAGGTACAAAAAATTTCTGTTCCTTGAAATCAACTAGCTTTACAGTAATGCATGTTGACATAGCATCTTCATGAGTCTTTGTGTGTTCTTGTCTAGGGTTTCATGAGAAGGATGGAAAAGCATTCTGCAGAAAGGATTACTTTGACATGTTTGCTCCTAAATGCGGTGGCTGTGCACGTGCCATCTTAGAGAACTACATTTCTGCCCTCAACTCACTCTGGCATCCTGAATGTTTTGTCTGCAGGGTGAGTCACATTACATACCATTAAATTTATTTAAAAGAAACCGTTAGACTATTTTGTGTATTCCAACTATCTGCTGCTATGTTTCAGGAGTGCTATACACCATTCATAAACGGCAGCTTCTTTGATCATGAGGGCCAGCCATACTGTGAGTCTCACTATCATGAGCGACGTGGCTCGATGTGCTCAGGCTGCCAAAAGCCCATCACTGGCCGCTGCATAACAGCTATGGGCAGAAAGTTCCACCCTGAGCATTTTGTGTGCGCTTTCTGCCTAAAGCAGCTCAACAAGGGAACCTTCAAGGATCAGAAAGACAAGCCCTACTGCCATGGATGCTTCAATAAACTTTTCACTTAGGTGATTTGTAGGTGGAGTTTGGGAGTGCATGCACAGTTAACATGTTTGGGTCAGAGACAAATGTGCTATAGATGTAGTGTAAAAAGGGACTCTTGGCATTTCAACTTTTTTTGTAACTTTTTGCTAAAAACACTTATAATACTCCAAAGATTTTTATTTAGAGTTTTATTCCAACAGTAAAATTACACTCACCATTAAGTGAATATGGAGAATGTCTTGCCTCAGAGTTTGTAGTTTCATCTACATTTGATTTTGCTTGAGTATGTTTTCTGCTGAAACGGCTGCCTGTTTGCAAGGACCACAGAGAACAGTTTTAAAAATGTAAAATGTTTGGCAATTGAGAGAATAATCTATTATCAAATATGTATTTTTCTAGTTTGGAATATATTCAGGTGCTAATTAAATATGTCAGCAAACACACTTAACCCACATACAATACCTTGTCTTGTTTCTTAGAACTGTTTTATCAAGCCCTTCTCGCATATATTGAAATTTTCTTTATATATCTCTTGATGGCAATGTCTTAAATTTTTAATACATTACTATATCGTTTTCTACCACAGATCACTTAAACAAAGAAATTGTTTTTGTAATATGCGGCCTTTTTAAAATGTAAAAATTACTAGATAGAAAGGCTGTTTTGCGAATACAAATCAAAACAAAGAAAAGATTTAATGGTGAATTTACTGCTGTGTTTACAATTGTTTTAGTTTATGTCTAAAATTGTCCTCGTTATAGCATCGTTGGTTACAGATTAAAATTTTGTGTGTGTGTGTTAAAAGACATAGCATGCTATTGTCATTTTATAACGGAGTTGAATCAGCACTTGCTGCCATTTGCTGTAACAATCACAATTTAAAATTTCTATACCTGTTATATGCTCGACTAAGACAGAACTGTGTTCTGCTACTGTTTTGATGAAAATTTCTATTTTTGAGCAGTTTGTGCTCACAATAATATGCAAAGAGCTGGCTCTATTGGCATGTAAGCTTACAATGTTATGCCACATACAGACTTTGATTGCAGCGTTTCAGTTTTCACTTGGAAGAAAACTCACCCTTGGACACCGTTTAGTGTTAGCATTCATTATTGAAATGGACTGGCACGCAAAGGGTTAGATACCTTCAAGTTAAGTTACCTGAAATATCTTTGGAGTTTGAGTATGAGAAAATGTTGTGCCAAATGTGCAATAAGGTCTTGTACACTGTGGAATTCTTGGTCTTTTTGTGACCTCAAGACTTTCTGCTTTGAATTTTGGGAAGGGGAAAATCTCATCTGCTGTGGTTAATCTTTACTTCTAACTTTTACACTTTTAATAGACACATTCTTCAGAATAGTTTATGTAGCATATTTGAATCTAAAACAAGTGGCAGTGGAAATAAAGCCTTGATTTGAACATTTACATTAAGTTTTGTGACAAATATGTTCATATTGTCTACCTTACTTTTTACTGATGAGAAAAACAATATTGTAACATCTGACATTATTTCATCCACGCTAAGCTATATTAAAATTATATAAATAATATATAAATATATAAATAACTGCTCCAAATAAAAAGTTCTTTTTCTGGAAATTGTGAGTTTTTGTTTTTTTTGTTGAAGAAACAATTACAGTGAGATAAGAGTCAGTCACTTTATTAGCAAAAAAAAAAGAAAGAAAATGACAAGTTTGAAAGTACAATATTTACATTTATGTATCATATGTAAATTAAACATGCATGTATCATTTGCTCATATGAGTTCAGATTTACAATCCAAGGCACTCCAGTTTAACAAGAGTATAGTGTGCAACCTTGAGGCAACAGTTAAGAATAAAAATTACTAAACATATTTTTTGTTATACCAGAAACAATTCTGTCTTCAGTACATCTGAGAAACACAAGAACAGGACAGTGTGTCTCTTTGTCGTGTCAAAGTCCTAATTCTGTTGTTACTAAGTGCCCTGAATTTACCAATAAGCTCAGAGGTCTGTGGTAAACTATCAAGTATCTCCAAATATTCCAGATCCTGCAGCTGCTGAAGGGATAAGAAATCTTTCTCTGGTACGTGGTCATGTCGGACTCTAAGAGTTCTGAGCTTTGGAAAAAGATGTGGAATTCGAGCTGTGCCTTTTCCCAAATATGATTTCCAGGAGTCTATGTGAAGATGAAGAAGGTTTGGTAGCTGCGCCGCTAAAGCCATCATTTCGTTTGGGTATAAATGTGCAACACAGAGAGTGAGACTGGTCACTGATGATGGTATAAAGGACACATAATCACCTACAGCTGGACCCTTCACCACAATTAGGGTTGACAGTTGAGGAAGGTCTCTCAGCCAGGTTGACAAGTGACACACAGCTGGACTTATGTCTCCCATTACGTGATGAAAAGGTTTGTAGAAAATAGCGAGGCTCCTCAGGCAAGGCAACAGCTTCATTAATTCCTCTGGTAAAGACTGGTCCATGATGTCAACAAGCTCCAAACTGCGCAAGGCTGAGGCCTGCAATGGACCAAGGTTTCTATTTTGGCTGTGAATAGCATACATTGAGTATTTTATAGTCAATGACAGATGATGTAGCTTAGGCAGACAGGTGAGTATTGAGTGAATAAGTGTCACTGGTTCTTCATAAAACCCCACATTGTGACAAACCAGAGATGTCAGATTTTTAAATTGTGAAATGGCTGGAATAAGACCATTACTATATGAGCAAAAACATCCTTTTGAAAAATTCACTTGACACAAGGTGAGGTGCATGAGCAGGTCGGGCTGGGACACTGTGAAGGTGCCAAACCCAAGAGTGGCACTTCTAATATACAGGCGCTTCAGATTAGTGAAGTGTTTCAAAGAGTCAAAACTCTCTTTAGAGCCATGGTCCATTAATACAGTAGTGAGACCTGGGAGCTCTGAGGCCAGCTGTTTCCAGTCCTTAGCTTTTTTGCTCCTCACTTTTGCACAGGAGACTCTTCTGCGACGAAGAGTACTCCAGAAGCGGCTATTATAAGCGCCTTTTGGAAAAGTTAGCACCGCGGTCCAGTCCTTCCATTGAGTCCAATGGTCAATGAGTTTCTTAAAGTACTTACACGAAACCCGGACTCTGAACTTGTCCGAAGGTGACAGGTAACAAAAAACGTGGGTCCAAACCTCTGATGGAAGCTGTACAATCGGCTGAGGCATTGTTTCTTGAATTGAATGCCAAACATTTGACATTAGGAACGTAAATTAGATTGTTCAATATTAAATATAAAACCGATTTAATACAGCGTTGAAACGTGGTGTTGGCCGTCGACAGTACATAATCAATCACACAAGCATGGCTGTTTTATGAGAAACCATAATGGATGTAAGAACTGGCTACGTGTCTTCTTGTCGCTCTTTCTCCCTCTAGCTCGGGTTTTCTGGTGGGCTACAAACCATGCCGCCACCTACTGTATCGGAGTATGTAAAGCTCAAATACATACATATGCTTATCCCCTTTGCCCAACAAACCCCTAGTGCTTCCTTCCTTTCCTAGACCCGTAACTTTCACCCTCATTTTATTTCTCCACACTGTACTCGCATCAGCACATGCTTCAACTGTCCCTGTAACATCACACATCCATCTGTCTGTCTGAACCATTCATTGTATATAAGGTCTGACCCTTGTTAATCTTAAAAAGGGTCGAGTTAAGTAATCTTCTTCTCATTCATAAACTCACTTTAATCTCATTTAAACCCTCCTCAGGACTGCATACCGTACGCATTGACAAAAAAATTACATATGTTCTAAATAAACATATTTACTGACAATTGCAGTTTGTTTTAAAAATTGCTATTTTAGACTTAAGACCTGTTTTTTTCAAATGAAGATTTCACTGTCATTGCCCTTATCCAATCGCTGTGCACTTCCTCCCACTACTCCTCTGTGATTGGTCAGTTTCCAACTATATTATGCCCTCATACGCTGTCTCTTCCTCTTTCTTTCACGCGACCCTCGTGTTAGGTAAGAGTCACTATGTTGGGAATAAAACCGGTTTTAAATGGTGTTTTACTTGGTTTTAGCCTACTAGTCTTGTTCTGAATATTTGTAACACGAAAGGGCGTATAATGTAGTCTTTTCAAGATTCACAGTACCGCACATTTCTTTTGCGGCCTACTCAACCACCGCTGTGTCATTAGCAGCTAACATGAGCCAGCTTCAGCCGCTTTTCGTGGAGCGCTAGTATTAACCAAATAAAATCTATGTTTTAGGTATGTGTGAATATTAACGTTTTGGTTTTATAGGTTATTACCTTGTCTTTAAACCGGCTTTAAGGCGATCCTTGGAAGCACTGCAAAGATGCCCAGGGAAGACAGGGCCACGTGGAAGTCCAACTATTTTATGAAAATTATCGTAAGTATTTCTAAATAGGGTTTTAATTATTTTTTGTATTCGTAGCATCATGTTAACCTTGAATTCCCCGTTTTAATTGAAACTTTTTTATTTCATATTTTTTTTATTAGCAACTTCTGGATGACTACCCAAGATGTTTCATTGTGGGTGCCGACAACGTAGGCTCCAAACAGATGCAGACCATCCGACTGTCTCTTCGTGGCAAGGCTGTGGTGCTGATGGGTAAAAACACCATGATGCGCAAAGCTATCCGTGGCCACCTGGAGAACAATCCTGCTCTGGAAAAGTGAGTGTACTTAAATATTGGTGGTGTAAGTGCAGGTTAAGTTACTGTGCAGCTTGTGCAGTGCTGTGCTGTCGTTCCCCCTGCAAAAATAAAAACTGTTTCCTAGCTATCCCGGTTTGTCTACACCCCCGACAAGAAGGGACGCAAGGTCTCAGACATGATTTACCCTGTAAAATTAATAACTATGGGGGAAACGGAATGATTAATGGCACGCCTGAATTGTTTCTAGGCTCCTGCCTCATATTAAGGGAAATGTGGGCTTTGTCTTCACCAAAGAAGATCTGGCCGAGGTCCGGGACCTGCTACTGGCAAACAAGGTAAGGCCACATAAATGCTTCAAGCTGTAAACATATGCAGGCTAGCTACAAAACAGCAGTGTAGTGCTGTGGAGTCTTTCCCCCTGCAAACATAAACCTGTTTCCTCGCTATACCTGTCTGTCTTATTCTCTTGGCAGCCAGGGACGTAAGGTTTCAGACAAAAAATGGCCAAATAATTAACAAAGATAATGGTGTTAATGTAATGTGTCTTTGCCTAAAGGTGCCTGCTGCTGCCCGTGCTGGAGGTATTGCCCCTTGTGATGTGACTGTGCCAGCCCAGAACACTGGACTGGGTCCTGAGAAGACCTCCTTCTTCCAGGCTCTGGGTATAACCACCAAGATTTCTAGGGGAACCATTGAAATCCTGGTAAGTTTACTCTAGAATAGAGCACTGACTAATGGTTACCCTTTGAAGCGCAATGGAAAGTTACTAAAATCTATCTCCCTAGAGTGATGTCAACTTGATCAAGACTGGTGATAAGGTTGGTGCCAGTGAGGCCACACTGCTCAACATGTTGAACATCTCACCCTTCTCCTTTGGACTCATCATCCAGCAGGTGTATGACAATGGCAGTGTTTACAGCCCTGAGGTGCTTGACATCACTGAGGCTTCTCTGCATACAAAGTTCTTGGAGGTGAGTTACAGCCACTACCTAGAGCTTGTTAAACTTTGCTTTATGCCCTTTCAACTGTTAAATCCTAATGTCTCATTTAACAGGGTGTGAGAAACATTGCTAGTGTGTGTCTGGAGATTGGCTACCCCACTCTGGCCTCTGTCCCACACTCCGTCATTAATGGCTACAAGAGAGTCCTGGCGGTTGCTGTGGAAACAGACTACTCCTTCCCTCTTGCAGACAAGGTTTGTAATAAATTTATAGACAATTGTCCTGCTTCACCTGCACGCTAGGTTTCATTGTAGCCTAGAGTGCTCCATAATTGATCTTGCCAAGAACATGTTTGACATCAAGTCTGTCCCATTATTGGTCAGACAAGGCTTTGTTGTAAAGCCACTCCCAGATTTTAGTGAGATTATGTTCATGGTAGTTAACTTTTGCAGTGTTTGGAGCTTAAACTAATCTTTGCACTTTTATTTTTCAAAGGTTAAGGCTTTCCTGGCTGATCCAACTGCTTTTGTTGCTGTTGCGGCACCAGCAGCTGCTGCTGAGAAAGCTGCAGCTCCAGCTGCTGCCAAAGAAGAGGCCAAGGAAGAGTCTGAGGAATCGGATGAAGATATGGGCTTCGGTCTATTTGACTAAACCAGCAGTCACAAGCAAGACCCAATAAAAGAAAAATACATTACACACTGCTTCTAGGTTTTTTAAAAAACTGAAATAAACAGCCTCTAGTCATCCCAAGATTTAATGAAGGTGACACTATTGGGTGTTCCTGAAAATGGTCCCTTAAATGAGCTGCCATAAGTGGAAATTTAGACTACTAATAAAGTTGAACTCATTGGTACAATTTAATACTTTCCCCACCTTAAAGGTAAAATTAAAAATATGCAGTATAAATCTGAGGTCCTCAATGACTGGACACTGCTGAGCTTTAATTGTGGTTACTGAATCTATACATTCACAACAGCTTGCCAGACTTTTAAATTTCCCATCAAAAGTCAAACTGTTAACATTTTGAGACCAGCTTAGTGCAGTTTCAGGTCAAACCCCTCACTATTAAACGCTCCCCTTAAACTCAAAGTTGAAGAAATCGAACATTTACCTAAACTATATCCAGATTCTTTTGCTTCAACTTATTCAGTAATATTCCCTGGATAATGGTAAACCTTCAGACTTATAGGATATGTATGCTTTATTTGCTAAATGGTCCAATTTTCAGCTGGATTCCTGGATAAATTATGCACTTTTTAATGGAGCCAATGAGCAACAGGAAATTTGGTGACATTTTTGATGTGCTTCAATCTGAGTTGAAAAGAATGACTTGAGTAAGTACACTCCATGTAAACCAGTTTATTAAAGCAATAAGCATTTAAATTTTAAACAGATTGTTAAACATTTGGGATTACTCTGCAATCTGCACAGGGAGCCCAATTATATCCCCTTTGTTCTGGGACAATACTTGAAATGTACATGCAAGATCATAAAAAGCAACACAGATGTTGGGTGTATACAATCAATGCGTGTAAGCAATAGACAAAGTTCTTATACAAAAAATGTTTCCCACCAAACTAAGGAAAGCATTAAGTAAACCAATGTGACATGTGAAAAGTCTATGACTATAGCAGTCCAGGAATCCTGCATTGTCTCACGCTTGCATTACTGGACGAGCTTCTTTGGCACGAAGGTCAACTCCAGAACCTGCGAAGCCTGTGCCTCCCCTCTGAAGATAAACTATATCTTTGTCAGATAGTTTGTCTCCACTAATAGGATCGATCATGTCCTTCTTGATCAGCTTCTCCACACACTCTTGTGTCACCACAGCGCCTGACAAACGCAGCACGGCACAGGGCACACTGTTGCCCAGGACATCTCTAGTTACAGCACACACATACCTGTCCTGGCGGGTGAGGAGGGCCACTCTGTCCAAACTTGGGTCCAGAGGGGTAAAGCGCACATTTATAAGGTCATTCATTTTGATAGGACGTCCTGACATGGGGCAGAGTACAGTCTTGCTTGGTTTCTTAAGCAGGGTTGGCTTTGCTTCTGGGGTTAAGGAGGGAATCCAAAAACTGGGTAGGCTTTTGCTGGAGCTGGCAATGGAGGACTCTCCTGAACTGCCATCTGCACTGCTCTTCTCACTTTCCTTTGATGTAAATGGGTTGATAGGTTTGGACACAATAGTGTTTTCACTGGTTTTGAACTTCTCGACCTTCTCTCTTTCTACTGACTTAGATTCAATTTGGCTGCTGCTCTTCTGTGCTTGCTTTTGCTTCTCAAATGCCTTCATCTTTTTAGCAATCTCCGTCTTCTGGTGCAGGATATACTCAAGAATGGCTTGTTTTTCGTATAGGTATCCATCCGGAGTTACCACAGGATCCTTGCAAGGCTGCAGTGACAGACAACAGCAGTCGAAGTCCTTTATGGCGTCTTTGCCCAGTCGGATGCTCTGTGTCCCATAGCCAGAGGACGCTGTATCTTTCTTTTTCTCGTGATATGTATAAACAGCTCCAGCAGTGCAGTTCTTTCCGTGACGAGTCATTGCGTTTCAGACAGATTAATTTTAACTGGATGGAATAAAAAAAAATGAACACGATTAACAATCAATGCCAGGAAGCTAACTGCTAACCGTGAAGCCTAACCACGAGTATTGTTCATAAGTTACCCGCCCTATTTAACGTATTTATACAATGCATGTAGTTACATTAAAAGGGGCTACATTTTCTAATTTATAGACACAAATCACTGTAAAAGTTGTACTGTACCCGAAGTAAGCAGCTGTAGCTAGCCGATTTCCGCAAGTTTTTTTTTGCTTCCTTTTTCTTCTTTCCTGGAGTCAATTATTGCGGTTGAAAACAGCGTCGTGGTGTGCGCATTAGCGCCACCTTCAGAATTTGGATGAGAACCAGAATGGCTACCCTAGAACAGACTTGCCTGGTTGTTTCAATCAATGGTTTCAATACCATGTTTGGCCAAGAGTTGAACATTTTTACATTAAACAACTTACTCTCAATAAGATTAAAAGGAAGTGTAGCCTTTTTAGTTGTAAATCCATAAAAGTCTCCTACTGCAGTGTTTGCACATGTCAAGTTGTGATTGTCACCAGATAACTTGGGCTTACCATTCTAAACGCTATGGCTCAATGTGATGTGACGGTGAAAAGTACAATAAATGTGAGTGTTGAATGTAATTGATTCTTGCTATAGCATAAAGATTTAGGACCTTAACGTGCGATTGTGTTGTGATTTTATTGAAGGGGGATTGAGACTTGTTAAGGTGAATTTACCACTTTTTGTATTTATTTATTAAAATGTGTTATACTGGTGGTACTGATATTTACTGTACTGATGTTTGCTCATTGTAGCACTCATTGTTTTCAACTGGGTTAGTATCCTTTTTCACAAATTATGTTACATGAGGTGACATGAGTTCTAAGATGTTTGTATAGAATCTGCCAGAGATAACAGCAGGCGAGACGTTAAATTAGATTTTTGATTAATACTTCTGTTTATGCTATCTAAAAAACTACTGTTTTACTATGCAGTAAAAGCCGAAAAGCCCGGATGTACCGCCACTTTATAGCCCTGTGGTGACGACAGTATCGGTGAATAGGAGAGCAATGTCCATATTTTATACATTCATTGATCTGGACCTCTATGATCTGGATCAATAAAGCAAAATGTGTATAAATCTCACCAGAAGACATGATCACAAGTTAATCCGGAATAGCGCCGCCTTTGCTTCTGGATATCTAACACCAATATTACTCTGCTTATGTAAAATATATTTTTTGTATATAAATGAAAATAAATATGGCAAACCTCTTATACTTCACTTGTCCTATATGTTCTTAGCTACTCTTAATCACTGGTTGTATATAATTAGATAGCTCTCATCATGACTTACAATTTTATTTCGTAGCAGTGTACCGGAAGTAGTGTTTGGCTTGCGGAAGTTAGTAGTTGAGTTTCAAGCGAAGCTTCGACTATGGCCGAGGTATGGTATTTTTAAGGGTTTATCTTCCTTTCTTTGTATGAAAAGCATTACCATAGCTATCTATATTTTCTGTTTTGCTTCTCTATCTGTTGTGTTGTTAAATTCTGAAATAGTGTCATCTTTCCGCTGCGTTGATGCTTCAGCAAACGTAAGCCTACGTGTTATTAGCTGTTAGCATAAATCGTAGATCGACTTTGTTATTATATCTCTCGATAAATAGTGTTAGTGACATGTTAAATTGTTATAATTCACATCAGACTATATTCATATTAAATGCGTATGTAGACAACGTGGTTTGTGTAAAAAAAAAAAAATAGTTGTCTTAGATTTATTGTAAATACACCGAGGGCACTGGTTTATTCCGCCCTGATGCGTCAGGGTTGAAGGGCCGTTGATTGTACAGTAGGTGTCGCTGCTGTTTACATCGAAAATGCTCACGCAAGATAAATTCATGCATTTGGTGCAGACCCACAGCCTTCAGGACCTCCAGCAGCCAGCGGTGTCCTCCAAGGTTTTCATCCAGAGAGACTATAGTTCGGGAACCATCTGCAAGTTTCAGACCAAGTTCCCTTCTGAACTAGAATCAAGGGTATGTTAGGTGTAAATAAGGATTGTTGGTTTCTATTAACAAAATAAGTAACAATTTTAATAATTTTTTTTAGCTTGACAAACAACAGTTTGAAGAAACTATCCAGACTCTAAACAACCTGTATGCAGAGGCTGAAAAACTTGGAGGCAAGTCATATTTGGAGGGTTGCCTTGCTTGTCTAACTGCATACACTGTCTTCCTTTGTATGGAGACCCACTATGAAAAGGTTAACATTTTATACAAATGTACTTATTGAAGAATCGATAGCGCATCATATATGCTGTGTGTCACATATTTCATTCTTGGTTTGCAGGTGTTAAAAAAAATTGCCAGGTACATCAAGGACCAGAATGAAAAGATTTACGCACCCAGGGGGTTGCTGCTGACTGATCCCATTGAGAGAGGTCTCAGAGTTGTATCCTTTCCAAGGAGAAGTAACCCCCTACCAAGTACCAAAATTATAATTCAATTGTAGATTCCTGAATTTGAATACTCCAGATTGAAATTACCATCTTTGAAGACAGGAGTATTGGCTCTGGAAGATAAAGCACTGGGGTGAGGATAATTCGGTTATTTATAGTTATTTTTATTTCCCCTGAGGAAAAAAATATTATCTAAACTAGTCTATGGCCATTTTCAAATGCTAGCATTGTATTCTTTGTTTAAACATTAATTACAATAATGTCTATGTAATAAATGTTACTTCCAAACGCTTTCTTTCTTGTTTCTTACACAGACTGAGGACAGTTACTCATCATTTGTCTTAGCCCTAGAATGATAAGTCTGGACCCAGCTTCACCCAAATGGATGTATATACATTTGATTTGAATCTTTTCTTTGTTATTTATAAGTACTCTCATGTCTATCGCTCATTATATTGTCTATTTTAACGGTGTGTATATATGTTTGTTTATATATATATATATATATATATATATATATATATATATATATATAAACAAACACATGAGGCCATATTATGTGCTACTTGCTCAAGACTGGGTTTAGGATGTTGTTAAACTTATGCAACAAGTGTAGCTTATAATTTTACTTATATGTAAAGATGGCAAGTTATTTATACAGAATAGCTATGTAACTCTAAAATGAATTGACCTGAAGTGAAATGGTTGGCACTGTATTTAGACAGTAATTCTGTTATGGACATGCATTACAGTATTTCCATTCTGTATGGTAGCCTTTGTTGAGGCCACTGTCGTTCTTTGTGCGTGAATGTGACATGGGGAAAAGTGAGTTTTATGAAATGAATACAGTTACATAACCTTATACCAGCATGTTATTGTAACTTTTGATATGTTTTCTGTACATATGCACCTGTTTCTTAAAATTTCTCTGTGTGAATATCCTACTTTCCTAAACTGCAAATGTTTTTGTCTTTAACCCTCACCATACCCATAGTAACTGTACACTTTTCAAATTCACCAGACTGTAGGCTGTGTTATTCTTTTTTTATACAACTTCTCTACCTTTCTTACAAATGTTATTCTGTTTTATTTAAACGTTTTCCGGATAATTGAGAGAATGCTGGTTTATTTTGGGATTACAATAAACAATTCTGCATAAGACACAGTCACCTTTTAATGTGAAGTCACACCGGAAGTGCTCCCGAGAAAAAATAGACATGTTCCGCATGCTTAATAATGCTAGCTGCTAACTCCTGATCACTAACCACTCGAAATTGTTTTCATTTTGACATTAAGACAAGTATTTTGACATAAGCTCAGCTCAAAAGTACGATTTGATCAAAACGGTAAGCCTGTGAAAAGTGTAGACATTTAGGAGACACGTTTACAATAAACGAGCACAATTTTGGTAGAACAGTTGAAGTAGTTTGACGCTAGATAGTCTATAAATGCAGAGCTTTATAATTAGCTACGCTGCCTTTGAACTAATGACGCAGTTATAGCGTCGATTTATGCGGTTGACATTAACGGGGACAAATTAATTGATAACTTGCATTTGTATTTTGGTAGCTTTACATGATAAACTTTATAAATGTACGTCTTTCATTAGGAGTCACTCTGCGTCCACCCTGGCGTTTCCTTGTTTTGACGGCGTTTATCTTCCAAAACAAGAAAATGAATTCGTGCACCTTGTCATGGAGGAGTTGGAAACATGGCTACAGAAAAACAACCGAAAGAGGCACGTTGGTTATCATCAAAGGACTGGCGTGTTCTTAAATGAATTTGTGTAATAAGTGTTGTGTTATCGTGTCTCTGTCCAGGGTGCTCCTGTTTCCACCTCTTCCCAGCAGACTGCGATACTTGATTCACAGGACAGTAGAAGACCTGCCTCAGTTGACCACTTTTTCAATAGGGGAAAGCTGGTGCAGAAGAGTGGTCATCTGTATTTCTGAGAACAGGTAAATTACCAAAAAGTAATCTCTATTTACCGAGCAATGGGCTTCACTGATTGCGTTTTTTTGTGTGTAGGGGTGAAGTTAGGGAATACAACGACTTGGAAAGTAACAACAGTCTGTGTGAAGATTTAAAGGGAAATGAAGACATCAATCTTCAATCTTCAGGGGTCTTGAGAAGTAAAGGACCCAAGAGGCCAGACCAACCTCTTTACATGCCCCGAGCTGCTCGGGAGAGGCTGTCAGTACAAAATTCACAATCTCCATTAGGGGCTTGTGAGAGGTCAAATGCAGTTTCAGAAAACAGTTTAAGTAACTGTCTTATAAGTGTTGCAACAGAAAACACATTGGCCACGGGACAGAAATCAGATTCCACACTCGAAGACAGAATAGCTGAAGATGTTGATAGTCCTTCAGTCTTACAGCTGGATGACACAGTGGAAGTCTGGGACAAAGAATCATGTAACATCAGTTCCTTGACGCTGGAGGATAGTGAAAAGGAAAATGGATACCTTACTAATGTGCCATATAGCTCCCAAACTGAAACTCAACCTGAAGGCACAAACTTCGACTCAGAGGAAGAAGACCTAACTGAGGAGGTATATCTACAGATAAAATACATTGTAGATCATGTTCATGCATGTTTGCAGCTACATACTATGTCATTTTTCTGCCCTTAGATCAAGGCACATCTGAAAGATGGTGTGGCTGTCTCCATTGTGCATGTCCACAATGACTACTCCATTTATGAAAGTGTGCCTGTAAACATAGATGAATTTGGTCATGTTATTGAGATCTATGACTTCCCAATGCTGTTCAAAACAGATGACCTCTTGGATGCATTTACAGATTACAGGTATGTGCTTGGAGAGATACCTTTAGAAACGTTTGTTTCAAGTATACATTTTCACTCTTTTTGTATAGTAAAATGTAATGTAAAGTCAAATGTGTTTTGTTCTTGACAGTGACGGTGGAATGAAGATTAAATGGGTGGACAATACACATGCACTGGGGATTTTCTCCAGTGAAGCAGCTGGTAAGGGTAGTTCTTGTATCTCAGGTTTTGAGTTTTGAAAATAAGAACATTTTTACAAATCTGCTCTTACTGGCAGCACTCCATGCACTTTCAATCTGCCATCCACTGCTAAAGGCACGGGCACTGGCTGAGGGGAGTAAAAAAGCCAAAAGCAAAGCCATTAAAAGAGCAGGTATATTTGTATCCATAATCCTAAAGTTGTTGTTGAAAATTTATTACATACATGTATAAGTTGTGGTGCTGTAATTGTGATTCCAAATGTTTAGAGTTTATGCAGCCAGTGAAGGAACGTCCCAGGACAGACTGTGCTGTTGCCAGGCGGATGGTCACTAGAGCTCTGGGACTACAAGGCAGAGGACGAGGGCAGAGATACTGAACAAAACAATGGAAGCTGTTGGGAACCACAGGTGAATTGAATAACTTATTTTTAGATTCTAATATTTTGTGTACGTTTGTCCAGTGTTTGCCAAATGGATCAGCTCATATTTTTTACAAATAAGATTTTCATTAAAAAAACATGAAACCCATACAATTTGTTTGCAACACATTAGTTTGACTGTGTATTTCACATTTGTTGTATTCATTTATTGTAAGAATTACCATTCAAACAAATCCAAACTTAAAGCTCATGAGACCATCATTCTTTATTAAAGAAAATGTAATGCTTTCTCATTCACCCGTGCATACAAAAGACAGCAGCAAACCATAATGGCCCTTATAAAATGAAGGGCTCCTAAGTCTGCGTCATTAGAAAAAAATAGTTTATAAAAAGGCAGTTTCACATCCTTTTGTGGATTTACAATATATCCATAATGCTCTAGTCCCTGGTAATAATTTAACAAAACCATGACATGAAGCAGAGAAGGTGAGAAGACTACGGCAGATGAGCAGTAACATTCAATAAATATACACATTATAAACAAAAGCTCAAGTATGTTAAATCCATCGAGCAGTATTAATGCAATTTGTTGCTCATATCTGATACAAAAATAGTGCTGCACTCATGATGGGAAGAGGTTTGAAAAAAATGGTCTGATTTATGATGAGCAAACATAATGGTTCATATCTTCACGATTAAAACGCAGGTATTTGAGGGGCGTGCCCAAATCTAAATTTTTCCAATTTTCAGGGCGAAGACGGCAGTACAAATAGGCAGGACTTGAGTTGGCACAGGAATCAAAAGGCAGGATTTATGTGTGATGTGTGTTTTGCTTTTAACCAATCTTCGGGCTTTCTAACGATTATTATGATCATTCAATTATATTACGTTTTTTATTTATTTATTATTTTAGTCATTGGACTGTGTTATAATGCCATACTATTCTTTTTTATTGTTAAATTTATTGTTAAGTCCTTTTTTAATATTGGATCATAAGACTATTAGAAAAATATTAATCATTCAGACAAGCCTATACTTATCACTCAATTTCATTATAAACAAAGTCACTTGCATCTAGATAAAAATATATTTGATCATTATTTTGGCAGAATTGCTGTCCTGGTAGCATATTTTTTTCTAAAAAGTTGTTAGATTAGTTATTTGTAATGTTTCAGTATACAAGCCCAAATTCTTTATAGAATATTTTAAATGATTTATTTATTTTATATATAAAAATAAAAATAAAAAAATTGGATTTAATAGAAATTTAATACATTTGATTTATTTTCTATTTTTATTATTCCAGAGCATATGCACAATAATAATAAATTTTTCTCGCCTGCGCCAGGCCACGCCTTACTTTTTTAACCACCACCCTTTGCGGAGTTGGCAAAGCCGCAGACAGGCACGGGGTAGCAAACATACCACCGTCTTGTTCACGGCCAGACCTGCGCCGTCGCAAGATACGGCCCAAGGTTTTAATGTAACCTACAGCTAAAATGAACATAGAGCAGCAGCATTACAACAGTAGAGTTTGTTTCAAGCTCGGTAATAAGTACGGTCAATGTAGCACCATTAATTGGTGGTCTCAACAGTCAGTAGACTTCTGTGTAAATGGAGAAATATGCAGGCTATCAGGTGATCCGTCTCTGTTCATTATAAATTTGAAGGAGACAATGGTCAAAATCATGGCTTGCTAACATTAACATGTCTGATAATCTTGGGCCAAATTTACCCACATCACGTTTGAAACAATGTCTAATCAGCACCAGTTTAAAAAAATAAAACGAGCAAAAAAATAAAACAAGCATAGAAAGCTAATTAAGTTTTCATTGTACCAATCTGAACCCTGAACAAAGTACAGCGCTCTCTAGTGGTTGTAGAAATGAAGATACTCTTTAGGGTTCATCAGTCTGCATTGTCCATCTTGTCTACCTGTGTGAAAGTTGGTTGGTCAGCAGTCCAGGAAACATGTCGTCTGTTTCTGAACTGAGTGAGCCACCTGTGAACAACACAAGAGGACAATAATGAGGTTCAGCTCCTGTCTGTAGCTTGTTATTACAATGTCTAACTATGACATGTTTTTGTGTTTGACCTCAATACCCCGGACAATTGCTCTAAACGCCAACAGTTGAAAATTGCTCAGTTGAAGAGGAAGTCTGAAGTCCTGCTCAAGTGTCCTTCATAAAGACTAAATTGTTGTTCTGTAGAGAATTTCATGTCAAAAAGCTATGATAGCCATTTGCCTATTGAATAGGAGTGATGACATTCAAGGGTTTTCTGTTTAACAGATCTTGGTCTTTACCTTATTTGTAATTAATATTGTTCATTATCCTTATTCTATTCTCTTTTATGATGCACAAGTTATTTTAAGCATACTATACTAAAGTTAGTGTGTTTATTATAACAAGTATATTTCTGAAAGAAGTATTAAAAAATATTTGTTCTTGTTTTATAGTATATACCCGTTTTTGTTTGTTAGTTGTCAACTAAAAAGTTGGATTAATTTGTTCATACTTTTAAAAATAAAAATGGCTTGTTGATTATTATTTTTCTTTTTTTTAATGCATTTTTATTATGTGTTTGAACATTACAAAAATAAATGTTTACCATCTTTATATGTGTCATGTAATACCATAAATTAAGAACTGTCTATCTAGTAAAAAGTTTTTTGTCTTTTGATGTCTTTCTGCAGAATCAAGGATTTAGAATTAAGATGAATTAAATACAATTAAACACAATAAATGTTCAATAAAAACAAAGCGAAAGACTTTGACACTACTTGAGCAATGTTTTGTATATTATTTGAAATATTCTCACCTATATGACAATTATATGTCCAGATCCGATGTCCGTCGTACCGACTGCGGCACTTCATTATGTTGTTGGTGTAATCTGACTCTGCAACCTCATAGTTGGGGTTTATCACAACCTGTAAGAGCAGACAGTTGAGTAGAATTTAAATTGTCTAAATGAAAATTTTAGCTCAAAATTAAATTTTTGTGATGCAATGGCTCAGGTGGTACAGTGGTTGTCAAATAACCAGAAGGTTGGTGGTTTGATTCCCGCTCTCCCCTGGCCTCCAGTCTCCAGTATGAATGTGTGTGATGGTAGAGGTGAGTTTGGTGGCTTATAAAGTTTATCACAAACTTATAAAACAAACATCTAAATCAAAAAATAACCTTGTAAACAATGTTGTCACAACAAATGTGGCACATATTTTTCTTCTCTGCATTTACAGAAATAAGTAGATAAAAGTTCATTTGTATAAGAATAAAGTGCATATCTAATTTATACACATGATTTCTGGAGTTAATTTACATTATTTACTTATTTTATTTTTTTACCAGATACACCAGACTTGGTTCAGATTAAAAAAAAAGACTTTAGAGTGACCTTAAATAAATCGTCTGACTCTCACTTTTTATATACCCAGACATGTGGAAAGCATTGGCTTATATTATGTCTTTAAGGCCAAGCTGGCACCAGAAGTCTTTCCAGAACCACATGTGCCATATGACCGGGACTAGTAAAGTGAGTGTTTTACCTGAAGGATGTAGTCGCCAGGCTTTACATCTGTGATGTCAATCCACTGGCAGTCAATGTCATGTCTGTAGGTATCCCAGCAACCCACAGTAATGCCCTGCTGCCCGAAGTTTGCACATTCATACCTCTTCTGAATACCTGTAAATCATTTTATAATCACGTCAACCATTGAAAGGCCACTGCCAAGCCATTAGTTATAAAGTAGATTATTGACATAATGTATATTTACCCTCATCACAATGTGTGTCTTCCAGACAGAAGCTGGCTTTGTGTCCCTCTGCTACTTTAGTGCCGTTCAGACTCACCAAGTCATAGTGTGTGAAAACTTCCATACTGTGGTAATGCCTAAACCGTGGACAAAGACAAAATAACTTAAAGACATGCTTTATATAAACCTAAGTATAGGTTTAATACTGCAAACCCACAAAACAACTGTGGGGCCTCTGTCTCACATAATAACAGTAACAGCAAGGTCATGGGGTCAAAGAGGAAATACCAGTGGGATATTTTTAGGACAAAAACCACTAAGCACATGAGTTTTGAGCCACAGTTCAGGTTTCACAGCCAGTGCTTACTAACAATAGAATATAAAGGTGGTCTCACCTGTGACATTCGTGCCAAACCCATGAGTGGGGCGCTGCCCGAGGCCTGAAGTCTGACTGGCCATTGTTTTGGATCTGAGAGGAGAAGCGCAGGAGGCGGCGATAAGAGGTGCTGTCGGCTTTAGCTGCGCTTGTAGACAGACAGTTCTCCTCCTGGGCACATTGTAGAGCATACAACGGTCTGTCCTCCAAGTATGTGGTCTGCTCTACCACTTCGGCACTCAGGACCAGGTCTGGGGCCGCTGCAGGGAACAGTTTATTGTGGTTAAATGTGCAGAATGAGAAAATTAAAAAAAGCCTATTAGCTGAAAACAAACAAAAAATATAACATTTCACTTTTTTTTTAATAATAAATTTGAGCAACAAAAGCAAGCTTACCAATTAACTCATTAACACAAGACATCCACAGAACTTAATGTGTTTAATTTTACAACAGTTTAAACACAGCTATGTTTTACAGACTGATAACAGTGTCTTACTTTGTGTGCAGGAAACTCCAGCAGCAAAGCGCCCGCCGCCTCTGGGACAGTGGATGTGTTTCCCATGATGCAGACATTGATCGAGGGTTAACTCAGTTCCCGAACACCTCAGTCCGCTCATCACCACATTATCAGATGACGAATCTCCCTGCCAATACCATGTTTCCTTTTAAAAAGAACAAAGCATTAGGCATTAAACATTTGCTCAATTTGGATTTGTGTAGAACAATGTAAGTCGCTTTGGATAAAAGCGTCAGCTAACTGAATAAATGTAAATGTAAATGTGTGCAAATATCTGCAGCAAAAGCATTATGCGAAATTTCCTCTTGCTGATAATTTGGAGGCACATAATGCTTGCAGTGGTCCCATCAGGCAAAGCTACTGGCACACAGCTGATCTGTTGTCCTTGCACAGACCTGACTCAGCCTCTTTAATGCAAACCACATGGATCTCATTTTAAGATGATACTACTTTTTCCATTATCGCCCTATGATGTGGGAGAACCGAGAGATCGACTTTTAGCTTCAGGAGAAAGAATAATCTGCTGTAGATGTGGGAGCAGCTGCTGGTGGGCCATAACATAAAGTGATACAGTCATTTGTTCCATTTGTTGCTGGGGTTTTCCTGCAACAGTAGTCAAAGTCAGACGGGAAGGAGGTCCTAAGTAAATTTCCTGATTCCCCCATTGTGCTGTCATAGGGTTGATATTTGTTATGCCCAACCCTGTCGTTGAAAATTGATGTCCTAACAAAGGCACAGAATGACCCAAGCTGTAATTTTTTATAACTACACATTAATACAAGCAGACACTTGAAAAAGCAACCTCATTCTCTCATACATACGTGTCCTGAGGGTGAGTGACCACAAAAACATAATGACATGTTTATGTGTTGCTCCTACAGAAGCATATCATTCACAATTGTCCCAAAGTGTGGTAAACAGACTTCGACTTCAGTGCATGTTCCAGTCATAAACCTGAACGTGATGTTACCTCAGCTGATCCCCGTGAGTCACACAAACTTTACACACTTGTTTATTTTAAACCCTGTGCATATAGTTGTTTGTGGTCCTAAAATAGGAGCTCACAAGAATGACACTGGGGGTGTCTTTAACTTCACCAACATCTTACTTCTTTTATAAAGAGTGCACTGGGGTCACCTTTAAAAAGCAGCAAGCTAACGTAGGGCAAGAGGCTCCCTTTAGCATCAGAGGGTGTATGAAACTTCAAACAACAAACCAAAGCTTTCACCAGTGCTCCTGAGTGGACTTTAATTTGTGGGAAAGATTTAATATGCCGGACCTGCTTCTGTGCTGGCTGTGTGTTTTGTCAGGTTTCTAGGACCTCAGGCATCAATAGAGATTTATTAGGAAGAATTACTGGCAACCACCATTCCAACGTCTGTTAAATCCCAACACACATTATTCTACTGAAAGTGGTGCTGATTAGGTGATCACCTGAACCAAATCTTATTAAATAAGGAAAAGTATAAAAAAACACTCCTGTGGTCATCACTATACTCTTGCAAATAAATGCTCTAAATTACAATATTTTTATTTGGAATTTGGGGAAAATGTTATAAGCAGTTTATAGAATAAAACAAAAATGATCATTTTACACAAACGCATACCTATAAATAGTAAAACCAGAGAAAATAATCCTTTTGCAGTGGTCTCTTAATTTTTTCCAGAGCTATATAGATGAGTGGAGATTACATGAACACCTCTGGATCGTATCATGTTGAACTAAATAAATCCCAACAATCTTTAAGGAAAAACAGAACTGCTCAAGTTAAAAACTCTGCTCTGCGCTGAGTGCTCAGTCTGGTTTGATACATCGGTATAAGAGAGGTGTTTGAGATATTACCTGGAAAGCGTGGCTAGCAAAGCCCAGACCCAGCTGTCTGCAAACAACCATGGCCTCCATTGTTCCCCAGCTTTCACTGCAGACCGTGCCCCAGACCAAAGAGCCGTTTCTTTCAACTAGTACATCAACACGGCCCTCATACGGGTTACGGCCTCCAGCCAGTCGAAGCTGAGGACAGAGACAAAAAGTTCAATGCAGTCTCGTACAATTAAAATAGATTATGTGTTAAAGCTCTAAAAGGCTTACTCTTTTGTTGAAGCCCATTGCTGGCACGTTACACCTGATAGCAGCATCTTCCTCATGGCTACAACCCACAGACTCACGGTTAAAGTAGCACTCGGTCAAAGATTTCTCAAACCCAGAACAGTCTACCTCGTTCATGTGGACCGGTCCAGTACCTGCAGCAAATAACACACATGAAGCTGCAACAATTAGAAAGAAATTCAAAAGCTTAGCAACCTAATAATATTCCTGTTGCTTCAAAATAGAAAAAAACTGTAACAGCCAGTTAAAAGACTTGTCTGAATAGTTGGATAACTTGAGCTTTCTCTGGTGGAGTGTGTTGTTGAAAATAAAATTCAGATGCAAAGGAAGTAAAAATCAAAATGAGGCACTTGTGGCCTTTAAAACACAAAATTCTCCCTCAAAAATGTGTGCAAGTACTGAATTTATTCTGTTTTTGTTCCCATGGGGCACAGCAGGAATGCCTCTTATGAGTTGCACTGAAAGTACAGCCAGAAATGGAGAAAAGCCAGTATTTGATGTAGAGTAAACAATTCAGAACCTTTTTATTTTGATGTATCTTTTTTTTCTGTTCCTTCTAGAGGCATAATTTAAATAGTTCTTTTCTCCGTAACTCGTTTGGAAACAGTGGTTTACTCTGTCCCACAGCTCACAATGTCCAACAAAGAATTCCTCAACTAAACCCATAAAGGTTGTTTTCTGCACAGGAAGAGTCTGTGAGTTCTGGGGCTGGGCTGAGTTATGTGCTGAAAATAAAGACAGAGGACACTTCATCCAACCAACATATGAATCTGATAATGCTGCGGTGTATTGCATTTCACAGAATCAGGAACCTGAGTCGATGTATAAACATTAATATACTTCAACATACATGCTCTAAAGACTTGTTCCCCTTAATGTGCTGACTTCAAGTCTAGACCGACTGAAGTTTAGACCAGAACAGGTGGACGTACGAGGTCAGATAAGGTGGAGATGGTGGATTGTGATTTAGTCTTACATTTTCACAGCTGGGACTAATTTACGCTTCAGACTTCATCAATGCAAAAATGTCTGAAGAGAAGCTATGTGGAAATGTACACTATACTTACTATCTTATACTAACAAATATGTATAACAGTTATTGTACCTTGTCCCAGGCGGGCGCCGGGCAAGGCCTCTTTGGCGCTACCAAAGCCCAGCTCTCGACACACCACTGTGGCCGCTCGAATGTTCCAGTTGTCGTCACACACTGTCCCCCACTCGCCGTTCCTCAACACTTCCACTCGCCCCTCGCCAATCATAGCCCCGCCCCTTAGACGCACCAAGGGTTGCTGCAGCAAATGTACATAAAGTAAGTAAATTAGTCCAGGGAAATGATCTTTATCACCATAAAAGATCCAGTGTTTTGATACAAAATAACTCATGACACATCAATGTCTGTGTGGATTTGTTCTTACCATCATTTGATTAAAATTGTGATTGACGATTATGTACGGCTATCTAAATGTCTCCAGATGCTTAAATACAAAGCCAGTTGATTGATGTTGTCTTATATTACGTCATTCACAAAGCTGCTTTAGATTACATAACAAGTATTGACATTACCTCCAATATGCTTTTAATGTTGCAATATATTTATATAGTACTTATTATAAACACTTTTCTTTTGTTTGGAGTCATAACAAATGACCACAGACAATGGTTTGTTAAGTGAATAGAAACATCCGCTGTGTGGTCAGCTTAGTAGCAGTAATACAAGCCACATGTCACCATAATTGTTCGACTCTTGTTCTTTCTTCAAATGAATAAAAAACATATGACTGTTACTCCTCTCAATTTAATCAGCTCTGAAATACCACTTTTCATCGCATTTGCTCCTTTTATGTCTGTTTTGCTGTAAATAAAGACAGCAGCATCTGCAAACATACTCAAAGACTCAGAAATGTGCTGTGCCAGCGCTCACACTGACCTACCTCCACCCTGTAGGCCTTTCTGTAGCCAATGCTGACGCTGGGAGCAAAGGCCCGTCCAGGGATGCAGCTGATCACTACAGGCATGCCCTCTGCACAAGTTTTGTTTCCCCTCATTTTTATCTCTCGACCAACTTTACAGTCAGACAGGTCGGCCTCGTTGCCCGTGCAGTTTACAGAAAAGCCCCAGTAGTTCTTCTTACGACGTGTGGCCAGCAATCTGAGAAGAAATGTGAATTCAATTTGTTAAAGGTTCACCTGGGATGTAATATTTATTGTATTTAGACATTTGCCCCCAGCTCAGTGTTATGTTACACACTTTTTACCTTTTTACCTTCTTTAGTTTATTAGTTAACATCTGACTGGACCAATTATTTTAAAGTATCATCCTGTTCATGAGAAGGTTTAGTGATTTACAGACTATTTTAGACATTTAATGTATTACAGGGTAGAAATGCTTTCATACTGTTTTAATACTGCTGTGTGGTTTTAACTAATGTGAAGCACAATGGGAGTCTTGTTATGAGAAAAGCTCAGCATTAGTGAGCCCTGAGCTACCGAGGGTCACTGACAAAACCAACATCAGTAGAAGCTGAAGCAGGTTGAGAGAGCAGGCAACTAAATCAGCATGAGATCCTTTACTGCCTGAGTTTATAGAGCTGATCTGAAGACCACAAACAAATCAAAATGCTTCTTTAAATAAAGAAACTTCTGTCTGTGAAATCAGAAGAAATGTCAAAGTAGATTATTTACATGGTGTCTGTAGATTCAAGTTGGATTTTTCAATGGGCCTATAATAAATTGCCTATGGCTGGAACTAGATGGATAGTGAAGGGGTATAGATGGCTCATGCTACATACCTACACTTTTTTGTTAAAGATAATAGACTTCCTCTATGTGAACTTTGACCTCTGTTACTAATTAAGGCATTATGTGAGACCACACTTGCTTTGTAAGTTTAAAGACTACTAAGACCTTATTGCTGTTCATGGCTCAGCCACATACATACAAAGAGAAATCTAAATCTAGTCAAAATAGCCGCTCTTTTACAACTTTTGCACTCAAGTCTTTTCCCAGAAATACTCATTTTTCACCCTCAATTTTCTCTAAAACTTCAGCTAGTGTTTGGCTTTCTGTCAAGAATCTGCCGGGCCAGGTCTGTTTAAACTCACAGTGGGAAAAGCACGAGGGGATGAGTGATGACCAGTAAAAACAAAACTGTTATGTAACGTTTCCTGACATTACTTGATAAAACATTTCTAAACAGACTAGAATGCAGCTGCTAAACAGATCTGGTCAACCCACAATAAAACAGAAATGTTTGCATTATAAATAGATTTGGTAGACCGTGGCTATAATTATGTCCAATAAAAGCACAATGATTATGAAGTGTAAACTGTATGAAGACTTATTGTGTCTGCTTGGTTGTTCACGTGTCCACACCCTGCGTTACTCACTTGTAGGGTCTGGGATTGAAGCGTTTTTCGCTAGGAAAGCCGTACATGCCACAGATGACCCTGCTGTTCATCATAGTCCAGTCCACATTACAGATCTGTCTCCACATGCCTCCATCTTTCACCTCCAGGAAACCTTCGGTAATGGGGATCCTTTTACGGTGAGAGTAAGTGGCCCGGATCCTCACATCTTCCACCTGCACATTCAGGGCCTGCCAAACACAAAGTATTATTATCTAACCTCCAAAATATACTGTAGCTATAGAGATTAACGAGTTAAATGTTGAAAAGGTATTTAATTCTTTTGTTATACTGTTCATTATAATGATGTCTATGAGTGTGGTCTCTCCATAAAAAGCATATACTGTAATCAAAGGTAACACATAAAAATTTATAGTGGAATAAAAAGGTGTGAGATCACTAAGCCCCAGAAGAAAGTCTTTTGGATGGAATATGGAGAGTCTGTTTAAACTTGTTAAGTGTTGCCGTGAAGCTTTCACAGGTTCAATGATCGTCTGGAATTCTTTTTCTCCATCTTTTTAAGACCCTTTAGAGACATCAAACTTACATCACAACCAGCCAATGTCATTTCCTATTCTGAAACAAAAATGTAAAATTGTACTTTGAGAAACTTTCTTGGAGTTGGAAAGAGATGAGAAAAGTGGCTTAAATCCACTGAAGTGTAGCCGTGGGGAGTGGAGCTGCTGCTGAGTTTGCGTTTGGGTGGTCCAGCATAAAGGCCTGTAAAGTCTGTTGGTCAAAGCGGGGGTCAGGGTCTACAATTAACATCACAGCATCATGAAGGCACGCTAACCTTTGACCCTGCTGTCTATTGAGAAAACATCGCTATAGTTGTTCCATTGTGAGCAAACTGGTGTTAGGTTGCAGTAAGAGCAGAATCTTCGTTTAAATTGGTGTGTGGTATGCAATGGCTGGTGTTTAAAATTTCCAACAGTCAGCTTTTTAGCTCAGAAAAGAAGTCAAAAAACAGACATGTCTTGCAGAAATATTAAACGTTTGCCCAGAGGGTGGTTTCCTGAGATGGCGTCACCCTCAGGGAATGTCTTAAGTTTCGGGGGATTCGAACAGGAAAGACTGCATGTAGCCTACGCCATGAGTAAGTCAGACTGTTCCTACCGTGACCCCAGCCCTCCCACTGACCACAGCGGTTAGAGTGGATAACACCGCTCTTTCAGTAGGAGAATCCTGCTGGCCATGGCATGACAGAGTGTTTTCCATCTGGGAGAGTAAAGAAAGGCAAACGTGACCACTATCAGGGAACCAATGTGGAGAAGAGTGGGACGAGCAGCCCAATTCTGCGCTCAAGTAAGATATTTACTGAAAAGATGAGTTTCTTAAAAAAATGAGCAAAAAGCATAACAAAATACTAAATGCGGATAAAAATACTGAGAATTTATATAAAATGTATTATGTAATTATAAGAATAACTAATAACCGTAAAAGTTATTGGTAAAACTAACTTAAGTCTCTGATTTGTTGAAGGTCTAAAAAAAATAAGCATACAACAGAAAAATCCTTAAAAAAATATTGAGGAAATGTCATATTTACAGCAAAATTAAATCCTTCATAAGGTGTTAGGAACATGAAATGAAAGACTAATGGAAATAAGAATGAAGCCAGGTGTGAAAGCAAATAGCAGACAGGACTGGGTCACTACAAGAGTACGATGATGTGGGGCACTGAAGTGGGTCTGACCACTGCTGCATTTGGAAAAGAGGATGGAAACTAGCCGTCTGCACACGTGTGAGAAAGACGAACAGGACAGAGACTCACAGCTGGGATCAGTCCAGGCATTTCCCACCCTTTGCCCAAGACTGGACCACTAGACATAAACTCAGCTTTATCCTGTTTGGCTGCAGACCAGATCTCCACACTGCTCATTTACAGTGTCCAACCCCAGAACAAAAAACATAGGATTGCTTTTCACAGTTTATGTCTGAGTCGTGGGAGTGAGGTGCCAGTCAAACTGTGGTCACTGTGGAGGAGCAGACAGGAGTTCAGGAGTAATAGCAGTGGAGAAAGTGCTCAGAGTTAAAACAGAAAATGTAATAATATCAAGGCCCAATATATTTAGACTATTCTACTTATTTTCCTTTCTGTGAGACAACCCTACACAGTGATATGAGGACATTATATCGCTGGTTCATAACAGCCAGCCCTGAAACTGCTTTATTCATCTAAATTTGACAATTTTGCTGCTTTCCTGGAAGATGGTGTACTATATATATGTGAGCAGCCCAGGTTTGAAACCAGCTTGTTTTGCTCCATGTCATTCCTAACTTTCTCTCCTGGTTTTAAATTTTTTTGTCCACTGTCCGACCCCCCCAAAAAAACACATTTCCAAATAGCTAAAGGCAGTATTTTGGTGTAATTAATCTGGCTAAAGGATGCTATATTTCCCTTGCCTTCACTGTATAATGTTTACTCCTCTTGTATTCTTCCCAGAATTAAATTATTTGGTGTATTTCCGTCCTAGAGGTCATGTTGAGGTAATTCTCCACTGAACATTCTTTTACATTGCCTCACTTTTACTCCGACTGAGAGAATGATTCATAGACACTGTGGCTTTTTCCCCAAAATACATTTCCTGCTTTAATAAAGTGACATATTCACGTGCTCTTTTGGAAGTGGTGACTTTTAAAAAAGAGAGAATATTTGTTCTAGCTGCACTCGTTGCTTATAGTCTGTGATGTGAGCTGTGATCATTTGAGAAGTGTTTCCAGACTTGGAAGGTGGACGTGTGAACATGAGACTGTGGAGTAGCCAGTGTCTGACTATTGCTTCCGCTACTGTGTGTTTCTTCCAGTGCACATTAATCTGCACGTGCTTCCAGCCAGCAGCCAGCCGTGGACCGCCGCCTCACTTTAGACGGCAGCTATGAACCGTAATCCTGCCACAGTTTAGATGAAACACAAGAGAACAGCACATCCTTTTGAAATGACTTTCACATCTGCCCCACGCCTCATTCTGCCCCCACAGCCCTCACTGTGAGTGTGTGTCCGCACCAACAGGAATACCTGAAGATTTGCACTTTTCAATATTAGTAATGGGGCATTAGGAGAAAAAATGTCAGACTGTCAAGATTATTGAGTACTATGACACAACTGGTTAAATAAACCAAATTGAGAAAGAAAATGTAATAGTGGCAAACTTTATGGAAGTGATTACTCTATCAATAAAACATTAGGTGGGTTCATAAAAATACGTTTGCATATTTATTGGTAAAAGGGGAATCTAAATTGTAAGAAGCTAATGGAAATTACATTACATTTAATGATTTCTTATGGCTTCAGAGAAACAATTGGTGTTTTATGGTTCAACTCAACGTGTGACTAGAATGCATGTCTGAACAGTAAAGTCTGGACATAAGGCTTTGGGCTGAGGCCACAGCTGTTGAATAAGTCTTGGATCTGTCTGTTATTTTATCCCAAAGAGAGAAAAATCATGGCCCCAGTGTCCTGACACGCATCAGCCTTTTCTCCCCTCGATCACTCTGCTCCTGACAAGCCGCTTGCAAACATTACGCACCGCCAGCCCTAGCTCACGTTTCTCTCTTGTTGCGTGGCCCTGAATGTGAACAAACCTTTGCAAACTTTATTCTGTTTGGATGTTAAACAAATGTCTAGGCTTTAAACTATTGCGTTGTGTTATTACAGCTGTTCTCAAACATTACACACAGATGTTTAGTTGGAATAAATGTTCAAAAGCTAGTTATGTTTTATCGTGGATGTCTGCCTCATGTGTGCCATGAAAACTGCTAAGGTGAGCAGCAGTTTCTGATTTATCCAACCCAAAAGACCTTACTGTATCTCTGCGAACAATCAATAAAGTGTATGTGAGCTCAGATATGCTGTATGGTAAAGTCTCTGCCAAGAACAAACACATTATATAACATTTACACTTGAGCTGCAGAAATGTTTAGAGAGCATCGACTGGAAAACTAATCAAACTCCAGCAGAGACTCTTGAAGTCCTCTTCCTTTCACACAAACATTGGTAAACACAGGAAAATGTCAGGTCTCTGATGTAAGTGATGCATTCTGAAACATTGTAGGCCTAATATGGCAGAACTGTACTGTACAGGCTAAGAGATGAGAAACAGTGCTCGCCAGTGTTTGGATGTGCTGATAAATGTAACTCTGGGTCGAATAATGAACATCCGTAATATCCTCCTAAGTGCACACAACACACATTAAAACCATTTTTTAAATCCACAAAGCTGTACAATAACTGACAAAATCAGGGTTTAGATTTTACCCCTGCAGTGAGACGTGTCAATAATATGTTTTTGAAAACACCACATAAAAAACTGTTCAGCTCCTTGTTTTATATAAATAATTTGACAAATGAAGAAGCAGTTGCATCTACAGTGCAATTAAAGCACAGAAGGTGAAGGGGATGCCAGAGAATGACCTCATGGTGTTAGTCAAAAGTCTCAAATTGTGGAAAATGACATAGAAATGGTGATTTAATAGGTTTTTCTCTGGTGGTTTTATCCACGTAAATGGAAACATATGTAATGGCTATGCAGAAATCAAGATAATGCAAAGTACAGCTATTGGAAGGACAAGGGCTTAATGATGACCTCCTCAAAATGAGCTGATCTGCTGTGAACTCTGAGTGAAATACAGCTGTAAACCACAATATGAGCTTTTCCTATAGGATAACAAGTCAGCAGAGAGGAGCGGAGGACATGGCGTGCCGAGGAAGATGCTGTTTCCATTAATGACAGGCTGATGTCTGCTGCAGTATTATTTGTGGGAAAGCATGACTTTATCTTCCCAGACTCTCGCTGAGCATTTTTGATGCAGTAGTAATAAAAGGGGAATGTATAACCCAATCTTATAGCTCACATAAGGCATTAGCCACACATTTGGGTGTGTGCTTCCCTTTACACTTCTAAAAGTGAACATATTTAGAAGCATTTCAATTCTGTGGAATTATCTTCTATGTAAAGTCTATGGAGTTGACCTCTGCTTGGATTATAACTGTGGTTTGGGTGTTAACATTCCAGATTGAGCACAGAATGTCAATTGATGCTGTGAGTAAACACATTGAAGGAGGAGCTGCCGACGTCAGGGTGACTGTGGTTAAAGAGGTGTAGCTGCACCTTTCCTCATTCCCCTCTCCTGCAACTTGAAAGACTAAGGCTGGATGAAGGAAGCATTTAAAGAGTGGACTTCAGTAACCCTCTGAGACTTCAGTAACCCTCTGAGAGCAGAAGTACACAGGACAAACAGAAAACAACTCCATCATGAAAACGTCATGAAAACTATTTACACTTATTTTCCCTTCTTTATTGACCCCTCACGTCCTAACTGAACTTGGTATGAGAAAGATACACAAGGATTTTCAGATACTTTCACCAGTTGTGTTGTCTTAACAGGATCGAGTAAAAACACAGTCACTGTTCTGAGAGCTCAGCCAAATGCACCCCATATCGTATAAATAACTGTGTCATTCAGTCATAAAGTGATCGATGACTGCTGTTAAACTGCAAAGGAAATGTTGCTTCATCTAGTGTAAATTTAATATGAAAACTCCATATACTAGCGTCTGCACAAGCCTAAGGAATGTCTCTATGTTCTCGCCATTTCAGCGTCACGTCAACAACTTTCCATCCGGTGCAGAGTTATTCAGACACAACGGTCTTCCCTCGCTCACTCTGAGTCATCTCTCCAGAGTGGGGTCTTGTGTGGGCAGGCAGAGACAAATGGGAGCCTGGCAAAGCCATTAGTGGACAGCTAAACATTTGGCTTTAAAGTCCAGTCTCAGTACAAAGAAGAACTGCAGTTTTACCTTGAATAATATCCAGTATTTACCTTCCACAGAAATATTGTAAACACATTAGTCTTATTAGTGCAAGCTCTGTCTAGAAAGATGGAATGACTTAAAGAAGATCATTTGAAGCTATTTGGATCAGTCCAAGTCAACTAAAAATGATTTTTTAGTTAGTTAGAAGAATCTAGTGTTACTTTTTTGAAACTATTACAAACAGCTGCAGTTCAGTGAATGACCACTAGTGCCACAGGACACTGCTCTCATACAAGTCTTTACGTTTGTCTGTGCATATGCCTTTACTAAATATCTGTGTATGTGTAGTAACATATTCACATTGTGTTCCTGGATGTGAACACACCTCATCGTTGTTGGCCTGGGTCCGGATAAATTTGAAGCCTGGAATGCGCTTCTGGGAACATACCACCCCAACATCTTCTGAATGTTTGCAGTCAGAAACTCCAAAACCATTGGACTCACAGTGAGCCAGGCTCCTCTCACTGCCAGTGCAGTGCACATTGTCGAGCCAGATACGACCTGTAGACAAAAAGAAGAGTGTGTAGTGTAAGTCTTGTAAGGTACCCAGTTAAACGTTTTCACTTGTTTGAAGTTTGGAAAAACAGTGGCATCTGGATCTGATAAATATACATTGTAATAAACATAACACAGTGACAAACTCATTCATCATTTCCAATTTTATGTCATAATAAATAGTTTTTAGAAATGTTTATTCATGTTGGTAGTGAAATAATGTTAAACTTAAAATAAAGAAGTGCAATCATCTCTATGTATTTCTATGGCCTCGAGACAGAAACCTACTCACATGGAGCCGTGTTTGCTCTCACACATAACCTGGTGTTTAGGCTGGTGTTTAGCCAAAGAAACTGCCCAAAAAATGTTGTAGACTCTAATGTGGATCTGTTGTCCAGCTGTGAGGGAACCCAAAATACTGTAGCCATAGAAACCACCAATGGACTTCTTTGTAATAGTCTCAACATGTTTTTAAGGAACATCCTAATCACAGCATGTCATCACTGCGTTATTAAAGAGTGTCCTGAAGTCACGTAGCCCCGGCAGCACATAGCTTAAGAATTTTATAACTCAGACAGTAAATAAACATTTAGCTTGTTTATTGATATCTTATTCCTGCCAGCTGTGATAAATGCTGTGTTTAGGCATTTGTAAGTCTTATGGGAATGTCATTTCACAAGCCAATGAAGTGCGTCTGGAGAACAGGGCACAGGGAGCCATTAAATTACCCAGGAGGCCTTTGTTGGCACCAACCACACCACTTCGACAAAGAGGTTCAAATCACTCACTTACAGTTCGATGGAAAACTGTAAATGAATGGATGTGTAAAGACAGCTGAGAATTTGATGTAGAGTCAAAGAGGAAAACACTTTTCATGCAGAAACAATGTCCTTACACACGTCTTTAATTAAAATCATTTGGTGGTTTCGATCACCGGCATGTCTCATCATGATGATAGACGGAAAATATTCCTGCTCTCTTTTACAGCCATGTCTCCGCTACAATCAACAACAATGAGATTTCCATTCAAGCACATAAGCTCAGAACAGATTCTTCCGAGAACAAATCATCTGTGTTTTTTTTACAAATGAGTAACTAGCTTTGTTTATTTTAATGCAATGTTAAAATAGTGCATAAAAAGTGAGAAAACTAGACATTGGATTTTTTCAGGTTGAACACATCTTTTCATTGCTTCTGATAAATATAGTAGTGTTTAACATGAGTGTAATTCTTCAAATACTTGAAGAGACTGGAGCGCTTTGAAAGTTATTCCTCTGTCTCTGAAGTGGCTGACTGGATGTGGTTGACCCTTCGGCAAAACCTGTGTGTTTAACTACTTACACTGAGCTAATTACCAGCTTCCAAAATGTATTTAATGTAAAAATGGTAGCTGCTAATTAAGTCAATTTTCTAACCACCAGCAGCAGCAGCTATCACATTTAAAGTTGGAAATAAGGGATTTTACAGTCATGGGGAATGAATTCAGGGTGTACGAGTGTCTGGTTTAAATGCGTACTAGTGGTCCCTCACCCCCCATGACTCAACTCTCTTCTCTAATAAGGAAACCAGCTTCTGAGGGTGTTAGCAGACAGAGGACAGACAAGAACCTCACTTATATGACACATTTAACTGTTTGGAGACCTAATGAAACTAAATTATGGGATAATAAGTAATAATACATAATAGCCTACCTTGTCCCTGTCCAAATTTGGCCGAGGGCGACCAGGCCTCTGCGTCAAAGAAACCAAGCTCTCTACAGACAACTTGGGCGGCACTGATGGAGAAGTCATCGTCACACACTGTTCCCCACTCCCCATTGTAGAAGACCTCCACTCGGCCCTCGTAGTGTTTGCGCTTGTCCCCTGCTAATCGCAGCTGGATGACAGGGTCCGACTGACTGTAGGCCGGCAGACACAGCAAGGTCACAAGGGAGCAATAGATGGTTACTGGACTCAACATGATTGCGATATCTGTAGGGAAAGAGAGGGAAAGCTGTCAATATTAGCATTAAAAAACAAACTGAAGGATGAATTCTTTTCAAATTGTTCTCAGTGAAGTTTAACTGAGGGTTTAAAGTTATAGGAGGCAAACTGAAATGGTGCATGATAGATGTGCATCAGATTTAAGCCAATAGCAGTCAAAGCATAACGTTTTAGACAGAAACAGTTTGGTTTGGCCATCATTTGTCTCTCAAAGATGTCTTTTTGGTAAGTTCAACTCACAGGCTTTGTATAACTGTGAGAACCTCTAACAGAAATCACTGCTGTTTTACCGTAATGTACAAAACTCTACACATTCAGTGGAAAATACTTGTGTGTGAAGCAAGGTCATGTTTCAGAGACAAAGCTTCTGACAGTAATGAGGAGCAAATGTGAGTTCCTGCCATGATGGCTTCTGGCCATCTTTCTCACTCTTTCTGCTCATCTGTGCCAAAAAGGAAAGTGTAACCCACCCAAATATTTCATGGCAACTCATGAAAGTGTCAGAGCAAAACCCCCTGCGGGAGGAAAGCTCCTGGGATAAACGAAGGGACGGAAGGCAGTAGCTCTATGAGTGAGGAGGGGGCTGCTGTCTGAGTCAACGTCATAGTAACAGCCAAACAAATTGCTCTGACTGACAAGGTTGAAAAAACATCCCTGTGTGCACTGCACAGGTAATAAATAGTTCGACTAGGGGGAAACATCACAGGGGTTGTAAGGAATCAGTACAACAGATGTTTTATATTCCCTTGAACAGAAAAGGGTTTGTTGAGAGGCTACACTGTGTCACATAATCAGTTGATTAAATAACATCTTACGACATTCACACTCATCATGTTGAATCAACTCCTAGAGCCCTTCTCCAGGTCACACATGCAGTAAAGAATAACATATGTCTTTACAGTTATCTTTAGAAGAAAGGAATGATCACTCAGCAGATAAGTGAGGGCTGCTGTTGAAAGACCACTGCATTGGCTTCTTAATAAAAGCCCTATGTGTGCTCTGTCTTATTCTGAGCCAGTAATATTTTATAAGTAAAACAATAAAAACTCTCAGTGACAAGTGACGCAATAGTCTCCTGCAGATTTCGCACGAGACACAAAAACATTTTTCACCAAAAGATTAAAAACCTATCACTACACAAAACTAGCAGGCTACATGACTATGAATGTTAAAGAGTAGCTACAGCACAGAAACACATTTATGGTTAAGAGTTCAAATCTAGAGTTGAAGTTAATGGCTTGCAACAATTAATCATATATGGTAATCTAAACTTACAGAAAAGGTGTTGCCTAATGCTTATAGTCCTCTTTACATGACTGTTAACATGGTGTAGACTTTAAGATGAGCAGACTAACACATGTAGGCCTAATTATGACATTAAACTCCTAAGTGACAGTGATATTATACACTTTATTAACCCCAAGAGGAAAATCCGTTGACTTAAGGCTTCATCTGCCATAGACTGATTGATTTAGTTTTATTGCTGCAATTAAAGTTAGATAACACCCAGATGTAGCCTGATACAACCTTGTTAAAACGTTTGTTCATGCTACAATTAAGTACAGTTAATAAACCTCGGTCTTATAATCATGGGGAAGTTACTTACTTTAGCAGTAGAAGAAAAAGCGGAGGGGTTTCCCAGGCTCGAGCTGTGCGTGCCTGCTGGAGAGAAGAAGATAGATGTACTTTAGCTGTGATCCTAGTCTCTGTCCGTCTGCGTGCGTCCACTGCTTCACTCATAACTCCAACTCTGCACCCATTCCACTGACTAGCTCTCAGCCAATCAGCAGGCGCCTCAGCATCCTAGTCCCGCCCACAGGGCCCCATGCCTTTTTATATTCTGTCTATGGCAACAGCCCAATAACAAAAACACTAGTTTAACTTTGATGCATTTTCACTGAGTTGCTCAGTCATTTTTATACAAAATTTCATTTAAAATGAGGACGCTTAATGAAGTAGGCTGCGTGTGTTTATGTAAATATATAATAGACTTGGAGTAGGAGAAATTATCAATTTATTTATGTTCTATAGGATACTGCACTTCAGACGAGGGAAGACACATTCTAATATTAAATCTGCACCATTTATTTAACAATGCACAAAATATAGCAGCTTACAGAGACCGTATATATTTAATGTTTCCATTTTACAAATGTTTAGAAGCTCTTTTGTCAAAGTATAAAATTTACACAAGCTGCATTTTAACAATAGATAACATCACTTTACCAAGACATACTTCACACTGACATCCATTTCCTTGTGCAGTGACATTTGGCAACTGAGCGCTGAGTGAAGTGGTCTGATTATACTGCAGCAGAAGAAAAGAGCGGGTTCAAGTGACTCTAATACTTCTTTTATTTTTTAATCTTTTATTTGTATTGAAATGGTTTGTGCTGGGAATATTGTCCTGGTTCATGATTTTTTAACATTTGAGCAATAAACACTTTGAAAGCAATGTTATTAAAATATTTTAGCAATAAAAGGCACACTAGCAACACTTGAGTCACAAAAATAGAAGTAGCAAGGGCTATAGAATTACATTGTACTCAAACCAATGAAAACTTTTATCATCTTTATCGATTTTCTATGTAGCTGGAAATGGCCATAATTGATTGTAAATTCATATTTGACTATCTGGTAATATATCTGATATAACTTCATGCACTTCATCAGAGCAACTTTCATATACACTTGTGCTTATTAATGTAACTAAACTGTGAGGCAAGGCAACAGGGCTGAAGTGATTTGTCAGTTCTTCATCAGACTGGGCTTACTTTTAGGACTGTCAGCCATTTTGTTTACACTAAAAACACTAAAGTATGTAACCAGCACTGTTGTTAAAGGTAACTGGACTGTCTGCCGAAAACAATAGTGGAAACTATTAAATATTGACTAATAAAAATTGAACTCCTCAAAGATGAGAACTGTGCTCAACCATAAACTCTTTAAATAGTATTACAAAATGTATCCTTCAAAACCGTACACTTTATACTTCTTCACATCATTTACAAAGTCATATGACTAATCCTATAACCCAGAAGAGATTTTTGTGTCATTCTGTATGTTATTGGTGCTGTAGAGCAATTATTTACAGAAATATACATCACAATGCTGTGAGACACAATGGCACATGAAAAAGTGAGAGTCTTTTTAAGGCTGTCTTAGTCTGTTCCCAGTTTGGCAATGAGTTCGTCACAGATTTTGGTGAGCTCCTCAATCTCTTGGTTCTGTGAAAAATAAAAGAGAAAAATGCAATTAGACACTGATTACATCGAAAAGCGTAAACTCGAAAAGCCTTCACGTGCAGCCAGACAAGACTGAGGACATGTATTTCTTGTTTCCCGGGTTCATATTACTCCTGGCTGTGGAGAACCTAGTGTTGTAGATTGTAAATGAAACACTGCCCCCATGCGTTGTGAGTGTGTAAATTTATTTATTTTTCCTTAAAAACTTAACAATCGTAACAGAGGATTTAAGGCTTTTTAATTTTATGAAGAATAACCTTTATCAATTTTTTCCATTTTTAAGCAGCACCAGTGCATCACTTCACAGGACATTAACATTTGTACCTTTTGAAGAACTGCTCTTTCCAATGAGTCCACTTTCATCTGCTCCTTCCTCAGACTGGCACTTAGTGCAACACCTTCAGAATTGGCTTTAGCACGAACTTGTGCAATCTCCTCATTAGCCCTTTAAACAGAAAGAGTCAGGGAGATGTCAGCTGAACTATCAAACCTTTTACTTACTCTGTGGGGGACATGAGTCTGAGACCTCTAAGTCAAGCATAATTTGTGGAATCTATCTAAGTTCTACTGTGCCTTGAAGTCTTTTTAAAATGGAGGGAATTCTAAATTCCATATTTTATAGCACCAAGAAAGGTAAGTTATTGATTTTTTCCAGATATCATGTCTATGTTGCTAAAAAACTTTTTTTTTCTTTAATATGATAATATGATTTTTAACCTTTTCAAAACATTCAAAACTTTTTTCAACATTTATTCATTGTCCTTTGTAGTGGACATCAGGTCTTATTAACCCTATATAAACAATCAATGTATTAACCCCATTTTTGAATACATTAGGGAGCAGACAGGTAAGAATTTTATCAAGAACTGTGGCGGGAGATTCAGATGTGTGTGCTTTATGTTTTTTTTATGGTGCTGTAAGTGATGTGACAGAAATAAAACAGCATCGCAAAGAGTTTATATGAGTATTTAAAACATTCTTGTGCATTCTGTTAAGTTTAAATTCTTGTTAAAATGTTTGTTGTGGGAAGTTTGTTGTCTGTTTTATCTGATTTAATGTTCCTGAAAGGAAAATCCTTTTTCAAACCAAATCCATATAAAAAGGATTCTTTATCTTAACATTACATCGTTTCAATCTGTTTGATACAGAATGAAATGATGACCCGAAAAGACCTAAAGTCCATTACAGGGGACAGCTGATAAAAAATATTTAATTTTTAATAAAAAAAAAAAAAAACACAAAAAAAATAAACACAAATAAAAACACAAAAAAACACACACAAAAAAACATTGCAACATGATTCTTTCAACCACAATACTTAAAGAAATAATAAATAATAATGGCACACTCACTTGTCTAGTTTCTCCTCTGCGTGAGCCTTGAGAGTTTGGTAGCGCTGCTCCTCCTGCTTGATCCGCATCAAGTAGTCCTGGGCACACTTCTTCAGTACCTCTTCATTCTGAGTGTTTACACAGAGGTTATGCAGTTGTTAAGTTTTAAAAATGGAGTGAGTGAGTAGTTCAAAGCTCTACTGACCTTCTTGAAGCCCTCCAGGACTCCTTTCATGTTCTCGTATCTCCTGAAGAGGTCAGCAAAGGAGCGCTCCACAGAGTTAAGGTCCGCCAGAGCCTGATCCCTCTCTAAGGTCAGCTGTCTGACTGATTTACTGCAGGACAGAGTCTTTTGATTCTGCTCATCCTCTGTAAACAAGCAACACATCATTTAAAGGACAAAAAGTCAAAGTTGTTATGTCAATTGAGAACGTGGATAAGAAGAGCCTTTAAGTTCACAGATATACAAGTACAAATGTAACCTATTTAACGACTGAAGTTTAAATAAAAACAAAATAAAACATTTATCTGAATAAATTTAGCATTAGACATTATCAAAGCACGTTTAAAAATTTGACCAACAGATGGCAGCAACCTACCGATCATTTGGGCAACTGTTTTCTCATATTCAGCCACTATTTTCCTGGAAAGATAGGAGAACAAATGAGAGTTGTATTGTATTTTCATGTTTCATTTAAAACATGGACAAACAAGGAACAGAGAGAGTAATGCCTCAAACCTCATCTCCAGAACCTCGGCTCTGCTCTCTTCATACTTCCTCTTCCACTCATTGACCTCTATTTCTTTAGTAATGATCTAAAAAAAAGACATTACCATTTATATTCAGTTCACATCAAAGGTGCACATTATTAGCTACACTCCCGACACCAGTGTTTATCTGAACGTACCTCCTCTCTGATGAGGGTGAGCACCTCTGCCTTGTCCATCTCACTCAGGGGTGCACCACCTTGGGACATAAACGCAGTGTCTGGGACGTCGCTCAGAGCCATCTTTGTTGTTTGTTTAATGGATATCTCTTTCTGTGAAATGAACATGGTGCTAATTTGTGGGCTGATTTAATAACCATTCATGAGTATTTATCACATCATATCTCTGCATAAAATGAGCTCAATGTATTTATCAAATAATGGTAAATGGTAAATGGCATGCATTTATATAGCGCTTTCCTGCACCCTTCTCGGGCACCCAAAGCGCTTTACATCGTGCTTCCACTCACCCCATTCACACACATTCACTCCTGGGGCAGACAGAGAGGGGGGCTGCCACACAAACGGCGCTCAACCTTCTCCTACCACCACCAAACACACCTCCACAGTCACACACACTCATACACCAGTGTTACGGACACTGGGAGCAAGGTGGGTTAAGTGTCTTGCCCAAGGACACAACAACAGTATAAACTGTGGGGAGAGCGGGAATCGAACCTACAACCTTCCGGTTGAAGGACGGCCGCTCTACCACTGAGCCACTGCCGCCCCATAACAAGTGTTCTTTTTTTTACACACAACTGTTTACTGTGATGAACAATCAGTCTGTGATGTTTAAATATTAATATAGTTCCCACACACACTCACAATATCATCTTTCAGACTGCAGGTGTCCTTCTCCTCCAGGTGCTGTGTAATCTTGGCCTCAGGACATTCTAGGAGAATAAGTCAGGAAATGAAAAGGTGTGACACAGATACCACTGCAGCTGTGGGAAACAATTGTTCAGCAGAGCTATATGTTTAACTTTCTCAGGCTTTGTAAGGCTGGAGTGAGTCTGCAGGGTCTATTTGGATTTACTTACTTTACAGTTTTTGGGTGTGCGTTAATGTTGAAATGCAGAAAGTGTATAAGTAGTTTGTTATAAATATTAGTATGGTGCTCTTTACGGCTGTATATATATTACTATGTTGAGCCAAGGCAACACAATTGAATTATGTATACAGTTAAATCTGAATGACAACAAAGTCTAAGTCATTTGTGATTCAGTTATACGTAAGAAAACATACCCTCTGTAACAAGTGCTTTCCCAATTGGCTTTTTAATATCAGAAGTTTTCTTGCACTCAGCCTCTTGTGATTCTTTGTGGCTTTCTGTCACTGCACCCATTATTCCCGTAGAAGCCAGCTTCTCTTCATCAGTGGCGTGATGAACTCTCTGTGTAATCTCTGGGGTCTGAACTACCACCTCATCTTCCTCCTGGATAAGGAAGTTAATTTAATAAGCAAAATATCACAAATACGTACATGAAAGAAAAACTAATACTGTGTAATTTATGGTACAAATGTGTAAAAACAACACAAGTATAAGACTGAAAGTCTTGACAAAGTGGGAAATATAATGTGCTAAAACATAAGATGGAAGAGGTGTTAATGTTGAGGTCATGTGGGAGCAAACCAGCGATTAGTCACAGATCTGTCATCGGGCCAAACGGGCACTGCAGACACGGCTGTGTGTGTGACTGTGTGTGTCGCGAGGTGTGCTCTAGGGTTAGACAGCTGCTGAATAATGGACATTGCAGTAGTGTCACTGCGGTAAGGTGAAACATTTCAGCTGACACCTCGCTCCCAAGGATTCAGAAGAGATTATATTACCTGATTGCACACATCCAGAACCAACGACTCGCTTTCATCATACTTCTGTACTTTGCAGGAATTCCTAGAAAAAAAAAAAAAAGCCCATGACAAAAATAGTGTCATTTACATCTGTCTGTATCATTACATTGTACATGTATAGGCAGCTGAATGCTTTTTGAACTACGGAGGATCACATGACAGGGAAAATCAAATTGATGTTGTGCAAAATGATAGTGTCGATGAGGCAGAACAGACTATTTCTCTCACATGCTTGTCTCACGGGTCGTGCTTCAAAGAGGCTGATATGTAAAGCAAGCGTGCGTGGAATCATAGAAACGTGGAGCATTGATCGTGAGAGTACTTACAACAGAAAACAGAGAAACTTGACTTGTTCAGATGTCCTGTGGCCAAGAGAAGAGGTGGGGACATGAAGGGAAAGGATGGAGATGAAGGAGGTACATTGAGGGTTAAGGGGTTTTAAGCGTAAAGGGGAATGGAAAACAAGAAAGAGACACAGAGGAGCGAGTGAATAGAAGTGTATTTTTGCTGGTTAGATAGTTTAATAGTTTTTAGTGTAAACAGAACAGCTGACAGTCCTGAAAGTGAGCCCACGCTCTGCAGCTGGAAGCACTTTAAAAGCCTATATATAACCTGTTATGGCATCATACTAATGGCTAGTATGCAACGTTAAATGTTTGCTTTGAGTTCAAAGCATTGTTTGATATCCAACCTCCAACCACTACTAGCTGTAAATAACGGGGACTTATGCAGGAAGTACTACTGAAGTGTAATTTGAAATTTAATCACTGTCGAGTTTATTGTACCTCAGACAGAGAGATTGGAAACACATGTATGGTTGGAAAGTGCATTGTGGTTAACCCCCTCTGCAGCAGACTTACGTGATTGTCCTTTCTTTGCTTTTCTTGGGTATCTGCCGGACTTTCTTCTCCCCAGACGGAGGCCCCAATTTCGGTTTGACTGGTGCTTTTTTCTCTGGCTGAGGTATGCTACCGGGTGACTCCTCGTTGCTCAGAGTTTTTGCGGGTTTAAAAGGGTCCACAGAGTCGTCTAAGTTATCTGGATCAAAACTGTAAGAGCCTTTAGGGCGAACGGGTGAGCTGCTCACATTACTGTTGCCACCGAATGGATTGAAATTAGGGTCGTCCCATTGGCTCGGATCAAAATTGTATGCTCCCGCTTTAGGGATAGGGACATCGTCTAAGTTTAGTGAAGCTGTAGAGTCAGATATCGGCAAAGACGCTTCTTGAGCAGGGTTAGAAGTAGGTTCTGGTTCGGGTTGAGCGTCCGCTTGTGCTTCAGGTTTGGAGGATCCCTCTGAAATTTTAGGCTTTTGTTTCTTCGCTGTCACTTTACTGATTGTCTTTTTGCCTCCTAATTTTCTTGGAGGTGGCTTGGTTACTGTCCCCTCGTCCAAACCAAACTCTAACATCACAGGTTTTGCCTCAGATGAAGTCTCTTCTTTTTCTGTATCTGCTGGAGGTCCTGAACTGGCATCACATGCTGGTAATGAGCCACTGAGAGGTTCTAGATTAGGAAGGGAGCTTGTACCACACGGTGGGGGGGAATTCTGTATTTTAGATCCTCCGCTGGTGAATGGGTTGAAGCTATCATCCAAATGATCAGGGTCAAAGTTGTATAAGGCCTTAGGAACGGAAGGTTGTTGTTCTTCATTTTCTTGTGATACCTCTTTTAGTGCTGTCTTTATCTTGAGGGGAGGTGTTTTAGACTTACTGGTTTTAGTCTTTTGAGGTGTCTCTGTATGGTCGGAGAGTCCGTTACACTGCAGTTCTGAGTCAGCTAAAGGTTTCTCTTCAGGAGGCTCCTGAACTGGGCTCACTGCCCGTTCACTGCTTTGTGTCTTTAAATCCTGTGTCAGTTCTGGTGCAGGGGCCAAATTTGCAGCAGGATCTTCCATCAGGGCAGGGGCTGTCTCTTGGGATGGCTCACACAATGGAGTCGGGGGTTTAACCATTTCAGGTGCGGATGTTGGTGAGGAGCTGTCACAAATAGGTAACGAGAATTCTGGAGCACTCTCTGCTCGTGCGGTTTCAGAGGTCTCAGTGATGACTTCCAGAGGGCCACCCATTTGGACCACAGGCTCGTCCTGACCCATGTTTGAGCTGAACACAATATCCTGGATCCCAGGTAGAGCAGTCACTATCAGGTGCTCTTCAGGCTCCACATCTGAACAAAAAGTGGAAGAGAAAAACAGAATTAGTTCAAAGCCTTATTAAAAAGCAGAGACATTAGATCAAAAGAGAAATTCTGTCATCAATAAAACATTAATCCAATGAAATCTCAGCACAGATGGTGGTGATGTCTCATTGGTTGGTTGAAAACATATTACCAAGTGTTCCAGTTGCTGCTGTTGCCATGGCGATGTCTTACCATGAGAGGCATGACATTTATACCAAGTCACTTCAAACAAATAAGCTGTCATTTAGTATTTATTTTGGACTGTGTGGTGTTGACTACAGGGACAGTGTCATTAACTGTGTGATTGTTATCTCCGGGAGACTCTTCACACAGCCACATATTTCACTAACCCTGTCATACTCACTATATTCATATAATATTATGTTGCTAGGAGACCAGCCTAGTCTGCCTGTTCGCATTAGTCTGTAACGCTTGTATCATTTTTGGAGTGGGTTTGTAGTCACTCATGCCCATGCAATCTCTGTCATTTCCAAAAGCAACAGTACTCTTCTCAAGTTTATCAGCCTCTGCCATGACTACTAAAAATAATATAACAAATATGACTAATACAACAAACTATTATGCAAACTTTAACTGTAAAGATTTCACTTTAATTGCTGTTTTTTGGTTGCAACATATCTGCAAGTCTTAAAAATATTTCTCAAATGTTTTCATGTAGAGACCAGCAGTGATGAAGTAAGAGTCATTTTGGATGGGCACAAACAGTGCCTTTATTTATAATGTGTTCATTCAAAAAGCCACGTTGTCAGCTATCTGCCAAGGGTACTGATCGTCCTACTTCCTTCACAGCTGCCTAAAAGGATGTTTGTGGTTCACTGAAAAGTCAACTCCCATCTTTCTCCACACACTTTAGCAAAATGTTGTTGGAGCTGTTTTACAGGATGGAGGACGGTCTTACACGCTGCATATTTACAAAGAGCGCTCTTCTCTCTGTCTGAAAGTATGACTGATAACCCACATTGTCTGGTCACCCCAGGCCTCTGACCTCTGATCAATGACCATAAGCACACAGAGCGAACCCGAGCTTTTGTTGAACCTGTTGAATACCAGAGCAAAGGCTATTCCCACACTACGACAGGCTCCACCTCTTAGTCATCAGCGTGCTCCACCTAAAATCTGTACGCATTCCACCTTGCATATTGAGAATGCAAAACATTGTCGGGTCAACAGTCAAGCTTGGATAAAGGAGCAAGACAGAATTGACAAAGTAACAAAGATGTAATTCAACAGAAGGTCACAGCAGTTGTTAATGACTGCTGATCGAGCCTGCAGGTACATTCCTGACTCTGACAGACAGCACATGTATCCAATTACTCTGGCATGGTCAACTTGTTCTGCTGCACATTGCTCAAAGTAAACCCCTTTTATCTTTTACGGCAATTAAATATTTTTCAAATAATATCAGTATAAATATTTGTGCCCAAAATAATTTATAATAATTTAAAAAGAATGTGACAAACTAAATTGGACTAAATTTCGATCACTGTTTGAAGTTTCCATCACACTTTATTGTTGGCTATAATAATACAATGTTCTCAGTAATAATAAAGCAATAAGAAACAAATGCCTATTATAAAACAAACCTATTTGTCACACAAAATTGTATACAGCAACTTTAAAGTCAATCTTTTAATGTAAACACAGGGAATACTAAACCATAAAAAGTATTCTCCATTTGTTGTTGTTTGAACAAAAATCTATTCAACACAAGTCTGATAAAGAATATATCACTTATTATTGCATTAATATGAAACATTTTTTTAAATGGACTACACAGGTGATCTGTCTGTTTGCTCTAAGTATGTCGGCTCCGTCCTGTCTTTGTGTGTGTTATGTGGCAGTACCTGTCGTGTGTTCTTTGGGACTGTTGTCCTCCAGCTCTCCCGGGACAGCAGTAGGAGGGGTGTGCACCGGAGTCGCTGCCTCTGGAGTGTCAAAATGACCATCTGAGTCAGAACTATGGGAGCCAGAGAAACAAAAAGATAATACATTTTACAGTAGTTCAGAAAGAAATGTGTCAACAATTCAAGGAAAACCATTACAAGTTCATACAAAAGTGTACCACTACACAACTACACACTACTAAGCAAAATTTAAGTTGAACTTTTATATAATTGTTTAGCCATTACTTAATAGTATACAGTTATTACACCAATAAAGCATACACAGAAGATCATAAAACAGAAGTGGAAGTAGGGCAGCATACACCTTCCTGGTCTTCAGTGCTATACCCGATAAGTTATGAAAGCACACGTGCGTACACTGTCCACAACGTATGACATGACATGTTACTTTACTTTTAAAACAGCACAGTTGTTTCTATTTCCCACCAGAACTAGAACCATGGGAATCAACAATGACCTGATCTGGAAATATACTGATACTGGGCAGATACACACAAAGCAAATCTGTAAATGTCATTGCAAACTGTGAAGTAAGGCAAAAACATAAACCCACCAAAAAGAGGCTAAAATGTATTACGTGTGCTTTATATTTTGACTGTTTTCAAAGTATATCACATTACACTGAAAAGTGCTGTAGCCCTAAAGGAGTGTTGTTTCAGCAAAGCCACAGAAAGCAGAAATGAGGATGTGTTCTGCCTGCGCGGCTCAGAAAAACACCCTGAACACGCTGTTGAACCTTTGTCACAACCCCAAACACAGCTATACGCTTCAAACTCCTCAAAGCTGCTGGGCATCTTAAACCTACATCTAAATAGAGTAGACATGGATTTGACAGTATGACCACAATCCTGTTAATAAATGAGGTTTGTGAATCTGGCAGGTGGTGCAGCCATCATAAACAAACACATGCAAAACCCTTCGCAGATCCAGACAGTGTTAATTACACTGTCATCAGGGCTCGCAGCAGAGGACTTACCTGCACTCTTCTGATCTCTCCTCTTCATCTCCTCCTTCTCCATGTTGTTCCTCATTCTCTTCTTCATTTTCTTCAGCTCCCCTCACTGCCGTCCACGTCCATTTGGCCCAAGACACAGGTGACAGCCACGACATCCCTCACTTTTCTTTAAGCCTCCTCTTGTTCAGCAGATTCGTGCTCCCACAGATGGTTTGATCCTATTCTTCTTCAGATGTCCACTATTCAAGCATGGTTCCTGTCTCTCATATTTTCACACACGGTCTCCAGGTTATCGTTTTAAAAAAATCACATCTTGTCTTGTTACTCCCCTTTCAAATTACGTTTGGTCTTAAAATCCAAAGCTCATCCCAGTCACTTTCAAGTCCTCTTCTGCTGTGGCTCCTCTGATCAGCTGGTTTCCAAAATGCTGTCCTCACTCTCTCCTCTTCTAAACCCCCACCAAACCTCTCCCCTCAATCTCAGACCAGTCCACCTACACAGACCTCAAAGGGGAGAGCAGGAAGTGTGACGCTAGAAACTAAAGCAGCGTGCCTTGACTCTACTAAACCCCCCCCCCTGTGGCTGCAGAATGGTACGCTCCTGTCAGGCAGCTCCTCTGCTCTGAAGTGGAAGGAGGGAGTCACAAAACAAACCCTGGAGGAGGAGCTGGAGTGTTGGGGCTCCTTGTTTTATAGCTCAAAGAAAGCTTAGGAATGTGTGGCCACAGCTTACTCCCCCCCCGGCTGCCAACCGTTAACTATTTTTCGCATGCATGACCAGGGGAACCAGTTCTCCAGGACTGCCCCAGGTCACTTACCTGTCTAGAGACACTGAGGTAACAGTTCAGAACAATGGAGAGACAAAAACAAGACCAGAGGAAAAAAAACTGGTACTTTACATAAGGTGTTGTTACTGTCACATCTATTGTGATACATCTGTATTTGCCATATGTCTAAAAAGAAAACACACAAAATACAGACAGAGATTGACGAAATAAATCATTACATGTGGCCAGTTTCTATTAGAATTCTAAGAACTGTTGTGATATATTTTTAAAAAAGTGTTATGACGTGGCCAGCATTGGCCAAAACAACCTGACTGGGCAATGCAGCAGTTCTACTCCTCCCAGGTTCCCACTCAGGACACAGACACATGTGGCTCTGTTAGTCTCAGACTTTCCACATTTGAGCAGAAACAGGGAGGAGTCTGTCCTGTGTACAGTCTGCATCTGGAGGAGGTTATGTTTAGGGTGGGGCCCAGATCACAGATCAAAACAGAGAAAATGTCACAAAATGTCACACACAAGGTGACATTAAAAGAACTTGTGGTATTCACCATTTAATAAAAGCCTCTTGCAGAATGTAGACTAAAATGGCATCAGTAAACACCAGAGGAGACTATGAGGCAACTGTATGTATGTGTGCATCCAGATAAAAGACCACCCCATTCTTTTTACCACCAACACCAAAGCTCCTGCCAAGGAGTCTGACGTTCCATCGAAATTCAAACAACTCTCAAAGGCACTGAGATTTCAAATGCTGAGGGAGGAACCCACAGGGAATCTCAAAGAAAAAACAAAGACGTCCCAAAGTCTTTGTTACACCCAAGAATACGTACAGCCATATAATAAACTCATCAAATCCCTAATGATAAACAATGTTTTAAAATATAAGACAGTGGTAGAGACACATGGTTAAATATGTGCCGTCCTCTGGGCCCTGAAATAGGTTGAGACGAACAGAGACGAGTTGGTCTTGGCAACCCTGACAGTCTGCCTCAGACATGACGGAAATGAATCTCAAAGAAAGGGGACAAACAGAAGACACCAGAGAGAAGGAAGGAAGTGAGTCAAAATGTAAGCAGCACAAAAGTAATGTGAGAAACAGAGAAGCAGGAAGTACATGCCATGCTTCTACTCCCTGTGTCATGTCTCTAATCTGTTATTGGTTCCTCTCGAGCCTTAAAATAAGGATCTTAACATATTGTAGATATAGTTCAACAATAGGCCTACATCTTCATTATCTTCTTTAAACTATTTAGGGGTATTTAGTCCTTAAACATCACTCCCAAAAAAGTCACTCATTTGCTATCAGTAATACAAACAGTAACAGATAGCTTTGTAGCCCCATATCCCTCCCTCCACCATAAGGACTGCTAGGCCCACTAACTGTTGAGTGTTCTCTACACTTACAGTATATCAAAGGTGATTTTGAGAGTTGAAAAAACATTTTACTGGTGACATCTAGTGTTAAAGAAGTGTAAGGCTTGTTGAACACTTGTAGTACATGTACCACCTTGTAGTCAGAACAATTAGATTTATTTATTGTTGCTTTATAATTAAGAAGTAATGATAAAGCATGTTCATGGCCAATCCCCAAACATTAACTATACAGGCCAACATAGATAGACTACCTACATCGGATTTTTACACATTGTTTTAGAGCAGGAATTTTAGATGGAACAATTGGAAAAAATAAAAAACAAATCAACAATTTTACAATGTATGCCTTTACATTTATTTATTATAAAATTGTTAAATATTTAATTTTATCTTGTAATTGCTTTATTTGGTCGCTAGACGGCAGTAAACGCAAATGCTAATGCCTGATACGACACACGAAGAAGAAATACTTCCGCCTTGACTTTCATTTAGTGTTAAATGGCGGTTGTGAGCGGTTGAGCTGTATAAAAATCCCATGGTTATAACTGTAACTGTCTGTTTATCATCAAAACATGTACTGGGCTGTGTCGACAATACAAGCTAGTTACAACATGTTTATTTTACACTTTCAGGTGATTTTATCGGTCGCGTTGAAAGGGAATTCACCGCGAAAGAGACGAGAAGAGATCAGAAGGTAAGGCAAGCGCCAGTACTTTTCATTTTAGCTATTTACCTCAAATGTTGCTATATTTGCAATTTGGGGCTTAAACATTTAAGTTCTCGTGTCTCCAGTAAGCGGTTGACCACCGAGTTATCTTCAGTGTAGCGGCTGTCTGTGGTGTACAATATAATCCGACCTCCGTTTCAATCTATAAAGGCGCGCTAATGGAGCACGAAAATGATGTGAATGGCAAAGACTCCGAAGTGACAGAATTGCGGACCAGAGTAGAGTCATTAAAACAGGAGCTCAAGGAGTGCAGAGCTGAACTGATCAAGTTACAGAAGCAACTGAGTAACTCCGAGAGACAGCAGCAGAGCACCGAGAGTTACAACGAAGACCTGCGGAAACAGGTCAGGCTGAAAGACAACACTTAACACTGTCAGTGTAAACTATTATTTTGGTCGGACTAAGTTGCCAAACGTGTTCTAAACATAGTAAGTACATAAAATGTGTTAATGGTAACAGTACCGCAATTCCTACAGGTTGACCAGCTGAGTGCAGAAATCCATGAACGTAAGAAGAAAGATAAAGACAGAGTAGATGTTGAGACTCAGACAGAAGAATATCTATGGACAGACACTGGTAAGTTAAATCTGTCTATTTGTTATTATGATGAGACAAACCGTCTGAAATCAATTATTTGTTCTTAATATTTTGCAGATTATTACAACTACTATTATGGAGGCTACTACCAGGAGCCTGCAGCTGAAGATGCTCAGCAAAATATGGTCACACCAGTGGAGGTCACTGATGTCAGTGAGGCAACAGAGGTGTCAGTCCCAAATGAAACTGAAGCAACAGCAGCAACAATGGCAACAGCAGCAGCATATATGCCAGATGACACCAGTGTTGCAGTTCCAACAGAGACTGCTGTTACAGAGGTACAGTATTTTAGTTAACTACAAACTGAAGAAAAGGTTGAAGCAGAGGTATCTGGACTAAGTTTTCACCTTGAATATTTTCTTCAAGATGCCCTGGATGACTGAGAACCTTCACAGACATGCTAACTATAAATCTATCATTTCTAGGAAGCGTACCCACATTACATTACCCATGTTATCTCTTTTTCAGGAGGGTGATGGCTCGTCCATAGCTGACTTGTTGCGGGCTACCGCTGAGCAGGCTATGACACAGACTGGTTTTATCTTTGATGAGACAACTGGAATGTACTACGACCACAGCACTGGCTTCTACTATGACTCGGTTTGTAAACATCTTTGTTGTCGTTATTTTAAACAATTTTAATCTATAATTTTAACAATCTATGTTTTTGTTTGTCAGGTCAGTCAGCTGTACTATGACAACAACACAGGCATTTATTATTACTATGATGCAGAGAGTGGACGATATCAGTTTCATTCCAGGATTGAGGTGTCTGCTGCTCAAACTGCAACAGAGTCTTTACAAGAGAAGAACTATAACGAATGGAAGGGCAAAAAGTTCAAGAAACCTGTCAAGAAAGTCCTGCAGCACAATGATAAGGTATTAAACAACCTCATTACTGAACTTTGGCATTTTTTTGCATTTGTAACTGACAGCTGGCTTATAGACTCCTAGGTTCTTTATTGGTCTTAGTCCTCAAAGTTGCAGTTTTAAAAATAGGTGTAAGTTTACTAAAGAAAAATCTTTTGACCTAGGTACAAGAAGTGACTTTCTCATTGGCTAGAATGAAGATTTCCTCTTACTGGAATACTTCTTCATACAGAGGTACTTTTTAATATGTTTAATATTACCCCCCCAAAAAATCTGAAGTTTTTATTTAACAGTAGCTTCATGCCCACTAGAACGTCAAGCCAAATTCAAAATAATGTAGTAGGGTTATTGGACTTTCTTTGAAGACCGAGACCATGAAAAAACACTGGGTCTGCTAAGCCAGCTGTTGGTCGCTTCTGATCACTGGACATGGTAAGCTTACTTTCACCTGTATACTGATAGGAGCATGTGAATAAAGATTCAAAAATGGAAGAAGAAACTAAACAGGCTGAAAAACCAACAAGCAAGAGGTCTCCAGAATCACGTAAAGCAAGGCGGCGGTCTCGTTCTCGATCTCGCTCCAGAAGTCCAAGTAGACGCAGAAGAGATTCTCCTAAACGCCGTGAAGAGGGTGCAAAATATTCATCAAGAAGGAAAAAGCACCGAAATGGTTCACCTCATGACGACAAGGACAGGTCGAGGAGTAAGCGGAAGAAGTCAAAGTCTGAAAAGCACAAAAAGAGAAAGAGCTCAGTTTCACGCAGCAATGGTTCAGAAGGTAACAGTGAACCAGAAGAAGGAGAGATCACAGAGTCAGAGAGAGACTCAACCCCTTCGTCCCCAGTATCAGCTGGATCTCCTTGTGAAGAGAAGCCTGAATTAGAAATGGAGACTCAGAGTCAGGAAGGTGAGGGATAAGAACAGGTCCATCTCAGAGCTCGGTCTAAATGCACAGTGTTTAATGGCTCAACTTTGATGTTCTATGATTATGTTTCTAGAAAATGAAATCTTGAAATCACCATTCAAATTCTCTTGCAGTGGGTAACATTTGGCCCCCATGTGTAAGAGTGACAGTGGTCAGGTCCCCTGTGCTGCAGGTGGGCACTCTTTTCATCATCACTGCAGATTCTCCAGCCACTATTGGGAGGTTTGTACATATTTTTTGTTGTATGGTGTTTACTTACCTGAAGTGCACAGAGAAGTCTGAGTTATCTGTTTACTGCAGAGAAAAGGATATGGACCATGCAATCAGAATAGCTGAAATGGGTGTAAGCAAGGTAAACTTCAAGTTTTTCCAAGTCATTTTACTTCTGAGGTATTTTTTGATTTGCTAAACGTTACCTGTGTGTGGCCTCAGTTCCACGCTGAGGTGTACTTTGATCAGGAACAACAGTGCTACATGCTTGTGGACCAGGGCAGTCAGAATGGAACAGTCATCAATGGAAACAGGATCTTACAGGTGAACATTTGTTCTTGTGTTATTTAGCCAACTTAGTTGGACATACTAGCTGACATCTTTTTCTTTTTCAGCCTAAAACTAAGTGTGAACCACATCCTCTGATGCATGGGGATGAAGTGAAGATGGGAGAGACGGTGTTGTCCTTCCATATTCACTCGGGGACTGACACCTGTGATGGCTGTGAGCCTGGTCAGATAATAGCACACCTCAGCAAATTCAAAAGAGAGGAGGCAGCAGGTGAACAAAAACTTATATTTTTTTCTAAACAAGGCCATTTGTGAATGTAACAAATTAAAATTTGTTTGTCCTTTTCATTTTATAAAGGTGCTACTTTGAGCAAAGAAGACAAGGAAGTGCTGCGGCAGAAGGAGCTGAAGCAGATGAAAGCTAAATATGGTCTACAGGTCAGTGTTGTGACTTGATAACAGTTAGTTTTAGTTAAATCCATTTCGTCTTCTTTTAAGTAGTCACTCTCTTGGAACACAGAGTAATGAGGAGACCAAAGCTCTGAGGAACCCCAGATACAAGGATCGAGCCGAGTCTCGCCGACAGACTGTGGGTAGTGAAGGAGTTTTCCAACGAGATGATGCGCCTGCCTCGGTTCATGCGTATGGACAATGTTTTTTTTTATAAAATAATTAGGAATATGATTGGGGCAAAAGTTAACCGTGTTTTTTTTATTATTATTATATATTTTTTAAAGGGAGATCAGTGAAGCCAACAAAGGACGAAAGATGTTGGAAAAGATGGGCTGGAAAAAAGGAGAGGGTCTGGGAAAAGAGGGCACTGGAATGAAGGACCCGGTAAGACTTTTTTAAACAAGTGATTTAAGTGTGGCCTAAGAATGCACAGGGAGAATTATCAATCAATTATGTTTTTACCACTTTCACAGATTGAACTGAAAATTCGCAAGTCCCAGTCAGGTCTCGGGGCTGGCGGTGCCTTGTCTGTAGATGATGTGTCTCTGACAAAGACAAAGTCCCAGAAGAACTGGGAGAAAGCTCGGGAGAGATTTGCAGAATCATACCAACCCATTAAACTGTCCACTACAGCACAAAGCGGATCCCCTAAAGCCTGGGTCAAAGCAGAAAATACTGAGGCTGAAGACCCTCCAGTAGAGTGCCAGAAATAAGCAAATGTGAATGTGTACATTTTTATGTCTTGAGCTGATGTGCTGTCTGTAAATATAGAGTTTATTTTACTTGTGAGACTAAATTTCTTTGAGAAACAGCTGATCTGTCATTCTTTTATCTACAACTTGATAGTGTTATTCAGTGGTGTGGGTGTATAAACACTATCTGCAGATATTACACAATTGTGAACGTTTTGAATCAATTAGTTTACATGCTCATGTTCAAAATGACTTTTTTAATCAGTGTGTGCGGGGCCTTGCCCACAGAACAGAGCAGCGGTGCCAGTGTGCAACTCTTAAAGCACTTGAATAGCCCAGAGCAAATATTGACACAGTGAAGATCCAACTGTGGATGTGTTCAGACAGCATCTCAACTGAGCATGTAAAACCAGTCACAACTCCTTGGCAATGTTGTCTACAAACTTGTTTTTATGTTGCACAATAAACTTTATACAGTGGCTTTGACTCAGCATAATTAGATCACTTTTACTCACTAGTGTTCAGTGTACTCTCACATCCATGTAGTTACATTAGGTCAGTAGGCAAACATATTCAAACAGCCTTTGTAAGAAGTCATATGAGGGAGTTCATGCTGAGGCTATGTGAATATTTGCATCTGTGTGCTAGCAAATGCTGTAACTGGCTTGTTTTTATAGTAGTTGGCAAGGTCTATAAAGTCTAAACTACGAAACAGTAGCTCATAGCAAAAAGTAATATTGATCATCTCTCATATTTGCAATTTTGCTTTTTATTTCTGATGATAAAGGAAGTACTGTCACTGTGAAAAGAGAATAAAGTCTAATCCTCAAAAAATCAATTCTACCTTAGCCCAGAAAAAAAAAAAGATTCACTGTTGACCTAAAGTAGAATCAAACAGGTGAGTGAAGTGACTCACGTAAGGTTCTGTTTGTTGCGCTTGGAGCTGCCTCGTCCGCTGCTCTTCCTTTGACTCTGTGTGCCACCCATTTTATCAATCCCCTACTGATTCAATAAAACAACTTAAAACGTTTAGCTTCTTGTCATACTCGGTAAGAGTGTACTATTGTACAGGTAACACTGCTGTCAGATTGCTCCACTGACAGATAAGTCCCAGTCCCGCCCTCTGCTCCCTGAGATCTCCTCCTTACACTGTCCTGTGTTCACTGTGAGTGAACTGTCAGCTGCAGATACAGAAGCGGCATAAAACTAGGAGGGACCAGATATGCTTCTTTGGAGCCAGTGTTTGCATTGGATAAAAGTATAAAAAGTCTTCCACTACAAAAGCAATGCCATGAGTCATGAGATAAAGTGGAAATGAGCGTGTGGTTGAGGGCTTCAGAAATCTGGTTGGACCAGTTCCTGAGAGAATAAAAGCTTTCATTGTAATACTAGTCCAAGTACAGCCTATTTTTATAATTTCAGATTTTATGCAAATTATGTGAAATGATTGTCTAACCTGTAAAGACAATCATAAAATAATAATGTTTGTTGTTGTATTAGTGCCACCAACAATAATCAAATTATTTTGTGTAACCAAACTGTATTACTTATGTTTCTTAATTTCAACAGTTCAAAATGACACTTTTCTTTCATCAGAGAATTTCAATGTAAAATAAAGGTTTTTAATCACTCTCACAGGCAAGTGCAAACAAGTTAGCTTTAGGTTGAGTTTGGAGAAGAATCTGGGTTAAGCAATGAGCAGAAAATCCTAACACAAACCTATAAAGGAGTTTTATCAATTATAAAGCATTTTCACCTGCTGGTCAAGAGCTGGTGAGACATTGACAAGCCGTGAATGAACAGGTCAAAGGTCAAAGAGCATACCAATGTGTATGTGTACATACAAACAAACAAAGATCTCTACAAAACAATGTGTCATCAGTTCAGAGCAGGGTAAACAAAGTCAGTGTCTCCGGATCGATCAGATAACAGTGGAATGTGCTTATTCTGTGTTTAAATAGGTTCCCTGTCTGTTCTGAACGCTACAGTATATTATTATTATTATTATTATTATTATTATTATTATTATTATTATTATACTTCTAATATACTAACATATCAGAAGAACCAATTTTCAATGTCCTTTATGTATCAAAGAAAATGCAGCTGTAAACAGAAACACTCTTGTTCTGCCCTATTTAGTCATATTTGAAAGAGAAACAATCTTGGGAGCGTTTTGGAGAATACACTGTCTGGATCTCTCTTTCACCAAGAAGAACGTCCAGTGAACTCTACCAGCGTCATCATGTCACTATCTGATCAAAATCCAGACTTGAAAAGCACTACCTCATCGTCATCAGTCAGTGTCTCCTTAAATGGGGCGGGGCTTCACATCCACGGCTCTCCATTATGGTTATGGTCAAAGCAGCACTGGTTTCAGGAGTCTGTAATTTTGGAAAATAGAGCACAGTATTTCAGAAAAAAGTTCATTAGAAATTACTATAAAATCATAGATTGAAGATGTAGGTGTGATTATTATGACTGAGGTGTTTACAGAAGTTAGTTTTAATACTCTGTCTAAAGAATGACTGGTGACAATGGGGATCTGAAGATAATATCAGACTCAAAGAAATGTCCTTTTTAAGTTCAACAAACTGTAACTGGCTGCAAATTCCACACAAAGAGCTGAGACTGTTTAATGCCAAAAGAGGAATAATTATGTTGAACATGAAATGTGAATAAGTGCATAAATGATTCAAATGTAAATGAATATATCCATGAAGCACTGAAAATAAAGATCATGCATATTTGAGTTCTCTGTTTCAATGACTCATACTGAACTTTATAACCGATCATGTGATCTGTGACAAGTCTGTGTAACAGTCTTGTGTGGACTACATCCTCTGATTTACTTCTGGCTTCCACCAATCTCATATCTTTTTATCTACTAAATCCCAGGATTTTGCTAAGTGTCCGTTAATATTCCAAATATTGCACTATTGCACTTGCTGGATGTAATGTAAATTAATTGAGGCGAGGCAGGAAATAAGGGTTTAAGACCCTTTTAAAGTTCAAATGAGAGGAAATGGTTCTCATTCCAGCTACATTCCAATGTGCTATAGCACCCTAATAATTGTTTTCATGCAATGAGATTACAATATGTGAAATAAAAACTAGCGCTAGAGTAAAGCACATTATGTAATCCTATTATTGACCATGAGACCTTTGTTGGATTTGAGAGCCCAAACATCCTGACCAAAATTCCTGAGCTCAAAACTGAATGGAAACTTCCTCCATGTGAGTCAGAGTTGCTGTTTCTCCTGGACGTCTTGCACCCATGGCTCTTCCTGCTCCCAGCCTCAGGGTGTGTCTCCCACTGACCTCATCTTTCTAGAAAAAAAAACCCTCCGGAAAAATAATTCGTAGCTACAATGTTTTTTACAAGGAAAGAGATTAGTTGTTGCATCAACAGTGCTGTGGAATCTGCCTTCATTCAGACATGTACAGTATGTGTGCATCCTGTTTATACTGCTCACACTGATGCCTGCTGTAAGAACTTAACTGCTAAAGTTCAGGTTAGAGCGCACAACGTTTAAAAAGTCAGGTTCATTGATAAAAAAAAAAAAGTTACATATGTTTTTTTAAGGGAAAAATTTTAGCTGCCTGTTCACAGAAAGCACAGTTAGGTCACTGTACAGCTATTTAGATCACACACTCAAGCTGCCAGCGATGGGAATTATACGTCCACAAGAAGGGGCTTTGTGTACAACATGCTAAACACAAAAGCTCCTGCACGGCAGCAGCACTTTTGAACCAAACACAGCACATTCACCACATTCACACAGAACAGAAGTCCAGTTGCAGAAAACAAACACAAACTGTTTACTCACCTCCATTCATTCTCCTCACCTCGGCTTGAGGATTGGCAGACTGGGGCTGATCTACTGTGAGGTCCTGTTCAGTCACTGCACTGTGGATGTGGGAGACTCTGGTGTGGACAGGGACCTGGGGAACTACAGTTCACACCGCTGCTGCCTCTGCTGCTGCTGCTGCTGCTGCTGGAGGGGCCGCTGTCTGAGAGAAAAGCCTGTTCCCTCTGCGTGGCTGAGCTCAGTCCATGTGGCGGCATGGGAAGTGGGAATGAGCCATCTGGGCCGTGAGCCAAGAGCACAGTGGGTTTTAAAGACATAGCAATAGTAGTGCCACAGTAAAGGTTAAAGTAAAGACAGATTTAGAAACCATCTCCAAATCCATGTTTATGGCTCAGTTAAGAACACAACAAATTTATTTTACTCAAGTGCCGTATAGTTATTAGTAATGACTTTGGACAAAAAGCATAATGAGCCTTGATATGTGAACGTAACACCATCAGTCATCATGGCACCTGTCAGTATGTTTATTGTTTTCAGTACAACTAAGAACATCTTCAAAGTGAGGCTCTTGTGGCCTGTTTCCAGTCACCTGCGACCCCTAACGGGACTAAAGTAAAGGATTTTACACTATATTATAACTTGTATGGGTGTATTAAATCCAGAATCACTCAAACTGGGAATTACAGTATATAATAGAACTTTTACACAGTGTCTGGTTACATTATGGGTACATTGATTACTCTAAACTTTAATAAACATGATGTTGCCCAGTTAAATTACTAAACCTGTGTCTCCCTCTAGTGTTTGCTTCCATGGGTTTATCTGAATAGATCAGATGGACATTAGAAAATAAGGAGCCAAACAGTAATATTATGAATGACCACTAAGATAATTATTTCTACAGTCCAGAGTTTTTTTTAAGTTAGTTTTTTAAGTTTTTTTTTTTTTTTAACATACAGTGGGCTCAACAAGTAGGTAAAGCTGATTCTATTTTTAGTTTTGTTCACAGTTATTCGATGGGAAAACAATTTCCCATCTAAAGACATGAGGTATCCAGTGCCAGACTATTACAGAGAGTGGAGTAAATTAACTTTCACGAAACACATGACTTAACCACCCCTTAAACCCAAGAGGGAAATCTGTTCGCTGATGACTTTGTACTGGCCTCATCATATCCTCCTCATAGGCACCATCATAACTCTAAATCTGATGCTCTCACTGTTACGACTCTTCTTTGTGTTCTTGTGGTGGATAGTCGTTAAAGCGTCCTTTCCTAACCTCTTTTCCATCAGACTGCAGCCTGGCAACAAGCCACTGGATAATATGCACACCATCACTTCTATGAAAAGATGTAGGAAGCCAATAGGAGCGGTCTTTGCATTTAAATGATCTATTTCAGGAAGAGGGCTGCATGCGCCATAAAGGGTTCCTCAGCGCTATCAGGACATGTCTTATAGCAATGGTACTCATAACTCAGTCATTATACATACAGAGATAGATATTTATCTGCAGGTATTTTGTTTGAGTTGGTAGCTGCATAGTAAAGGGTAAATGGTATATAGCGCTTTTTTTGCACCCTTCTCATCTGGGCTTTGTTTTTTTTGTAATTCATTCAACACACAAAAAGCTCAATAAATAACTTAAGTGACATAATCTTTGACTTTATGAACTAAAAGTGTTGCTATAACGTGTCTATATGTCTGAGGGGTTAATTGAAATCTTTTTCCTGTAATTGAACCCTGGAGACAAAACATTGGTTTGAATTGAAATTGCACTTTACACAAACTGTTTTAGTCTGAGGCAAGAATAAAGGTGTGTGCTAGATTTCTGTTTGACCAGAAGCCCAGAAGAAATACATTTACGGTCCTAACCTAATCTGGTGCAGGTCTCTTACCATAAATTTGAATGACATTATTAATTACATTGTCCAACTACTGACATAAACCCTGGTCCTCAGCTCCTGGTTGGTGCTGATGAGGATGTTACATCACTCTCGGTGCAGCCAGACGCCAGCAGCATCCATCTATCCAGCTCCGCTCAGAGGTAACGCGCACACGCAGCACGCAGACCAAGCTGGCCATATTGTGCACCAGCAGCTCCTTAATAACCGCCTGCGTCACATCGAAAGGACATTTCACGCGACCCGGACGATAAAACCAACAAAAACAGGAGAAATTCAGCGTTTGAGCTTGTAACTGTAAGTGTTTGTTGACTGCAGTAGACTACATAGTGTTTTCTTACACGCTAGAGAGCCCAGTGCATCAGTGGCGTTATATCGACGTATTTTGCGCTTTTTGGGGGGGCTTTCCTCGAGGGCCACAAAGGCAACGCACAGCAAATCATTACATTTGCTTTATACATCAAATAAGACATGTAAAATTTAGACTAACCTATGATTATTTTCTAGATAAACAAAAAGCAGAACTGGACATTGCGTTTAGATAAATGCTAATGTGCTTGATTCCCCCATAGGTTCGGGTGGTCAAAATGGTTAAACTGGGGAATAATTTCAGCGAGAAAAACAACGGGAAGGTGCTTTCTGAAGACGGATTTGACACCATCCCCCTCATAACACCATTAGACGCGAGTCAGCTGCAGTTCCCCCCACCAGAGAAGGTAAGAGCATGGGACTTAATATATTTTAGAAGAATACAGCTTGTGCTGAGCCTGGTACATTTAAGGGAAAAGGAGAGCTTAGGACTCTTAGATGATCATTTCTGTACATACAAATACGACCACCCCTCACGCAGATAACTGTGATGTGGTGTATTTCCAGGTGGTGGTGAAGACAAAAGCAGACTATGATGCCGAGAAACAGAAGGGAAAGCTGCGTTCTCCAAAGATTGCTGAATTCTCCATAAGCATCATTGAAGGTGTATCCGAGCGTCTCAAAGTAAGACTACTGCAATGGCTATTGCCTTCGTATCATCACATCTCCACTAAACTGTGTCTCCTTGACACCCCACCACATGCACAAAGCCTGTGAGCAGACAGCTGTCCCCCTGCATGGCTCTGCTCATCCATCAAATCTGTCATAATGTCTCTGAGCCACAGTCCGCTCAGGCCACCTTCCTCAGGTTGGCTGTGACCTGCTGCCTGTCATGTTGCCGGGCACACAGGTAGACATAACATACAAAGATGCACTTAACCCCACCCCCAAGCGCTCATTAATTCAGCTGCTGCCATGGCGATGGCCTCTAAATGGCAGTTCCTCTCCTGACTCCCTGCGATGTGTGAAGAGATTTACATCATACACATGCTGTGATGGAAACAAACAGTTGAGTGAATGAACTCTTAATCTCAAATGAACTCTTCATGTGAAACACGCAGTATTTGCCATGTAAAATCAACAGTTTAACTCATCTCTGCATGACAGGTCAAGCATCGTTTAGTCAAAGAGCTTTGATTCACAGACATCTCAAAGGCAAAATGACAGAACACTGTCTGCGTTGACTCAGATCAACACTCAGGAAAGCTCCAGGCATTGCTTTCATCACAGATAGTCTCTCATAGGCTGCTGTTGCTTTGTAGTTTTTCTGTCAGATCTCTTTTGCTAGGATCCATTCAAACACAACAAGACATTTCTCAGAAACCCGAGTTATTGTTTTTGAAATATTCAAAATATTGCATTGCACTGTCCTCATGGCATGACAGAATAGTGGTTAGATTTTACAGCATTGTGTCTTAACAAAAGCAGTCATACACAAACCCATATTTAGTCTAAATAGGGCTAAATAGGGCATTTAAAGCAATAATATCTTGTCTTGCTGCTGCCCACTTTCTATAAAAACTGATAGCAGTTACATAACTCTCAGGGGAGGAGGGCTGTGCAGATGGTCACACAGCTACTGTATGTAAATGTAAACCTATAATACTTACAATATGCACACTACAGGTGTACTCTTCATCCTAAGATTATGTACCTCACCCGCGGTTATTTTTATAGCACTGCAACCTCTGTGTTAAAAGCAAGAACAGGAATACATACAATACATACTGGAATACATACATTTCCAGTATGTCCTTCATAGAAACAGATCCAGAGGATTTGTCCTGTTTAGTGTGCCGACTCAGTTTAACCAGATAAAAAAAAGGTTAAATAAAAAAAGTGTGCTGAGTCTGTAATTGTCTCTCTCTAAGGTGACCTTGCTGGTGATCTGTGCCCTGGCCTTTTTGGTGTGTGTTGTGTTTCTGGTGGTCTATAAGGTCTACCAGTATGAGCAGCCATGTCCTGACAGTTTTGTTTACACGGTAAGTATTAAAGTTATATGTTGTAATAGTTATGGACTGTCTTTATGTACAAATATAATTTTTCACTCCCCTTTTTTTCTAACTGCAGCAGGATTTATGTCTCAGCAGTTTGTCTTGAAGCTGACTGTGCTGTCGCTGTCACCATCCTTTTTGTTTTCATACTGAGAATTGGATTCTTTAGATCTGCATTTTTTACATTGTGTATGGAAATTAGATCTCTATATATTTGTGCCGATTTTATTGATGCTTATAAGTATGCTTTTTAAATGATTAATACCTGAATACCCATATTAATAATTCAAATATCTTTTCATTCACTTTTAAATGTATTTTTTTGGAGCAGCAAGGCCGTTGCATGCCGGCAGGGCTGTATGGAAACTACCCCTCTCAGGGCCCTGGAAGTCGTGGGCGACTCTTCACCCTCATCAACCACTACAACATGGCCAAGCAGACCATCACCCGCTCAGTATCACCGTGGATGACCATCATGTCCGAGGAGAAGGTCACCCAGCAGGAGACGGAGACCGCCCAAAAGCTGGCTTAACTGATCTGAAGGAGTGGTTCTTATCCGCTTCCGACAAATAAATAATAAGGTTGTGCCATTCAAGCAAACCATCGAGTCCTGCGGCTTTATGTGGGTCGAACCAACTTGTTTTGTCTGAGGTGCTATGCTGCCTCGTTGATGTAGTTTGGCTCAGCGTGTTATAGCAGGAAATATGGAAATGTTGAAGTATTGAGTGGATTCATGGTTTGTTTGAATTGCATTTGGTGTTATTTATTTACAAAAAAAAAAACAGGGAAATGTAGAAAGAAGCCACAGAAATAGTGGCACATAGACACAATGCTGTCTTTGTACATACACGTGTTACTGAACTCACTTTAGTATTCAAGATTGTGAAATGACTGTGAACCATCTGACGTCTGCAGCTCCACTTTGATTTAAAATGATTTTGATTCCTGACTCCGCATGTAAGACCTTGGAAGAGCAGGGAGCCTTGTTTTATTTATATGACACAACATAAGTTTCAGCGCATTGCCATCGCGGTCATCTGTGTCTGAATATCTTACTCACCATTGTGAATAACTGAAACTTGAACAGAAGAACGCCCTTTGACCAGCGATAAAAATATTTAAAGTTATATTGTTCTCACCTCCTGTAATGCTCTTTGCATATAGTGCTGTAAAGCCTTTTAGTATTTGACGCATAGTCTTTTAAACCAGCATTAATGATTGTCTTCATGCTCACTTGATCTGTATGTGCTTTTGTTGACTGCTACACTTTTAGTGCTTACTTTGATCTTAAAACTTTTCTACATTCTGTATTGAATGTTTTTTGCATTGCTGGTGAAAACACTGTATTGTGCAAGGCTTGGCACTGATTAATGACACCATAGAAGGCCATAGTTTGCCGTCATAGACACTAGTTTAGGTTGATGTAGTGGAATAATCTGCCAGTAGTTGCTTGTCCCGTTGCTTTTTACTGTGAGTCATATAACTTTGATTGTCACAAAACATGTACTTTTTTCAAACAATGTAACGAATACCATTCAAGTGCATTTGCTACATAAAATGTTCAATGACAACTGAAATAAAGTGCCCACATTTCTCACCAACATCCAGGTTCTTTGTGTAACTTCTATAAATTAATTGTATTATTGGTTACGCTGTTATTGGAAAGCTGAATTAAATCTACAATTTGGGTCTAGCTGTTATGCATAGTATTTAAAAAAATTGTATTATGATATTTTATTCTGGGGTAAAGAAAGAAGATACCAAAGACAATTGAGGACACTGCTAAGTTTTACTAGACTTTGCGTGGTAAGTACAGTTTTGCTGTGATACTCAATTAACCAGGCTTGTAGCACAGTTTAACACTGCCAAGTAATTTTGTCAAAAGCAAAAGACTGTTGTATACAGTCAGCTCATGCAATGCAGTGAACAGTGGCTTTAGTCTCCGAGTGCCTTTGAATGAAGTGTTTTTACTTGTTGATCAAAAAGCAGTGGTTCTTCAGTAAAATGAAAATCCTGTTGCTCCCAATACAAAGATTTATCTTGTCCACCACGTCCATTTTGCTAAACTGTTACTGTACTTTCGGTCTCAGACATGTCATCACATCTTTAGTTGATAACCAACATGTGCCAGAATTAGACAGATTCTGCTTCCTGTCAGAGTCTATGCATCCAGCGCTGTTAGCTGTCGTACCAGTCCAGAAAGAGAAGAGAGAAGGAGCACATGACTAAGAAGAACAGGATCCACACTCTGAAGCCTGCGTTGTTTTTGATGGCCTAGTCACAAATGAACACAAATCACTGTTAGAAAAAAAAAATACACAAATTGAAATAAAAGAAGTGCTTTTATCATCAAACCTCTCGTATATCTTCATTTCCTTCTTTAACATTTTCTGTTGCACCAACCACCAGCTGGTGAATGTTATCTATTTCTGTTTCCTGGAAAAGGGAGAAAAAAATCTTTAAGTATTTGCAATTTTAGAACCAAATACAAATACAGATATAAAATAAAATCTCACTTGTTGAAGGACTTTTTCTGCAAAGATTTCCTGAAGCCGGGAGATTTCCACAACTTTCCCTTCGATTTGCCTGATGGATGCAAGAGAAGAGGTATCCAAATGGTGTTTTTGTATACACACAAATTAATTTTGTTTTTCTTTAGACCCTATAATGTTATTCCATCTGCTGAGAACATGTCAGTGATTTCTGGCTCATGGAGTGATTATTTCAACAGAATACACTCAGGTCAAAAGGACATTGCAATCTCCCCTGGATGAACATCTGCTATTTCATGTAATTGTAGTTTTGCTCATCAAGAGCTGTGCAATTTACTGAGAAACATGGTGCTATTGAGTAACCTGAACATAGGTAAGTGATTCTAGGAAACTGAGTTTAGTGTTGAGGCAAAGAGAATATATAGAATGATTTTATTTGGCCAATTTCAAAGCAACAAAAAACGTAACACAATTAGTAGTAACTCACCTAACTTCATCCACCAGACTGTTCATCTCACTGACCAACCTCTGGTTCTCCTGCTCAAACTAAGAAAGGTCAGAAAAGGAAGTCTCTGTCAGCGTCATTTTTCCTTTGTAAGGAATAAACTGACACACGCATGTAATGAACTGTATGTGGACACAACACAGCTAATCATTATACCTATATATTTATTTTTTTTACCAATTATTACACAGTAAATATTTGAAATCGTAATATCAGAAAAATATATGTTTGCCAACAGAAAAAGATATAAAAGAGGTGTCTCCAGGTATTAAAGTTTCAGTAAACCCTAAAGATATACATAAAGTTTGATGAGTAATGAAGCATGTGGGTTATACCATCTGGATCTCCTCAGGGGAGAGCTCGTCCTCCACTCTGCCCTCCTCCCACGGGTCAGCAGCGTTATCCATCACTTCTGATACACTCCTCTCTGCGCGAGTTTGAAGAGCAAAAAACAAAGAACACATAACCTTCAGTCATCCTACATGCTGAATCAGTCAAAATCAATGTCTATATAGGTTTGTCGTAATGTGTTAACATCCCAATAAGGTCATGAACCTGTGTTATCGTCCGTTAAAGCCTTCTCCTCTGTGGGCTCCACTGCTGCTGGTTTCACCTTACGTTTCTCATGCTCTGGTAATAATCTTGACCTTGTATGACATAAAATTACATACGAGATGTAAAGATGCTCAAAATGCAGAAATCATTAGCGTTGTATAAAGTTTTAATAGGTTACTCACAATCTTTTCTTATCCACCACTCTCTTGACTCTAATTGCTCTCTGCTCAGAGTACAGCTTACACACTCCTAAAAAGGGATTAAAAAACATTGTCTAAAGTAATATTGTGATATATTGCAATATGCAGATTAGTCATTAGTGAATTAATGTGAGAGTGGCTGGTTGTCTGTCTCTAAATGTTAGCCCAAAGCTGCTGGGATAGGCTTCAGTCACCCGCGACCCATGACGGAACTAAGCAGTAGAAAATGAATGAATGAATATTGTAACTTTGCAAATGTAATATATCAAATGTGCCTTAAAAATAGACTAACAACATCACTGTGCTGTTGTCTGCTGAAATGCAGGTACATGGATTTAGAGTAACAATATAAAAGCCTCATACGCACTTCTACCTGAACGTCAGCATGTGTGTTCTGTCTTAATACTAATGCAACTTACCTCTAAGATACACTTCAATGAGATCCAGCACTGCCCCCCTGTGCTCTTTTGTCTGGGCTGATGTCACTTGCTTCTCAGCTATGGAAGTACCAAACAATAAAAATACACATTTACATTCATGCCAGCAAATGCTTTAACATTTCTCTGTTGATAGAATGCAATAATACCTTCATTGCGCAGCTGCTTGATGGCTTCTGAACAAGTCCTCATGAAGATCTGAGCATCCTGGTCAATCTGGTCTCTTTCGCTGTCGGTCATACGACTGACATCTGAAGAGATGAGACTGAAAAGAAAATCCATTAAGGAATAACAATATCAACAATAGTTAAAATACTGTTTAGAGAAGCATTTTAATTTATTACAAGCAGAAAGAATTTCTGTCAAAAGAAAAATAAACGAGTCATGTCGTAATGTCTCCATCTAGTGGCTATTAGTATAATAACAAGAAACTTGCCTGGCAATAAAGAAGTACCAATAAGACTTACCAAATTAAACTGTGGGTGAACTTCTTCCAGACTTTAGTCAGTAAATCAAACTTCAGCACGAATTGAGAAAGGAGACAGGCTAATTATTCAACTGATTTAAGTGGTGACCCACAATTATAATCCCATAATTTTACAGCCACAGTGAAAGTGGGAAGGGAAAGGAAGAGATTATCGGAGGACTGCAATGCCAAATGGTGAAAATAAAGAAAGATGAGCGTTCTTAATAGCTTTTTCTAATATTACACAATATTACAACAAAGTATTAAGTCAACAAACCAAGATAAACATGGGCTACTACACAGCGCCCTGCCTCGAGAACAGAGGAGCCTTGAAGGGAGGGAGGCCTAGATTAGTCCCAGGGCGTGATTTGTTCTCCACTTGGTTGCAGCTCAATTATTCCAGACAATTAGAGTGGAGTCTGCTGCCACAGACCACCAGACTCGCTGCTGACCTGGTGCCAGTCCCCAGACTCATACAAATCTAATGGTCCTGTACAGTTTGCCTGGTCTCACAACCTTCTGACCAACTGAAAGTGCTTGTCCGTCTTGTACAGAGAATATATTTGCGGAGGCTTACCTTCCAGCGCTCACATAATCCTTCCGGTGTTGCAGCAGGAAGTCTTTGAGCTTGGTAATGTTGGTGATCTGTGAAAATAGCCAGAAGTTGCATTAGCTGACTTCATTTTTGTCATGTCTACAAATTATATGCCGCTCCGGTAAAAAGGGCACCTTCAGTATGTCTGTCAACACGGTTTAAAAAATAAGTTTTAGACTTGTACCAGGAAACCAATTCACCTCAACGACATTCAACAAGAGCCAGGGTAAATGTACAATTTAAGGTTTATTAAAAGCGACAAGAAACCAATGTATATCTATCTTTGTGCATTCTCAATATTTACTTTTGACATTTCATCAGCTTGCTGCACATACAGGACTCAAACTTGCAATTTTGCTGTCAAAGAGCTTCTTATGAATTAAATCTGCAAATAGAGCTCTGACAGGGCCATCTCTAATAAGATTTAAATCTGTTGCTGTTCAACACCAAGAAAATGCCTGTATGAATAAATGTGCCCAGGCAAACCAGAGGAAACTTTGTTCAATCCAATATTTGTTCTTGTAATTCGGTCAAATATTAAAACAAACCAAATTGCTTCCCCTGTCCGCAAAAGCAGTGCTGGCAGGTTGTGAGTGAGTGTGAACGTGTACACAGCACGCTCTGTTATATCCACACAGGATGATCGACTTTGGACAGACGAGGATTGAAAAATGACACAATGAGATTGACTGTGACAGTGACCCCAGAGCGCTGGGGAATATTTTGATAGCATAACCACGCTGTCCTCGGCCTTCAGTCTTTTTGCTCTAATGACCTCAATTATCAAATTGCCTTGGTGCTGACGGGTAACCTGGCACCGGCAGTCTACTAACATTATGTCCTCAAATATCTTCAGCAAGCGTCAGAGTGGCCCACAGTTTCATGTGACCTGACATTTGAAAGATGTTAAAATTATTAATACAGTGAGCGGGTGTGAAGATAAATAGCAATTTGAAAGGAATAGGTCAGGTTTAAATGCTGCAGTGAGGTTTAGGCAGCAGACCCTCGTAATAATAATAATAATAATAATAATAATAATAATAAAACACTTATTTTAAGAAAACAGTTAATTGTTATTCAGAGCACAGGGATCCAGCATTCAGATAGGGTTCTTATAAAATCTCAATTTTAGGATGTTGTTTAGTTAAATGTATGTAAATGTAATAATATGAATCTCTCAAAATTAGGACTTTTATTTTCTCTTTATTTAAGATGCAGTAACATACAACATACAACTTAAGTCCCCTTCTGGAAGCAGTTTGTAAAACTACATTGCTTTAAATATTTGTCTGGCCTGATCTTAATGAAAAGTGACAAGACATCCGACATACTATTCATTGTTTCACAAAAATACATATTTATAAGGTTGGGAAGGTGCTGTGGACACTATTTTACTTCAGACATTTGTACATTTCTAAGAGGCTTTCACAGGCCAAACCTCAAATTGTAAAGTATAATCTTTTCCAAGACATGAATTATTTATCTTTTACGGTAAGGTGTATTTTTCTCTCTAAATAACTGGCTTAGTTTGAATGATTTAAATAAGATTGAAATGCTGTGTATTACACCTTTCGAGCAGCAGGCGGTGGTAGATGCCCAGCCTTGCCTTGGTGTGAGTGAAGGAGGTTGCAGGGGAGTGTCTGGAGTGCTGCTCTGGGGCAGAGCTGCCTCCTGTGTGTATACATTGGAGCTCAGATTCCCAGCACAAGCTCCAGGGTTTGCAGGGGGTCACTGGGATCAATTGCTCTTGTAACTTAAGACCCTAAAGAGCAAGTAATTCCTCCACAATGAGGAAGGGGGTGGCCTTGCGCTGGTGCCTCGATATATATATACACATGTATGGAGGAGGAATATAGGTGTGTGTGTGTGTGTGTGGAGACAGGAGGAGACAGTCTGCCGGGCTACATCTAATCTCGTCATCATCAAAGACCCCCACGTTAGCTCCTCACTTTCTCCTTTCCCCTCCAGCCTCATCTGGCCCAAACAAACCATCAGGGGGGATTATGATGAGGAAGAAACAAAAAAAAAAGTTTAACTGGCAGATTTCTCCAAAGCTTTGGATACCTCTTTGTTTTGTTAAATCCAGGTAACTGACAGAAGTCGACAAAGCGTTCGACTCTGCTTTGGTTTAAGTCTCTCTGTGTCCTGGCCGTGGGCTATCTGTACTGACGCCACGCCATGTTGTGCTTAGCAGCACAGATACAGAAAGGATGCCTGCGCCACATGTTGCTTTTATTATCATGTTTACGTCTGTCTCTTTAAGGGCTGCGTCTGGGTACTCACATCTATTCACAGCTTTAGCCGCCTCTGTAAACAAACAAATGTACCATCAAACAAACCTTATACAATACATCTCAATGGTCTCTTTGAATTTCTGACATATATTTAAGTTGAATTAGTACACCATGATTACTACAAGATCAGTTTAAAAGAAACAGTGTGTTGTTTATTTTTAATTAAACCTAAAGAGACAATACCACCCGCCAAAAGCACAAAGACTTTTGGTACATAAATTGATGCATGCATTAGATTATTGTTTTACAATAGAGTGCAACATTAATCACAACTCAAATATTTTATTGTTTTTTTTTAATAATATGCAGGGATTATTTATTAAATTTGATAAATATTGTAACAACTCAACTGGCATTTACTCATGGCCAAGCAAGTATTGGTTCATGTTTGATCTAAGTGTACATGCAGAATTTCTTTTATAAATGACAATGAATGTCTATGGTCTAAAAACCTCCCCGCTGCTGCAGTGTTACTAAACACTGGCTTAAATTGAGCCTCAACATGACTTTTGTTCAACTTAAACAATTAGTCTGTGGAGTATCTGGTGTCCATCCCTGTTAAGACATACATCTGTGAACCTCTGCATGCCGCTTGTTTCTCTTTTATTTTCTTGTTGACTGATCATGCAGAAACATTTTGTTGCAGTCAGTGAAACTACATCAAGATTGGGCTGAGGCCTGGCAGCGGCTCTCTCAGAATTCAATTTGCCTGGCTTTCATGAGAAAACAGAGCGGAGATTAGGCCAACTGGTAAAAGGGCCATTTAGCATCATGTTCATCTCAGACTGATCCCTGCAAATCACTTCCCTGTGGCCAAAACACAGTCTCTCCAATGGTGAGCACACTGTACCTGCGGGCCTGGGGTTTGGAAAATAAAGAGTATTATTCTTTGACAAATCTGTCTGTACCACTGAATATGAACAACACTTAAATATGAACACTCACAAATACAGTGTAGACAGTAACAGTGTAAGTGCGTGTTAAAAATGCTTGTTACTGTCACAAATTAATTTGCCAAACTGCATTCAGGACATTATCAAAGTATTAAGATTAATTTAACTTAATAACATTACACACTATGCAACAATTTTTAATCTCCAACACATGATGAATCATAAGATATTTAAAATTCATATTGATCTATCTTTTTTTCTGATATCATCTGACACTTTTAGGGTGACGTTTCTGTTTTTAAAAATGTTTTGTAATTTTTTCATTTTCTTTTGAAAATATTAAATAAAGTAGATTTTTGAAACTCAAACAAAGTTATGAAAGTGAACGGCGTAGTATTTCAGTCATAGAGTCACAGGGAAGAGCCCCACTTTTAAGTGCTGGCCAATGGCCACATTTAGAGGCTTTCAAAGAAAACACTGTGAGAAGGAGCCAATTTTGAAGAAGCAATACTTGAAGCGCAGTGGGGAGGCAGCCACTATTTTCTACACACAATTTAACAATTTTAGTTTGACCTTGTCCATTTAAACTAGAGAAGGGCAGTGTGCCGTGGAGTGAGGCAAGTGGGAAACAAAGATCACAGTTGCCCAAACCAACCCCTTGGAGCTAAAAGATTCCACTTTTACCAAACCCCAGGCTCAAACATGGGCTCTCTTATTAGTCAATCAAGCCCTTTATGTATTGACAGCATTTCCTCTTTCCCCAAGCAATACTTTCAGAGAGGAAAAAAAAGCCTTGGCCCACTGTGTATTTGTCAACTTTGATGTTTTCTTTGTATTTTGGTGAAGCTTCATAGGGAACTTGGAGAGTTATGCATGTCTTGAAGGGCACACACATCTGTTGTGCATTAAGTGCCGGCCGTCAACAATGTTACTGGGGACCTAATTTAATATTTTCTCTGTTTTGATCTTCCACCTTTAATCACTGGCTCTTGGGAGGATCGGCTTTCCCCAAGAAATTGTTCAAGAGCCGAAAGAAAATGTTATTGCAGCATGTTTATGGAATCATGTGAGGAGAAATTTTGTGCAAAAAATTATGCCTATGTCAGGCTGTGCACGGGAAGAAAGATATTTCAGTTAGGTATGTGGGAGAAAACCGCCACATAACCTTAAGCAGTCAGGACATTCCCAATAGTAATTTCAATTTCTCCAAGAGCTGCTTCAGCCAGATGATTTCAGATGATATCTAAAGCACAGGAGTGCAGGCTCCACAGGAAACGCTTCGGTATCTTTGAACCAGCATGGCTGCTTTTATTAAACCACCATTTCTAATATTAGTGAAACACGATGTTACAAAAACCTACTTGTGTTTTGACTGGGCTTGTTTTTATCTCCGAATGATGTCCCAGACATGTCAGATGGCAAGAGCTTCATTTTAGGTGTCGAGTCTGAACTGTCAATTTACTGCTTTTTTAAACAAACAATTCAGCAGTCTGTCCCATTCACAAAAAGCAGTCATTTATTCTAAACTGCCCACACACTTCAACATTTTCATATCTACTACATCATGTTGTTTTAATAACTCAAAGTTGTCTTCCTTTACTTGGACAACAGAAAACAGCTTCTGGATCTCAACTCATGTTACAATCCACAACTAAGAAAGATATACTGTATGTTAAACTAGGGCTCTACTGGAACAAATAGTTCTGTTAATAACTCCTCTGCAACAAACCAAAAAAGATGCCGTAAGCAAAGGTTTGCAAAACACAGTCTCATTGTCTCAACATTAACGTTAGCTGCTAAATGAATGTAGTCATTATGTACCTTGTTTTAACAATGGACAATGGGCTACATTTTGGCATTATAATACACCATTAGCAAAACTGGAAGCTTGCGTGTTAATGTATTGTATATTACATTGTGTTAAGTTAGTGCTTAAACTCTGAAATAAATTGCAGTCCACTTATATTATTTGTTCCTAAATAAACACATGATAAACGTTTAGTGGAAGTAGTCTATAGGTAACGTTGGTCTTGTGTTTGTGGCTGATTTTAATTAATCGCTTATAAATAGTAAGAATAATTGGGGTTTGTAGACCAAATTTCACTTCGGTCAACACTTAAACTACCTCTAAAAGGTTAGCGTTACCTAAAGCACATGCCACATTTTAAGAAAGATATGAAATGGCATTGATCATTAAATGTAGCAGGTCTCTATCGGAGTTAGCATGTTAGCTAAAGTTAGCCCAGAGGAAACACTCACCACTTCTTTAGCCTTCTGGGAAAAGCCAGTTTTGGGTCGGCTCCTTTTGAAAATATCATCTTTGGAGGAATCAAAGCCTATTCCGATCGCCTTGTTTCTAGTTTTTACCGTTTTTACACTGGCTTTGAAGAGTAAAGTGATATCGACAGTCATGTCTGTGCTGCTATGCTGCTGCACGGCTGTAAACAAACCGACACGTCACCAGTGTATACGTCATAGTCATGCGACGCTTAGATTTTTCTAACAAATAAAAATAAAAATAAAAATAAAAATAAAAATAAAAATAAAAATAAAAATAAAAATAAAAATAAAAATAAAAATAAAAATAATAAACTGGAGGCAAGGAGGGTTAAGTGTCTTGCCCAAGGGCACAACGACAGTATGAACTGCGAGAGCGGGAATCGAACCACCTACCTGATGCATTTCTTAAAATCTTAACCAATGCAAAAGCGGCACTACTTAAACTTACTAAGCCCTTCACATTCACACTTATTTTGACCTCTTCCTGTAAAATATTAAAATAAAAATGAGAATTTTTTTGGACACTGAGTCTTTTATTTGAGGGTTTTTTGTAGCCTACATATTCAACATCTTAGGCTGCATATTACTGCACCTCAAGTAATGCTCTTCCAAAATAAAGATTAAAAACTAATATTTTAATCAGATTTTAATTACTGTATGTGTAATTTATGTAAATGTGAAAAATGTACACTTTTTGCAGGTGAAAAGAATAATTTTAGGTGTAATTTGTTCTAAGTTCCTGAAATAATTACAGGACAAAGAAAATATGCAGAGTGGCTAATACTGTTCACTATAGAAGCTTTGACATGTATTCATATCTGTGAGAATGAAATGTGGTAACACTGAGGCAAAGTTAAAAATGTTGTGTCTAGACAAATACAGTAATTTGTGAGTAATATTCTCCACAGAGCTGTATATTTGTAAATGACTGAGGTTGGCACCCACATGTAAGAAATAGGGGCCCACGGCGTTGGATAAATGTCTGTTATTTGCTATGTGGTTTGCTCATTTCCTTTGTTAGTGCTGTGCCAGACTGTAGCGCTTGACCTCAGAGCTGGGACTGTCTCTGCTTTTTTGCCTCCTCAGTATTTACCCCTCATCAACTTTTCTCATTAGTTTGCCCAGTTTAGAGAGTGACAAGAAGATTTAAGAAAAAACAAAACTGTGAAAGCAAAGTTATTTCAACCCAACACTGAATACAATTCTGAATTAAACTTACCATATTTGTTTGAGCCATTCCTAGTTTAGTCATTTGACTATTATATATTACCGTTATTTTGTACACTGCATATTTAGATTTATTTTATCAATTACCTTTTACTCCATTTTGTAAGAAGAAAAATGCATTTAAATGGTAACCTTTACACTGAACTGTTTATTTAACATTTTGGCGTTCCTACATACTAGTCTTTGGATAAAGTGTCAGCAATGTTCCTGGTCCCTGCCCTACCCCTGCTCCCCCCTCTGACAGATGAGCCATGTTTCAGAGTGTCCTCTGGGCAGTTCACTTAACTGGCTGAAAAGGAACCCCTTAATCTCCACTTTCTCTTTGTTTGGACTATTATCAAACCTGTCAGTCCCGGCCTGACACTTATCTTCACAGGAATCATCTACTGGCTGCTTGACGTTAGGCTTAATTCTATCAAAGCCCCTTATCTGTACTTTGCCTGAGGATGCATCCTTCCTCTGACTCAACAGAATGGACCTGGCTCTGATAAGCTGTTTTTAAACACACTTTTTGAAAAGGTTTTCTGTCATAAACACCTTTAAAACTGTACATTTAAATTTGGTGTATATTCTGATTTCTACTGATGATAACTCCATACAGCCTTAAGGCTAATTACATGATCTTCTGCAGCCATCATTGGTCTAGATGAGATAGTTGCTTCCCCTTTGGTGCCACTTAACTCTGTCTTCTGGCAGTCGACACTTGAAACAGACTGGAGGAATGCCATGCAGTTCAATCTCACATGGGAGCAATTACAAGGGAGGCGTCCGTGTCCTTTGAGGTGGACATTTACCTGCCACACCCTTAGGCCTTACATAGAAGCCTCTGGACACATCTCAAATGTGTGAAAATCCATTTCTTCATGTCCTTCATCAGTGACATTGTCTGACAGGATCTCGGGCAGGGCGGAAATGTTTGACTAAGTATTCAGCTAGTTGAAATTTTGACGAGAAGATATTTATTTACTTGATAACAGGAGCTCGTTACAATTAGCATTTATATAAATGCATTCATTACACAACTTTACTGTCAAATAAATGATTTTTCAAATAATAAGTTTTATAAATGTGCATGATTTCACTTGAGTTTGTGTACGTGAGAGCAAAAGGCTAATGCCTGGTGCATGTACACAATGTCTGCCTCACATCTTTAGTCAGTATTCCTTGCATGGGCTTGCATGTCTGTGAATATTTAGATGTTAATTCTTTTGTACTGCCATAATGACAAGAAACCTGTTTTTGCATATGAATCATAAGTGCTGCATGCGAGGTCATGTACTACATGTAAGTTTCCTGGAAAACTAATCATGGAAAAGGCAGGCAGCTTAGCCACTTGGACCGACAAAGAGCTAGCCATAGGTTAAGTACAGATGTTGCAATCACAAATTGGATTTTCCATAATGCACTCGCTGCTACAAATGCTTAACTTTATTTAGATTTGAAAGGGCATTGCCCATTACCAATAGGCTGCAGGCATAATGTTGTTGCTCCAGGAATTAACCACAATTTATGCTTTTATTTTTTTGGCATGCATGCAGCCAAGAAAGGAAAACTTTCTCAAAAGACATGGTTACAAAATAAATTGGGCTTTACCCACTTATTTTATTCTGTCTTTACCACAAGCACAAACAAAGCTCTTAATAAAGACTACTTTTAGACTTGGATTACAACAGGACTGTGACCATTATTTCATTGTTGAGCTTTGTATTGTTTTCCTTTAGCTTTACCAAAAATATGTCTTTTGGTTGCATGTTGCCATCAGCTCAAATATGATATAATCATCACATAGCAACTAAGACAGTCCAGATTTAAACTTTCTGGATATGCATGACTTGATCATTTTCCACAATGGTCCTCAGAAATGGACAGCAATTGCCCCGCCAATGAAAGGGGATCCTCTTTGTAATTAAAGCCAGTAGAAAATTGAATCATTTTTTGCCTGGACAGCTTTCACATTCCAGTCTAATATGGCATTGGAAGCGTTTGAAGTTGCTGTCTTGGCAGTCCTAAATTATACCTTTCATCAACCAATCATAAGTAAATGGCAACCTGACAGTCCCAATCGCAACTTACTTTTCAGCTCAGGTCCATGTAATCAGGGAGGAGTGCACCCTACCCACTGACAAATCGACTGTGAGTACTAGAATTACCATCTCTCCATTTTAACTTATGGAAAGTTTTATACTAAAGATCAAAGTGACATTTTGCTTCATCTCAAAAGGTCAAACCTATGTAATTATCTCTTAACTGTTTATTGGCTCAAATAATTACCTTTTCAGTGAACCCTGAGTAATGCTACTTATTGTAATCTAAATTTTAAGTCAAGCATGTGATCTAAACCAGAGCGTCATCAACATAAAATTGGGGCTGATAGTTTTTATGGCTTTCAGTATTTGCCTGTATTTCTCCAGATGAGGTAAGTGCATTACCCTCACTGCATGCCCTAAATTAATTTGCCAATTGTGTTTTGCTGTTTTTCCTTTATAATTCTTTAATTTGTGGTTGTGACATTCTGTATATGTGCCTTTACATTTTGGTTTGAAAAAAAACAAAAAAACAATACCATTTGCTCTGTCTAGTCTGGACAATAGTCTGCTGAACCTGTGTGCACCTGCAAAGACTGATGGTCCAGAACAAAAAAGTCAGAAATGAAAAACTTAAAGTGTAATTTTTTTAGATTGTACCAACTTACCAACGTTTCCGTCGGAAAGCACAGTATGTATTAGTATATGTACAAGTAGCCTATATTTATTTTTAAATCAAGGGAAAAAACCCTTTCTGAGTGAGCTTGTGTTACTTCAGACATACTGTATGTACCAATACACAAATAGGATGACGTTGTTGATGTCAGTGAGATGCTCATCATGACTTCTTTCACGTCACACAAATTTATTGGGTGTAGTCGACATGTCACTGAGCAGATTTCTCTGTTTTTGCCCAATGATGACATTACTCAGCTGACACAGTTGAGTATATTCACTTTGACAATGGTCTTTGAGAGAGAAGATGGAACTATTTACAAAGGAAGTAACGATCCAGACAAGCATTGCCTAATTTTTAGTGGACAGCTGCAATAATGAAAGTATAGAGTTTGAAATAATTTGGGCGTTAGCAGGGTCAGACAGAAAACTTTTCAGTGGTGGTGTAGGTAATATGGAGTCTATTGCAATTTTCTCCTCAAACTAGGTCTGTAAGAGTCTTATTGTCCAAAAGTCAAACTCTCGGAGGCGAGTGCCCAGTTGGGGTCAATTAAACTTGTACTTTTGCTGAGAGCCTGTTGGCTGACCAGCCTGGCCATAAACAATAGTCGCTATTATGCATCCTCAGGCATGTCTTGTGTAAAGGCATGTTCAAACCAAGCTCCTCAGAGACACTAAAATGAAACATGAACTAATTTGTGTCTTAGTGGTTTCTCCCATTCTTAACCCCAAGCTTGGCCAAGGCCAAGACAAAGAGAGTGTACTTATAAATAGGCGTAAGGAAAAAGGGGAAAAGAGAGTATTGAGCCCAACAGAAGACTGAAACCATATGGGACTAGTGGAGAGTAACTCATCTTGTGACAACTGAGCATGCAACGCTCCCTCTCCTCACCAACCCACACCCCCTCAGTCCCACTCTGTCTCATGTCACAGCCATTCACCAGAAGACTGCAATTGGAGAAGGTCAATCGGTGGCTGGGGCCAAAGAACAAAGTGATGGTGATTTTCAAAAAGTACATGCGGGATCTGAAAAGGAAATGGTTTTGCCGCCAAACACTCAATTACAGGTAATTACAATAATTCAACCTTGGAGGATGGTTTATTCCATTTTATTATGAGGTTCACTCTTTCATGTCTCAGAACGCAGAGCAAGAAGAAGGAAACATAGTGAACAGTGACAAGGACTATGTGAAACAGATACTGATCCTGCATCCCAGGCTTTTCTTTACCCTTTCCAGCCCAGCATGAGTTCAGCCCCTGGGGTGCTTATTAAAATGAGTTAAGGACCATCACATGCCCCAAACTGGATATTAGAATAACACTCAATTCATTTAATTAATCATAAAAAAATTACTTGCACAAGTCACAATCACAAACAATTTGAGTTTTGTCTTTTCAGAAACAAACCACTTTCCAATGTTTTTTTTTTTTTACAGGGCCCTGTGGTTCCCCAAGGGATAGAGCAAGGGATAGAGCCTAAATAAAGATTTCTCTCTCAAGTCTTATGAGTACGTTACATCAGCTACACTGTAATGTGTCTGCCAGGCCAGTAGGTGGGCTGTGACCACCACTGTCACTGCGATTGTTTATCAATAGAAATGACAGTGATAGTTCAGTTTAGTCTAATTCAGACCCAGCTGGGCTTGCTTATTTCTCACTTTGGGACTGCATGTCTTTTATGTGTTTTTCTTTTTTGGATGACACACAAATAATCCTGTTCTAGACTAATGTCTGCCTGTTGCACCTTGTAAATATCTGATCTCTTTTTCAGTTTAAAAAACTCTCAGTCTCATCGAATTCATTTGATGAAGGTGTTTCCTCATCAAACAGTGGACGATTGTACATTTTCACTGAAGCATCATCACAACGGACAAAAGCCCAGTCACTGTTGAAGCAACTGAGCTTCTAGCTCTGTGCTTTTGGAGTGTACAGAATTTCCCACTCTCACTGTAAATTTAACCTTTCATTACACAAGCACACTTGAAAATCAGGCCGCTCCATGTCACAGGTTAGACGCTTGAGCAGCTGGGCCTACACCACACCCCAGTGAAAGACTGAGAACCCTGTGTGTGATTGATCGTCACTTTTAATTTGGCTTAAGGTTGTCTCAGCATTTCTTTGCTGAAATACAGGCCCCTTAACAAGCCTGAAAAGCAGACATGGGCAGAGAGCATGCTTTGAAATGTAACAACCCCTGAACCAGAAAATAATCAAGGGGACTTAGGCATGGCACTGTGGCCGGAAATTCACTGTGAATACTGGTTTCAACCATGACCATCTGAGAGCCGGCGTTCTGGCTTTTGCATTGATTTCAAGTCCCCCCCTTCTCCAGTCTCCCTCTCGGTTCTGTGTCACACACTCAATTTCTGCTCCCTCTAACCTAAAAGTTGATGAGTAGCGTCTCTGTTTCTGCTGCTGCTCTTGTCAGCAAAAAATGAACTGCTACATGCCTTTGGTCTTCTGGCGACACTTACTCAGCCTCGCACACGTGTACCCACACACTTACAAATATACAGTGTGTCCTGCTTCTCACAACACATCACAGAGATGGCTACTTTTCTGCCAGTCTAGCAAAATTCTTGTGTTATTCCTCCTTCTGCTTCACCACTGCAGAGGAAGAAATTGTGGTTGGTACTATAGGCCAAGTCTCCGCACTGCTTGTGCTGATTACTAAGTAGACAAGTACCCGTTGGTTAGACAAAACCCACAGCTCATTTCCACTAATTCAAATTTCAGAGTGGCAACGGCTGAGGTTTCTATGAAGGACATGCTGGATTAATACGTGTTGTGTAGATAGTTATAATTGTACACAATCTTTACAAAGTCATACACAAAGTGGGTCATGACCTCCTTCATCACGAGGGAATACAAATAGTAAAATCCCCTTTGAATAAACACTCTTTGACCACATGTCGCTGTCTGGCATGTCCTTCCAATCCTTATGTTCTCATCATCCTTCAGAACGCAAACAGAGCGTGCACATTTAATCTGCAGTTTCCACTCCCTTTTTATTTTTTCCTCCTCTTCTGTGATCTGTGTTTTTCCTTTGAATTGTATCAGTCTTAATACCTTCCAGCCAATTAGTAAAGGCAAACACAACAACAATCACTCTCTGGTTTTAATACACTCGACCTCTTGAGCGGTAAATACCAGCAGAGCCTTTAACATATTGTCATTCAAAAGGCCCAGCCAACTCTGGTTTTTGTCAGTCAAACGAGGGCCTCCTTTGAAATGGCAGCCCTGAGCAAAAACACAAGCTGTGTGGAGGAAAGGGGAGTAGTACAATGGCTGATGGAGGCTGATAACAACAGATTACGCTAAACTCTCTGTTCATTAGTTACGTGTTTGTGCTTTTAGGGTGTAACAAGGGTTGGGTTGCAGAACTGTCCTATCCTGAATTTTTAATAGAGGCTGTAAACACTTTTGGACAGCTGACACCTCGGCTTTATGTCGTTTTTTTAACGTTTAAAGCTCACTTGTAAAAGTGATCTGGCATGTTTATTCACAAGCTCATCTTACCAAAGGCAATACATACCCACTAATACATCTGTTCATGTTGTACGGAGGTATTACAACATAAACATCTTTTCATATGTTCATATGTTTTTTACTATTGTTTTTTACTATCTTTATTTTTTCTTTCTTCCAAGTTTGTTTGTTGCTACAACTCTTCTTCTACTTAAAATAATCAGTATTAACATTAACATTTCTGAGGTTAAGTCAGTACCTTGTGTCAGTCTACTAAGGCGAAACTAATGCAGAACCAGTGACAAAAATACAAGACGCTTAGATTAGATTTAAATGTGGCTATTCACAATTACGCTCTCATTTTAAAGGATGTTGCTGCCAAGAAACCTTTGTCCCTGTGTTCCTTAAAGAAAACAACTTTAGTTACTTAAAGCTTTTAAAATTTTTAGGCTTGAAAATAATTTTAAATAAAGCCTCTTAATTTAGATAGTGTTGTTGTCTGATCTTAACTATCAAGAAATTTCATTCCTGAATGAGAGTTTTGGACAATTACATTCTTGCTTATTTCAAGGTGTTGAGTTGGGGATGCAGCAAATGACTGATAAAATGAATGATAAAACCGAGAAAGTGTATTCTGCACTAAATACGTTTTGTGAAACAGGGATAAACATTGGCAATTCGATCACACAAAGGTTAACGAGGCGGAGATAATTTTAGGATGCTCACTCAAACACTGAAGTAAGAGCTGAAAGTTTATGGAAAGTTTTAAACTTCAGGCTTTTTTTGTAATGTATGAATTTTTCAGCAGGAAAATTTGGTCCAATTTTATTTTATAAATTAAAAAATTTATAAAAATAAATAGAAGCAGGAGAGGTCCCTAGGCTACTTTTGGTCTGAGTCTGAGACAGAAACGACCAAAAGAAAATCAGGTAGTGCCACTAATTAAAAAATAAACTGTGTGAGTTTGTAGCAGCATTTGTCTCTGTCAGACCTTTACTGTGCATACATCCTGAAATATATCACATAGTTTTGCTTTAATAAAGTACAAATATTATAGTAGTTGACATTCAATTGCAAAAGAAATGTTCTCTCAATTCACAAATTAACATTGTTGACATTTAGTGAAAGATTTCTAACGTGACATATGCCTGGTGTATTCTTTGCATCTCAGAGAAAGTATAAAAAACTCAACTCTCGCTCAGTTGGATCAACAAGCCCAATGCTGTCAATCCAGTTTAACAAAAACAAATTTTCATTTTCCTTATCAAGCCACGGAGACTGTGTAACTAAAGGCACCTTTATTAGCTTTAGCTGTATTCATTTGAAGAAGCCGTAGAAACTGGAGAGTCAATTACATTTCTATCCTGCTGACAAGTCAAAGGCAAAGAATGAAAGCACGTCATCACAATAACAAAGCAATGAGGAGACAGTACCAGAGAGCATCACAATAGGAGCATGCAGTAAAGAAACACATGCTTTGTATGCAAATCAGAGTTTCCTTGGCGTCATGTGAAAGTATGTAAGACAGTGAGAGGAATCCCAGGCATGTGTGTGATGCCAGACCAATGGGCTGTGCTTTTGTCCTGAAGTCTGTCGGACGGTAAGAGAAACAAGGGAGGGAAGTAGAGACAGGGACAAAGAATAAAAAGAAAGAAAAAAGATGCAGTTAGTGGAAGGAACATTTTTTTTTTTTTTTTTTTGGGGGTAAAGATGTATGGACCACACCCCTGCTGAGTGTCCGTCTCGCACTCATGCACGTCTTCATTTTACAAACATCCTGTTTGTTATCACTTACACTTTTAACCACATCAACAAGTTTACATCCAGTCCTCACACTTTTACTGTGCTCGGCCTCTCTGTCCCCTTCTCTCCCACTCGCTCATTAGGGGTCATTTTCACTTCAAAGGCCTTCATTATCTGCCATCTCTGAGGGCAATTAGGAATGGGGTGACTTTGAGCGGCAGGCAGCGCCACAGTATTGGAACTACTCATCCCTTGTCATGAGGGCCTTTGTGGGGGCCACTGACATTGACAGAGAGGCGTACGGAGGCCCCTTCGACCCCTCAGCCTCTCCTTCATACCCCCAGCTGGCCCCTCCCTTTGACTGGTAAACGACAGAGTAAAACGGTGTGTAATTAAGTGGCGGTCAAAGCAGGTCCTGTTTGGGTGTGTGACGGACTTGGCAGGGGAGTTGGTGAGGGGATGGGGGTGGGCACATTCTTTTGAATGAGAATGGTTTGGATACAAAGGTGAAGCTATGAAAAGTGAAGGGGAAAAACCTACTTTGTAAGATTAAAGTCAATGTTTACCTACATACAGTTACACTAAGGCTTTATGAGAGATGGAAGTGTGTGTGTGTGTGTGTGTGTGGGGTCGAAGCAAAACAATTATCATTAACACAAGAGAGAGCTTATTATTATTCTTCATTTGCCAGTGTCACATGTCTCACCTGCGGCTACAGTATTGTGTATTTTTTTGTAATGTTTTAGGTAAAGGAGTCACAACACAGGATGCAAAGCAAAGGTTTTTTATACACTTTATTTATTTATTTATTTTCCGTGTCTTGCCCTATCAACTCATTTGACACTTTTTATTAATTAGTAGTCTCACTGGGTGTTATTGCCTGCAATAAGAAAGTTCTGTCCTTTTTCACGACTTCCATTTGGCATTTAAGACGCCTATTTATATGAATGTAAAAGAAAGGCCCAGTGATCGAAGTTGTCACCAAATAAATGTCTGGTTATATTCGCTTTCCTCTGTATAACAGCTTTTACTGGAGTGTGTAAAGGCACACTGCCTGTGTCTGTGTGTGCTGAGTGCTATATAAGATTTTTTTTGGGCATAGCGGTTACTGCGTTCCTGCTGCCAAAGTAATAAAAAGAGCCAACAGGGAAATACAAAGTGAAGGCAGCTGCATGAGCATTGTTACATGAGCAATACATGCACAAAATGTAATTGTATGAGAAATTGAGCATTTATGTGATGGAAATGAGGGGTTTAGACTCCACACATTTTGTTCAAAATTCCTCTTTTTTTTTAGTGAAACTACAAAGCACAGTGTCATATGTGCACCTTGGAGGAACGCTGCTGAGTTGAAGGGAGTTGACTTAGTCGTTCTTTGATGCTCCCACTAGTTAGCTGTCTCCCACAGAGACCTGACATCCTGTCAGCATGAGGCCCCCTCTCATCCCCCCGGGTCACTCACTACATGGCCGCAATATGTTGTATGTGTGTCAGAGGGACACAAGCAAAAAGAAAGAACACACAAGACAAAAGGACACATAAGAAAACGGAGCTCACACCACTGACAACAGACACCTCATCTTAGATTGGCACTCTATAGGTTCATAGGTTTGAGGCCTGTTTTTCTTCCAAGTTAACCACGGAAAAAGCAAAAGTCATGGCAATCTGCAATATAATTTAATATAAGACATTAACAACGTGTCTCACATCAAATACTAAGTTACACCACTTCCTCTCACTGAGGCTTGCATGTTCCTAGCCCACCTGTCAAATTTTCCTTTTAAATTTCTAATCTAATTGCTTGTATTCACGGCTCTCAAGCAGTAATAACACTTGAGCTGCTGGCTGTGTGTCTTGTAATATCCCGAGGGCCGGGTGGAATTAGTTGCAATTACTTTTCTCAGGTAATTATAAATTCTCAACCATCTAATAAAGTCATTCACACACGCCTCAGGGGCCCTTGATACTGTCATTTAAAATGCAGTGTGGATTAGTGCAGAGTAAAACCCAGGTCTCACGCCACTGTAATTGTAAGGTGCACGCAGCCTGTGGGTGGTTGAGGTTTCAAATGGCTTTAATTGACGCTGAGGTAATAAACAGGTAACAGAATCACTGGGAGAGAACTGCCAGCGGGTCAACGATGACAAATGGAGAAAGAGTGTCAGTAACAGAGATGCTTTTAACAAAAAAAAACCTAAAAACAGTTCAGAAAAGTACAGAATAGAGAACATACAGAGATTTACCATTAGACAAATTCATACTTCATCCAACACAATAGGCCATGTATTATTCTTTTCTGACTTTCTTCTGAGCCCACTTCTCGACACCTCAGTCCTAATGGCCCAGTAATGCCTTTTCTCACCTCGACTAAACAGAGAAAGTCAAACAGCGCCACTGACCCTGGCTTTTGACAGCACGTTCTGAGGATTAAGCAAACACATGGTAATTGCCCCCGAGATCAGGTTCTGTTTTGACTGAGGCTGTCCTTGCGCCGCCTGACGTCTGTTTGATCTGCACAGAAATGGCAGCAGTGGCACTTTTTACATCTCAAGACCAGAGGTGGGCAGAAACTAGTAACATTTGTGCTCTTACTAAGTTAGGTGCTTTTAAAAAAGCTGGTAAGAGTACATTTCCTGAAACACACAAATTGTTTTATTTGGAAGATAAATTTGACTTTCCTCAGTTGCATGCAGTTAGTTCGGCAATTAGTGCAGTTAGTGCCGTTATGATTTTATAATAACGGCACTGTTGGCTTGGTCACATGACTCCATTTTAACAATCAAATCATAAAAAGCATGCAGCAAAGATGATCCACAAATGGCAATGACGTCAACAAACTGACTTACTCCGGGAGTGAAGGAATCAGAATTTAGTAGTTCCATGAAACAAATCAAAAGTGACCATACTTAAAGCAAAATTATGTAACTTTCTACCACAAAGTATGATTCCTAAAAATCATAATAAATTATTGATTGAGTTCACAGTGGCATTAGTCTCCGTTAGTCCTTAGTAGTTGTACACTGTAGAAAGTTACACAGGGTATTATTCTTTTACCTCGAGTCATTTCTTTTCTAAAGTACTGACTTTGGCTCCACACCCATTTCTGCTCAAAACAAGAGTAAACAAAAATGATGATCAAAGTGTGTAAATGTGTTGTTCAGAGCCATCAGCTGAGGTATTGTTTTTGGAGTTCTCTGTGGAAAAATTACATAAAATTTCATGCTTCCATAGTGGATAACGTTCCCATTAAAAACAAACAACTTCTCTCCAAATTGCTTTTATTGGTGCAAAGAAATCCTGCCCAGATGACCACAATAAACAACACTAAGTAAGAAGCCTGAGTGCGGCCGTTGAATTGTTATTGGAGATTGTTAAAATGCATTCTTTTTTATAGAATTACAACCAATGAATTAAAACAGTTACTGATTAATGGCTCAAAAGAAAATGGGTCAAAGCAGTTTATTGTTATCTACTGATATTTTCTGACTGCTAATATTGGTGCAACGCTAGAACCAGAAAGTGAGCAGAATGACATTTTAACTAATGCTCTCTCAGATGGGTCCAGAGAGCTTCAGTCAGTCATGACAACCTCTGAGGCAGTTACAGACCGACCCTGTCAACGGCCTTGGATCAAACCAGGCAGCGAGGAGCACCACTGTTTCAGTAGCCGGACCAGAGCCAGGAGTTAATGCCTGCTCCAGCCGTCAATCTGCTTCTCATTTCTTAAAAAAAATAAAAAATATAATAAAATTGAGGGAAAAAAAGTAACACTGGCTCATCTCAGTCCATTTTAAAAAACCCTGTCAAAAGCAGGTAATTTTGCCCTGTCAATTATTGTGGATTTACTGTTATTAGGATGATTGCTGCAATGAATCTGCCCCGTGAGCTGGGCTAGGATTAAAGCAGCGGCTGACATATGGGATATTTGACAAGAGGAACTGCATGTCTTTCTGTCACTTCATTTCTCTTGGTCCAAATTCAGCACACTATAGGCATACTCATTTTAATATAAATAAACAAATGAATTGCTTGTTTTATTACTTTCTTGTGAATGATATTCTCTACCTGTATGTTTTTTCATCTTTCTTACTCTAAAGGACAGTTGTAGATAGACCAGATACCACAGAAAACACAGTATTTAACTTGTTAGTGTGAAGGAAACATTTCTTGGAGACAATGGTTTTACATTTCTGTATTAAAATTGTTGGTTATGTTTACAACAAAAGCATAAAAGTGTGACAAGTTTACACGTGACCTTAAAAGTAGTCAGCAAAATCCATCTCCAATTTAATTTGCACAGAGGAGTGCTGGCATGAGCTTTTGTTGTTTATTTAATGGCCACATGTATCGCTCAAAATAAAAGAACTCAAAATCAATGGCTGATTATCTTGTGAGGTTTGTGGAAAAAGAAAATAAGAGTTTTCATCATAATGCATGTGGTAGTTTGTTTTGTGTTTGGCTCATTGTAACAATTAGTTTATTATACTCACTTTACTTTATTGATTATTAAGTTGTTTGTGGTTTACTTTTCTCAAACAGCCATGGGAAGACTTGGAGCTCCGAAGGGAGGAATAATGACAGCCTGCAGGCAAAGCTAATACTAATAAAAGAGCCTGACAACACTACAGGAATGTTGCCAGAATTAATGAAAGCTAGCGGCCTCTCCTCTGTCTGGTGCCAAAGCACATGTGGAACCTCTAAAAGCCCATGTTTCTGGTGGAGTGAATTACCCCCTCAAACCAGTCACACCGGGATATCAGGATGCAGCGCTGACTAGAGTTAAAAGGCCTAACGTGGACCCAATCCCCTAAAATCATTACTGTACACACGCAAGCTCACGGGGATGGCTTGTGTATGTGTAAACACAAATGCACACGCAGGAACTGGGTTTACAGGCAGATCAGTGATAGTGTAAACACTGAGTTAAAAGAACGGGCTGATGAGCACAGGGTTTAAAGGGCTCACTCAAATCTCAGAAGAAGACAGGTTTTAGTCGGATATATACTAAAATGTAGTTTATATGTCACATGGTTTTTAAGATAATATATTTTTTGGTATTCTGCAAAAACATAAAAAAAGAAAAAGTAAATAGGCTGTCTTTGAATTCAAAGAGTTAAAAAAAATAGTATACACACATTATGTACATTATGACGTGACAACACACCTAGATAATGTGTTTAGAGCTGCTGCAGTGCACAGGTTAGTCTGGACTGCTGCTTAGAAATGAAATGTATAAAAACAAATACAAAATGTGTTGGGTCTGATGAAGTCCAGTGAAAGAAAACTAGCCATAATTACTCAAAGTCATTCTTGTTAAGTATTTTTTGTGAGTTAAAGCAAAGAAATGTGACGCCAAAGTTTCATAGACACAACAGCAAGCTCCGTCGGGGCCTTGGGCTGATATTAAAGTGACCCGGGACTGTCCAGACACAACTGGGCTCTAAACAGTCTTGGCTCCACTTTGGAATGAGCCTCCCACAGTGGACTACCTCTTGTAAAAACACCACTGTGCTGCTGCTGAGGCGTCCATTTCACACGAGCATGAAATGAATAATCTAAATGTGTTTTTTAAATACAACCTAGACCGAGTCAGGTGATCCAGCAATGGCTCCAGACAAATGCCAGGCCTTGGAGGGAAAATCATCTTCAATGTAATGATAAACGGAGCAGAACATGTTGACTGAAATGGGTGATTACAATATACTATAATGAATTACAATATGCCACAATGACAGTAATTTAGCTCAATTTTAATTAAGCGTCATTTCCAGTGTTTACATAAACAGGCAAGACAGTGCATGCTTTATAATTAATGAAAAGCAAAACAGTCATATTGCGACTTGTTTGTCTGTGGGCGATGCCAAAACCTTTTCAAGTGCATTAAATATGTCATTATCTTCAACTATAACATTTAAGAAAGATTTGTAACAAGAGAACGGTGTGAGCATCAACACAGTAATTCTTTATTCTGATAAACACTTAAGGACACGCTGAACCACATTTTGAGACCTGTTGAAGTCAAGATAAAAACTGCACAAATATCCAAAATGCATTTTGTTTTGCATGCATTTAATTGTTAATGAAATAAAATTTAATAATCCACACTAAAATGTAAGTGCCATAAAATTCACCTAAATGAGGTACAGCTTTTAGTTTAATAAATAAATGTACCTTGATAAATGCATTTTACAAATTACACATACACATTTTACACATTTTAGTTGATGATAGCGTTTGTTCAATAAATGCTTTGACCAGTGTGTTACATGAAGTACATAAATGTAGATGCATCTGTGTGTCCGTGTTTACAGCTGTGAGGTCCTGCTGAGGCTGACTGATGCCTACGTTGGTCGAACACCGTGTTTAAGGCAGTCGCTCTGGCTCCACAGTGGGTGGAGTCGCCAGACAACATAACAGGGCCCTGCAGCCCACTGTAATTAGCCTTATTGAAGCTGTCAGTCAATGTGTGGCCCCTGTACGGTCCCAGAGCGGCCTGGTGTTAACATCAAGGGGAAGGTGCGACTCTCACCCCACCTCTCTGTTACTTCTTTAACAAGACCCCTGACAGTTCCCTCAGTTCACAGAGCTTATCTCGTTCATCCATTTCCCTCATCTCTCCGCTCCACCGTCTCGGGATGTGTTGTGACAAACCGATATTGTTGCCATGACGTGATGTAACAAGGGACACATGTTGCCATTGAGGAGGAAGCCATCAAACTAAACTTCAAAGAGGAGAAAATCTCAGCAAAGTAGAGCGAAATAAGACTTTTAAATCTGTTTGTGCGTCGCAATGAAGATGTTTTCAATTGTACAGCTCAGATAGACGGGCTTGTTTCAGTGTGGGTTTGATAAAATAACAAACTCCACATGGACAAAAAACATGCTGTGTCTAATAGGCTCATCGCTTTTGAGATTTCTGGAGTTCCTCTTGACCTCATGGGAAGTTTTGTCACGTTAATGCACTTTAGACATCTTTGTAATAGTACTTCATGTCTGCAAAGATACAGAATGCCCAGTAATAACAACACACACCCATGTCTAACAAAAGCCCATATCTACGCACACCCTTGGTGCCGTTTTCACACAAGGAACAATCCAAATATCCTCAGGGTGTTGTGGACTGTATGAAAGCACTCTGCACTCGCTGTAACCGCCTGATATCCCCCACACAAAACAAACCGTGTGCCCTGCATAATTAATACAAACAAATGCAGCTGCAGTAAAAAGACAAACAAATGAGTATGGCTCATGTGTATATGAATGTTTGGATGCATCCACGGTCTTTCTTCACTGGTTCGTAACACTTAAGTGACCCGAATAACTGCATACTTTAATAATAGCTTTGACGTCAGTGTGTCTAAATAAGTGCACCTTTGCTATTGTTTCAGCCTGTGAATATTGTTAAAGGTATTTATCCAGTATTATTTGTGCCATTCTGGTTTTATTCCACTAATGACAATACCA